>JAJJKD010000325.1:0-16232 GCA_022376535.1 Xylariaceae sp. FL0662B | reverse complement strand
TCGTTAAATAAAAAAAATATAAGCCTAAATATAATAAATAATACCTAAAACTATTACTAATATAAAATATAGCTAAATTAATTATAAAATTTAACGCTAAAAACCCGTTTAATTTTATTAATATTAAAATAAGGTAAAATTTTAAAAATAAATACCCTATAGCCGATATAATTTTTAACCTTAATAACCGTAAAATAATAAATTAAAAACCTATAAATATTATTTTTAAAATAAATATTAAAATTTATATTTTTAAAAAGTATATCGGGTAATAACTTTTTAAACTATTAACTTTTAAAAGTTTACTTTTTAAAGCTATATTAATATTATAACCTAATACTTATTACATTTTTTATCGTTTACGTTTTATTTTTTCCGATAATTATTATTTATTACCTTTATATAAATTTTATATATATTATATCCGCTTTAATATTAATTCTTACCGTAATAATATCTTTATTATAATATACTTAATAGCTAATTATATTACCGTACCGATACCCCTATAATTTCGTTATTATAAAATATATATATAACTTTATTAAAAAACAGCTTAAAAAATTTAACCGTATTTCCGATACCGATTTCGATTATAACGCGCCGCTTTATATAATTTTTACCGATATATTAGCTATTAAAAAAAAATCCTTTTCCGATTAAAAAATTTTCAACGCCTTAAATAAAAAGCCTATTATCAAATTTAAAATCTTTATTATAAACTTTAATTATAACGGTTATATATATAAAATTAACTATTTCGGAAAAAATAATAGCGCTATTATTACCGCTACCGATAGGGTTAAAAACTATTAGGCTTATATTTTTTATAAATATAAACTTTAATAATCTTTTAATTTTATTAAAATTATCGATATATTTATTACTATTTATTTTAACTCCTAACTATTAAAAATCGAACCCTATATTTAAATTAAATAATAACTTAAATAAATTTTAACTTATCGTTATATTTATAATTTTAAATTCTTTAATTTAGCCGATACCGAATTTTTAAATATAAACGCTATTAAAGCCTTCCGTATTTACGGTAATTTTCGTATTTATAGCTTTAATATTTTACCCCGCCAAATTAAATTTTATTTTATCGCTATCGGTTTAATATAGCTTTAATTAAAAAATAACCGTTATTTTTTAACCTTTTAATTTAATTTTTTTAAATAGCGCGTTATAAAAAAATTATCCGCTTAAAAAAAAATATCTATTAAAGCTTAATAGGCTTTTAATACTACCCGAACCCGATAAATTAAACGGTTTAAAGCTCTTTAAAATTTAACCTTTATTGCTATTATAAATAACGATATTATTTTTATTTATTCCGATTTATTTATCGGGCTACCGATATATATTTAATAAACCGTCTTTTAATAATTCGATATATTAAAAATAAATAAAGCCGCTATATAAAATAATATTATTATATTTCGGAATAAAAACGAATCTTTTAAGTTTAATATTTCCCAATTCGAATAAAACCTTAAAATATTTATTTATACCGAAAATTTTTCGATTCTTAATATATATATTATAAAAAGGCTTAACACTTTTATTAAATTTTAAATTTTTAAAAATAAAATTATTAATATTATAAAAAATATTATAGTTATTATATTTTTTATTATATAAAAAATAATATTTAAAGCTTTCGAATATAATAAAATCTAAAATCGGATTTTATTAATTTTTATACTTAATAAAGCGGACTATTTATAAACTACCGATTATTATATTTAATTAATCGTTAATCGGTATATCGATTAGATTTTTTAAAATATTAATTATTAATTTTTAAAAGCCGTCCGTAATATCCTTTATAACGAAATATTAAAGGAAATTTACCTTAAAAAAATCGTATAATAAATTATAAAACCTATAATTTAAAAATACCTCGATAAAATAAGCATTATATTTAGCGCTTTTTAAAATAACGAATTCGTTTTTTTTAAACTATCTTATCTATCCCGTCTATTTACTTTTTTCGGCCGTAAAAAAAAATAAAGCGATTATATCTTACATACTATAGCGGGACCCTTTATAATACTACTGCCACCTAAAAATAATAGCCTTAAAATATTTACTATTTTAGCCGATATTTATAATATATTATATAATATTCCGGATAACTTTCCGATACTTTTTAAACCCCCTTAAACCCTAAAATAGTTCGGTATTTTTTCTATACCGATATAACCCCATTTCGTAGAAAATATCACTATACTTTAAGGTAAAAAAGGCATTAAATATAAACATACTAACCGCTAATTAAATAAAGGTTTTTAACGTTTTTAATTTATATAAATTATAATAAATACGTTTAAATTTTTATAGTTATAGTTATATTTTACAATTATAATATATAGAAATAGTTAGGTTTCGGTTCTATTAAAACTTATAATACGGGCTTTTCCGGGTTTACTTTTTTACCTATAGTTTTTTTTTTCTTTATTATAATTATATCTTATAAAATACGGACGTTTTACTTTTATAGAAAAGGGTAATATTAGACTTTTAAAATATCCTAATACTTTTAAAACGTACCGTTTTAAAAATACCGTATCCTTAAAATATATAATTTAATCTTTAAAATAAATAGCAGATTTCCTCCTATCTCTAAAATGGAGGGATCTTAAAGAATTAACTATCTTTACACTAAATAGTCTTACATTATATTTAAATTTTTTTTATAAAATACGCCATTATAATTAAACATTTTAAAGGTATTTTTAAAAAATAAAAAAAGTCTTTATTATATTTAATTTAAAAAATAAAATAAAGTTATTTTAATAAAATATCATAAAGTAATTTTATTAAAAATAAAGGAATTTATAAATTTATTACTTTCATTAATTATATTTTAATATAATAAACCTTAAATTATATAATTTATAATATATATATTATAATAAATTTATTAAAAATTTATTTTTTTAAATAAATATTTAATAGCTTTAATTTAAACCTTATTAAAAATATATAAATTTAAATAAAAAACTAATTTAAAATAAATTTTTATATTAATTTAATAAATAAATTAACGTTAATTAAAGCTTTTTATAAAGCTTAAAAAAGGTATTATAATTATTATTAAAAAACTTTTTATTAAATATATATAATTATATAAAGAAATATATTAAATTTAAAAATAAATAGTTAAAAAAGTAAATTAAAAACAATTAAAACCTTTATAAAAGGTTTTTTATATATACCAGTTTATAGTAATTTATATAAAAAGTTACTTAAAATTACCTAAAATACCACCTTAAATATAGGTTAATACTTAGCGCCGCTATTATAGTAATGGTTTATGCGTACCTTATTTACTGCTATAACCTTATAGTTATATATAAATAGCAATTAAATAAAATAAAAAATAAGTAAAGGTTTTACTATATATATAGCTATATATATTTAAACCTCCTTTTCTTTTTTATTTTTATTATTTTATTATAATATACCTATTATTTAGCTATATTATATATAAATACCGTTATATAATAATAAAAATCCCTTATAGCTAATTAGCTAGTTATTTTTAAGGTATTATATTTAATTATATTAACTTTATAAAGCAGTAGTTATTTATTTTTATTACTGCGTTAATTTTTCGAAATAGTAATAATACCTTTATTTTTATCGGATTTATTACCTAAATACATATAATAAGCCTTTAAACATACGTATAGCCTACTAATAATATCCTTATAAATATTATCCTTTTTTAATTAATACTTAATATATTTATTAATATATATTTTAATAGCTTAGTTTTAAAAAGTATATAAAACGTTAAATCATTTTATATACATTAAATACTTTTTATTTTATTTATATTAACTTTATAAAGTAGCGAATTATTACCTTTTTAGGTAATTTTTTCAGCGTATATTAGCTTTTTAAGGTAATAATTAAAAATTTTTCACCTTTTTTACCTATATTAACCTTTTAAAGCAGTAGATTATTTCTTGATTATTTTATTTAATATTATAGCTTTTATTAACACTAATTATTACGGTGGTGGTTTAAATTTAGGGTATTATTAGTATTATTATACCAGGTATAATTATATATATGCATAAACCACCTATACACACCTATAAACTCTATAAATCCCACTTAGGTGCTTAAGGATTTCCTTTTCTTTTCTCTTTTTTTTTTAAGTTGATTATTTTATTAATAATATAGTAAAATCCTTAAGCCTTAACTTATATATATGCATATTCACTGTAACACTAATAAGGTTAACGGTATTATTTAAACCCTATATATTAAACTAATTATTAAATTTAGCGGCTAAATTTAATAGTTAATATAATAAAATTAATAATTAAATAACTAGGTTTAATAGTTTTAAATTAAAAACGTATCCTTTTAAGCTAAAATAAATACCGTAAAATCTACCTATTACGCGTTAATTTTTAAATAACTACGCCTTTAACCCGTAATTTTAAATATTCCTACTTTAATTAACTTATTAAACTTTAATATATAAAATTTACAGCTAAAAGGCAAAATAAACGTTAATAATAAGGCTATCGGATCCCTTTAAGTTAAGTTTTACTATATATTTATATGTTTAAAACCTAAAATATAATATATCGTTATCCTTATACTATATATATAATAAAAAAAGAAATCGTAAAGTTATAAAGCTATTATAACTATTTTAAATCGACTATATAACGATTTTAATAAATTTTACCGGTTTACCGAAAAACTTTATAACTTTTATTAAGGCGAAAATAACTTTATTTATACGTTTTTAGCTAACTAAAAACGATTATTATAGGAAGCCGGCTTAATAAACCTATTTAAAAACGTACGGATTTAAAATTTACGTTATATTATTAATAATACGTTAAAAAAAAACTTAACAATTATAAATTATTATTAAAAAAGTATAACGATTTTATATCTTTACTTTATTAGCTATTAAGATTCCATTTTAATAAGCCGGCTATAAATCCGAATATTATAAATACATTTATTAATACTATTAAATTAACAGCATTTAAAAATACCTTTAATAATGAAAATATTAATAAATATATACTTAAAATTATATTACTTTAAATCCCCGGAAATTAAAAGGTACTTTTAATTAGCCGAACTAATATTATAAACCGTTAAAAATAAAACTAATGCCTATATTATAAAAATAAAACCTATAAAATTATAAAATGCCTTTTATTACTATTAAAATCGAACTTTAAAAAGCTTTTTATAAATAATAAAAATATTAATAAAGCTAATACCTAATAAATACGTATTAAAAAATTAAAAAGGTAATATTATAATTATATTATTATTAAATAGTAGTTATTATAATTATATAATACCTAAATGGTTTAAGTTTTTAAAATGCGTACGTTTTATAAAAAGTGGTTTTTTTAACGTATTTTAATAAATTAAAGTAATCCTTTATATATTATATTAACTGCTATATTAAAAAAATTTAAGGAAATAATGTTATAATAATAGTCCATATATACTTTATTTACTGCTATAACCCTATAATTACGTATAAATAATAATTAAATAAAATAAAAAATAGGTAGAGGTTTTACTATACGTATAGCTACATATACCTAAACCTCCTCTTCCTCTTTATTTTTGTTATTTTGTTGTAATACACCTATTACTCAGCCGTGCCGTATATAAGTGCCGTCACAGCCGCGCTAGCAATTACCATCCTGGTGGGTTATACTACAGTAGAAAGTACCTATGTCACTTTTGGTTAGGTCGTATTTGCCCATGCGACTGGCAGGCTGGGGTTCAGGGCTTCCAGCACAGGGCAGCTACGTACCTAGGTAGTACCCAGATATTGGAGCTCTACGCCCCCAGCACTGTAGGGAGGTACAAGTTGTTAGACTGGTGAAATGTAAATTGGTCATAGCTTCGCTTTTCAGCAGACAACCTTTGGTGGGGGCGGGGCATTAAGCTGGGATGAGAGAGAAAAAAAGAAAGAAAAGAAAGAAAAATAAAAAGAAAAGAAAACCCACGTGTAGCAATTCACCTTGGACTGCCGGAGTAATCAGTAGAGTAAAGGTTATCATCTGCTATAATACCAATTAGTGGTTTTTTTTAGTGACTAAGCTTGGATAAGGGGAAAACACCTAATGTGACTCGAGCACAATTATTACTTTATATTACTCTCTTTGAGGTACTTGAAGTACCCGGTAGGTTGGGTCGGATCTACCCTAGACATTCAGGCAGTGAGATCTGCATGTATCATTATCTGATGCTGACCTCGAAGATAATCTCATTATCGAGGGGAAATAGCTTTGATCTACGCACATGAGATACTTCCTATCAAACAATATACAAACCTTGCCAACTTAACCAATGTTCCAGGTATGGAACTCAAAATACACATACGCGCTCGGTCAAACTCTAAATCGACACCAAATATTCCATTATAAAGCTATCGCAAGTCACTCTACCCGTACCGCCCACAACCTGATTCATTATTGTGTGGATAGGCACAAACCAAGAAACATGGCCTTCACGATGCACTCCCACTCGGGGCAGTTCTGCCCCGGCCACGCAAAAGACCAACTGGAAGACATCGTCAAGCACGCCATCAGCCTGGGCTACACCACCATGGGGCTAACCGAGCACATGCCGCGGACAGAACTGGCGGACCTCTATCCCGAAGAAGTGAGTTGGCCCAAAATCCATCCATCATCCACTTACCTGCCCCTGCCTCCCCCTCCCCCTTTCCCCCGTCCCGCAACCAAACGAACCAACTAACTAACCCAACCCTCCCAGCTCGACGACCCCGAAGCCTCACTCGCGGCGCTCGCCCCGCGGCACGCCGCCTACCTAGACGAGGCGCAGCGCCTGCAGGCCGCGTACGCGGGGCAGATCGACCTGGTGATCGGGTTCGAGGGGGAGTGGATGCGCCCCGCGTACGGGGCTCTCGTGCAAGAACTAGCAAGCGACGGCCGCGTCTCCTACTTCGTCGGCAGCCTGCACCACGTGTGCGGGGTGCCGATCGACTACGACGGGGCGTACTACGCGCGCGCGCGCGACCTCGCCGTCACCACCACCGTCCGAGGCGAGGGTGAGGACGAGAGCGCCGAGCACCCCATGTGGGCCCGCTACTACGACGAGCAGTTCGACATGCTGCGCGCCCTCCGCCCCCGCGTCGTCGGCCACTTCGACCTCGTGCGCCTGCTGAGCGAGGACCCGGCGCGCGACCCGCGTGCCTGGCCCAAAGTCTGGGACTGCGTCGCGCGCAATCTGCGCTTCGTCGCGGACTACGGCGGGTTGCTCGAGTGCAACAGCAGCGCGCTGCGCAAGGGGCTGGCCGAGCCGTATCCGTGTAGAGCGATCGCTGAGGTAATAATCCTCCTCCCCCCTCTTCCCTTTTTAAAAAAAAAAAAAAAAACGTTTGCCTCTCTTCTATGAGCGACTTCCAATATATCCCGAGAGGAACTAGAACTGAAGAGTTTGACGCTGACCCTATGTATCTTTACAGGAATGGCTGAAGCTCGGCGGCAGGTTCACCCTCTCGGACGACAGCCACGGCATCGCGCAGGTGGGAACGAACTACGGGCGGGCGCTGGACTACCTGGCCAGTCTCGGCGTCACCAGCGTGTGGAAACTACAGCGCGATGTCCGCCCGGGGGTGGCAAGCGACGAAAAGCCAAAGCTGATAGAGAAAGAGGTCCCGATAGACGGCATAAACGCTGTTGTCAGCAAATGGTGACGACTGCCACGAGCACGGCTTGCTAAGATCACAAGACACAAAAAGGACGAAAGACATACAAAGAGCCAAAGGAGAAAAGAATAAGAATAGATCGGTTGCTGGCTAGATTTAGAAGGTTCCACTGAGACGCCTAGGATAGATAGGGGGGGGGGGGGGCATTTACGACTTCTTGCAGATGCATGGACGAGGCTGTAATGGAAGAGGATAAGCCTATCATTTGGCTAGATGCGGATTCAGCATGACCTTGGTTTACAACCTATATACTTAGAGATAAATCAAGACCGATATGAAACTTTGCTGTCATTATATGCGTTAAGAATTTGTAGTTTCGAGGCATACACGAACGACCCATCCGCCCGTTCGATACAGATAGACGTGATCCAGTTTAAATACATTAGCGATAAAACACTGAAACATCAAAGTCGAGATCGCTGGTCATTGTCCATTCCATGGACGAAATGTATGATTCCGGTGTAACCTCTATGCTGTCGCTATCTATCTGACCTCCCTCACGCCAGCCTTCAAACGCCTGCCTGCGGGTCGAACTGCAAGCACAAGTTGCCAAAACGTCACCATCTATCTGTCTATGTTTCCCTATATCTGCATGATCAGAATATCCCGCAGATATACCATTGCGCCCTAGAAAGCAGCCGCGGAAGGAGAAGAAAAAAAAAAAAATGCAAATCGGGAAAATCGTCTCGAAAGAAAACAAAAATAACATTATACATGCTCACGGGGTATCGTAGAATGGAAAGCATCGGTCTATCTTTGTTATTCCGCCTCTTGCTTTTCTGAAAATGAAGACTTCGCAGATGGTGGTGGTACATGTTTCCTGTTGTTCTGTAGTCCGACGCCATGCTGATGATGCTGTAACTAGAAGCCTGAAATTAAACCCGAAAACAATAGGAATTAGGTCATTAGATGTCGTTTATCATTCGCTCTCTTCCTTGCGAGAGCGCGTAGGAATTCGAAGGATTACCCGTCGCTGAGGTCCACGTTTTCGAGCCATCCTCGGACGGCTGTTCGCAATGCGCTTTCTCTCTGGCGGTTCATAAAGTAGATAGCGTTGGGGTTTGCATTATGTGCCTCCCTCTCGCTCTCACGCTGCTCGGCCACCTCTTGCACGATGCTCCCCAACGCAGATAGCACAACTGTCTTGCATTCCGCACGGGGTACTTCCCGGAGATCCAGGTGACTAGAAGGGGGCTCGTAATGAGCAGGCTCGGAGATCTCGCTATCCCTCCTTTCTCTACGTGTGCTAACAGATCGGGATGAGGTAGCCGAACTCTCCTTGCTCACATCGCTACTGTGAGCAATTACCCTTTCGACGGCCTCAATGAGGGCCTCGTCCAAATTAAAAAGCTCTTCTTCCTGAATGTCGTCTCTAATTGGCTGTTCGTAAGGAGACAATGCCGGCGTAATCAATGACGAGCTGTGCGGAGCTAAATAGCTACTCGTGTTTCGATCCGCAGGTACCTTGGGCTTGATGAGGCGGCGGTACCGAATCCGCTTGATGGTAAAATTCGTCGTGTCAGCGACGATTGCGGTGCTGACGTCGACCCAATGTTCTGTGGGCCATTCGCTCGACACACTACTGGAATGCGCTGCCGGTGTAGGTTCTGCAATAAGGGATTCTCGTACTTCATCTAGAAGGTCTTTCTGGGGTGGAACAGCCTGCAGTGTGAAATCGGGATGGAAGCGCGGCAACCATCCTGCAACATTGAGGGGAACGTCCCCGTCGATAGCGAGCCTAGAAAATTGTTCGAAGCTGTCTAACCCACTGCCCACTCCAGGGGTCGATAGATATCCACTACTGGATGGAGAGCTGACGGCAGTTTCGAATGAAGTGAGATAGTCTGGAAATTGAACGTCCACATCAATTACTCCGTCATCGTGGTTGATTGAAGTCTTGACTGGAGATTCGAAGGCGCCCAATGGATCTGGGGTTCTGGACTGGGACTCGGACTGTCTACCTTCTGACCTTCGTGGCGTGTTCGACTGGCGAGGTTGCACGTTGGTGTCGCCGAACTGATCGCTCGTCGGCGTACCCAGCAGTTGCGCTTCCCTAACCATCTCAGAAAGCTTGTCTCCTCTTTCAGACGTTGTTTTTGTTGGTGAGGTGAGCGCAGTATCTTGCGGGTCCGAAGTCTCCAAGGCTTGCGGCGTCGTAGCAGTCGAGTCCCGCCGTCTTGCGCTCCATAGCCCACTAATCACACTGCCCCACCGCGAGCTTTGGCTGCGAGAATCTGTGCTAGCACGGCTAGAGTGTCCGATGCTATCGTTTCTCCTGAGGGAACGTTTTAGGTCATCTGCTGCAACGCTGCCGCTACTACCAGGGCGCACACCACGATTTGTGTTACTTCGATGCATTGTAGAAAAGTGCGGAACGGCCGAATCGGGCAATATGGTGTTGCTAGTTGCAGCACTGCTTTTCCGGGTAATGAGATATCTTCCAGCAATGGGGAGGTTCACTGGCTTAATGAAATCGGACGAACGCCTCTCGCTCTGAGATGACTCCATACTGAGATGTGCGAGCTGCGCAGGTATACCTGTTGCCGACCTCGTCGTGGCTTGTGACTGAATGCTAAAGCTCCGCGAATGCGAAGCACCTCTCGGTCCTTGCCGGCGATTAATCTTTCGGCGCAAGGATTCCTCCTTATTGATTGGCACTATGTACGACGGCGGAGAGTGACCAAAAGCGGCGGGCGACGCAGATGTGGCAGGGCGCTGGGTACGAATCGTCGGTAGCTGCTGGTTTGCAGGTAAGAATGCCGAGAGCAAGAAGATCAGCCTCCTTGCGGCCATCTTGTCCTTGGCGACGATGATCGTGCGAGAGGGTAAGGCGGTATCCTCTTCGCTTTTGGCTTTCTGCTGTTGATAGTAGCGTCTTCGATACCAGACGGGGCTCAGTGCCTGAAGCCAATCCGTATGTGTTGCAAGAAACCCCGTAAGAAGGTTGAAGAAGAAGAAGCCCTGCTCCTTGCCTCCAGCCCATTTCGCGACCCATCTTGCTTCTTCCCTCCATGGTCCCCAGCGGCCCTGGCCAGTGACAACCCTCGTAGCTCGGAGGCCAGAAACGATTCGTATTTTGGCATCGTCGATCTCTTGATTTATTCGCTGGTCCTGCATCAAACAGTTTGGTGGCAATACTACTAGTTTGGCGTTCGTCTTGGAGGGCTTCATCTGAGAAGCGTCTGAGCCTCGCCGACTATGCATTGATGACGTTCGACCAATCTGAGCGGACACACTTGGGGGATATGGATCGGGCGCTGACAGATCTGCCTGTCTGAGCATCGGGAATATGGCAGTTGCCACAACAGACTGCAGGTGCGTAAGCGTTCTCATAATAATGTCCCAATGTTGCGTTACGGCATCCATGCGGTCTTCAACATCGTTAGAATACATCGACTCAAACAAATCGGAGCCGAATCCAGAGCCAATCATGGTCCATCCAGAACGACGAGCCGACCCGAAAGAAGAAGGAAAGGGGTCTTGCTCTGTGTAAGAGCTGGGACCTCGGAAGACCGGTTTTGGTACGGTCGTAGACCCTAGGCTCGATGAATTCGGCGGAAGCTGGAGTACCAATGCTACCGCATACATTGGTGTTCTCTTTTGGATCGGCTTTGATCTTTTCTTCTTAAACTTCGACGGTTCGTCCGGGGAATAAGGAAACGGGAAGCCACCATTATCCTCCGAAGCGCGATTTTGCGGGCTGAGGGTCGGGTTCGGTGAATCTAGGTCGTCGTTCGGTAGGTTAACCGGGAAGAGCCGAGTCACAAGAATCTTATTACGGTCCGCCTGGCGAGTCGGGGCAGCGGACGTTGTGAACTCCGGATTTGCCGACTCGGACGTATAAGATTGTGCCAGCCGGCTCGATCGCATACTCGATCTTCCCATAGAGCCCCGACCGTCTCCCACGTAAGAACTCGAGACAGCAGGCACCCGTGACTCGCTTGGAATAACATGAACCTTGGTAGACGTCCCCTTGTAAGACATGACTTCTGTGTTAGCAAAAATGCAGCTTGAGAAACTGGCAAGCTCTTCGCGGTACTCCCTGGCCGATCGTTGGGATTCCGTCTCGGCAGCGCTGTAGTTGCGAGACTGAATGGAACCTCGTCGATCAAATGCGCCCTGCCGTGGCTGGGGACTCCCAGGTTGATGGATAACCAATGGTCTTGAGGGCTGACCAAGACTACCTTTTCTTGGTGAAATAGGTATCCGCCGAAGATCCTGCATAAGGGACTGTGTCGAAGAAGTCGCGCTCGGAGGGGGCGGTCGATCGGCTGCAAGGCCAACAGATGGAGCAGGGTGACTGTCGAACAGCAGTGACGGGTTCACAGAGCCGAGGGTATCCTGCATGATTATGACGCGAACGTCGCGAACATCGATGTCGATGTCGCCATCGTAATCGAAGGGGTTCGTCGGTGCCCCGGAATGGGCGGCAGATGCCGACGGTAAAGGAAACACCTGGTCTTGGTGGTGGTAAAGCGCCTGTGTGTCCGGAAATAAGAGGCTGCGCGTATGAATCTCCTCTTGTACAGATTCGGGCGATGGCTTAGCGGAAGACGAGCCCTGGTGAGAAGGGGCGCCTCCGGCGGTTCCCGAAGTCAGGTTGAAAAGCTTGCCCAGCATGTTCGTCCGAATGGTGAAACCCGGAGTGTTGATGAATCAACAACTCTAGGTCGAAGAAACGCAAATTGTTCCGGTTTCAAACTCCCACCAGACGACGCGGTCCCTCCGCTTGAATAACCACGGCGT
The DNA here is from genome assembly GCA_022376535.1 of Xylariaceae sp. FL0662B. Taxonomy (NCBI): domain Eukaryota; kingdom Fungi; phylum Ascomycota; class Sordariomycetes; order Xylariales; family Xylariaceae; species Xylariaceae sp. FL0662B. The sequence goes on along the minus strand of JAJJKD010000325.1, from coordinate 3,742 downwards.
AGAAAGACATCGAAGTTAATGTAACGTCAGCGTGGATTTTTATTTTATTTATTTTTTGCCTTCTTGATGTGTGCGGCGCAACACAACGATGAGATCCGATGATGCAGGTGTGGCGGTGATTAGACAATGAATAAGTGGCCACAATGGATGGATCGCAAGCCTCTGCCCAAGACAATTGCAACGTTCCCTTTTTTTTTCTTTCTTCTGGTTGTCAGCGCCGGTCTTTAAAATGTGTCAAACTGTATGGGTGAACGGAGATGTTGGTTGATTTGCGGAATCGTTGCACACTCAACTTCGGGCTGTTGATTAGACAGAATACGAGGCACATACGATACACGCGTTATGTTGAACAGTGTAAGAGACCAGGTGACATATGCGCAGTGCTATCACAGACGATGACAGCAGGCAATTAATGCACCTTTGAGATCGAAGACGACTTGAAATAAAATAATATTTTTCGGTCGTTCGAACAATGACAGATTGGTAGGTGTATGATCAAAGATCTGAGATGAGGTAGCTAAGACTGGCGTAGGCACGGGTAATAATAGGTAGTCTCGAGGGCCTCTTGGCAGGATGGTACCGAGTATGACGCTCTCGCCGGGTAGCCGTACGTCCAAGAGTGAAATTGTGAAATGGTGAGGTCGAAGAATAATGGGCGCCAAACGGGGCGAGCAGATACTCCGTAAGAGAACCGTTCTTCAGAATGCAACCTCAGTGCGACGGAAGTCCAAGTATTACCGGGTTCATTATCTGCGTAGGTAGTACTGGTATTGTAATTCGTATGTATGTACACACATACATACACACATACATCTAGACTACAATCTGATAATACCGCGCATATGTAGCAGCAACCCGGCAAAGCTACATATACGTAGCAGCTACATAAGTAAGTATGTAAGTTAGCAGTAGAGGATTGATAGACGCTGATAGGCAGATAGGCAAATGGGCAGATGGGCAGATGGGCAGGGCCGAGACTCAAGTATGTACGCAGAGTATCAAAGTTTCGGGCTGCTGGTAGACAGGCAGATTGACAGGTTTAGTATCTCGCGATCCCAGACTGTTGGTCCCCGGGAGTCGGTATGTCTAAGGTGTCGGCTGTCTGAGGAAAGACTGCAGAGGGGCGGTCTGGCGGTGAATGAGAAATTACGTTGATAATCCACCAGTTCTGCAGGACCTTCCACATTCTTGGGAAGACCGCCTAGGGTGCCCCTTCCCATCCAGCCATCTTCCCATAGGGTTCCATGCCGTCGAATGGGATGCCGGCATCCCCAGACAAGACAGCACGCGGTGTGGGTCCAGCCGGCGAACCTTAGTCTTGCATACTTAGGTATGGAGGTAGGTTTGTACGTACAATAGGTATTTTGTACATGTCTTATAAAGTCAGTGCCCCTCCAGGGCTCCGTAAGCTACCTACATAGTGCATTACAGTGCCATTAAATGATCAATGATTGGGCAGCACCGGCTTAGCTAATACACTAAAATATTATATATACGTACTACACGTACTCGTATGCATACTCCGTACTTTGGAAATTATTTGCTATTTGTTTCATAGGTATGATTTGACTTCTGGTCTCCTTTCTTGAATCATCTGCTATTTAATATACAAATCCAAGACCGCTGTGGTGGGGGTCATAAGGCATCAATCAATGTGATGAACGAGGTCTTTTTTTCGGCTCTGGACTTGGGTTGGTTTTATGTGCCCTGTCATTGGGCTTCATCGGTCCAATCCAGGCTTTTCCGTTTCGGCAGCAATGGGAATTCGGGGAAGGCGGTTGGTCGGTACCTCTGTACATAGTATATATACGACCCCGTACATCAGTGCCAGCTTGGCTAATCCCTGTTTCACAGCCTGCATCCCTAAGGCAGCCCGAGCAAAAGTACCCGCTGCCCGAACACAATCCGTACCTCATACATATGTCAGTTTTGGGAAAAAGTCAATTGTTCCCACGCTATGTACTTCGTGGGCACGCGACATTTTCCAACTTTTCACTATTTCAAACTCCATGCTCCACACATCGTGCCATTTACCGCGCTCTCCTCTCTATCTACTCACAGTACAGTTTATGAATAAGGGCTTCCTTTTCTGCGATATGGTCTACTTCATTCAATGTTTTCTCTATGTAGTAAGGACGCTAAGCCTAAGTAGCTTGGCTGTTCCCTATATCCGGGACGTCGCTTAGACTACAGAAACTGTCATGTATGGTTAAAGGTAGGTTTGCCATAAGGTCACGCGGCTAATACTCCTAGTGTGCCGCCATACCTACTGCGTAGAGTCTGGAAGTTGACAAGTCCTCCCACCCGAGCCCTGCCGAGCAACCTAAAAATTTAAATTTTTCGAAAGACTGAGAAAAAGGTACCGGGCGGTGAGGAGCATACTACTATTACCAAATCATCGATCGAGCATGGCCCTGGCCAGATCTCTTAAATTATTGACGCAGCTGTTAGACTTGTACAACGGTGAGCATTTCTCAGGCCGTTCGAGCTGAGGCTCCGCGCCTTGGTTGTGTTTCCTCTGACGTCTTGCGTCCTACGAGAGACATTGTGTCGCATCCGATGCTTGTCCATTGAAACATGACCTTCCCACTGGCCCCTTGATGATGTAAAGACCAAATGATGCAGCCTAAAATAGAGAAATGATCAGCTCCACTTCCAGACTACCAAGTACGTATGCGTAGTTCTTTTTCCCGCCGGCAAACGGATATACTCTCTCGGCTAGACTGTCGAAGCAACTCAGTGACGTCCACTGATTATTGCATCTGAGGGTCCAGATCATCCCGAATACTGTGCGGAAGCTGTCCACAGGAGGACCAGCAGACCAGATGCTTGGGCTCATCTGACGTTTTCGCAACGGACAGTGAGGACTACGTCTACGCCGAGACGGCACCGGCCTCGGCCTCGAACTCCCACCCGGCACTTTTTTATTTAAAGTAGAGCCCGAGGCTAGAAATTTATCATCACGAGTGAAACTCGCACCGTTGTGGCTCGTACTGACCGAGGTTCCATTCGGCTCTGGGCTATACATGTACACTTGCGTCGCTATTTTCTCATGTCTTCAATTTAACTGTACAACAATATGCCGACAAATGCCTGTGACTCTGCAATCCTCTATCCTCATGTCTCATTATCTTATCGATCACAGGGAATGGGTATTGGCTTCAGCGTGTTTCGAGCACAGCCTATTGAAACTGTACTGGGTACTTACTGTGCTTACCCCCATGTAAGTCGACAATCTCAATTCGAGCCGAACCGAACTTCTGGGAATTCTAACGTCACTGCGAAGCTTACTCGAAAGCTTGCCTACTGGAGCATATGACATTTGAAGTGTATTTCAGTTACCTTTTTAGTTTTCATAGTTAGAGCTAGTCTCGGGGATTCCTGCCGACTCGAAGCATCATCCGGCATACATAATCAAGTATCCAGTGATTGGCTAACGGCTAGTTAGATCAGTTCCAACTATACACTTGATCTAGATACCTCCCGCGGCTCATCAATTCGCAATGCTATGTCGGATGAAACTTACATTCCATATATACATATAACAGACAAGAAAGAAAATAATTAATTAAGCAAATAGCAATGAATGTAGCACATGCTAGATGAAAGAGGACGAGCAGACAGACCGAGACCCAAGGACAGTCAATAATGTTTATTCTATCCAATTTCCCAGTTCAAGTGTCCTCGTACATGATAAACTACTACTACAGTTTCCAGTGGCGGCATCTAGGTCACTAGCTTG
>JAJJKD010000324.1:0-16381 GCA_022376535.1 Xylariaceae sp. FL0662B | reverse complement strand
ATAATTATAAAATAAATTATTTAAACGGAAATAAATATAAAATAATAATAATATATAACTTTTTATTATAAAATAAATATAATTTATAAATATTAAAAATAATTATATATTATTATATATATTATATATAAATTATATATATATATATATATATATTAATTTTAAATTTATATTTTATAAATTTATATTACTTATAAACATTATATATTTTATTATTAAAAATAAATAAAATATGTTAAATTTTAAATAATTTAAAAAATAATTTTATATTTTTATAATAATATTTAAATAATAATAATAATAATCATTATATATATATATATATATAATTATATATAATTATAATTATAAAATATAATATAATAAAGGTTTTTATTATATAAATATAAACATAATTAATTCTTTTTATTATTTTTATAATATATTAATTATTTAATTATATTATATATAAATATTATTATTATATAATAAAGATTTTTAAAATTAATTATTTTATTAATACTTTATTTTCCTATCGATTAAAATGTTTTTTATAAAATTAAATATATAAATATCCTTTTTTATTAATAAAATAAGATTTTAATCCTTTTATTATATAGCCGGTTAAATATTTAGCTAAAATTATAGAATTAGATCGGATTAAATATAAAAGCCTATTTTAAAAGCTAGCTATAGTTTATTTCTTTATCTTTACTTATTTATAATTGCCTTTATAACTATTAATTAGTATTAAATGGCCTTTATTATACATACGTATAGTATTATAATAGAATCGCGATTTATAATAATAATCTATTATTATTATATTTAAAGGGAAAAGTTATAAGCTATAATAATAAGGGTTTAAATTACCACCATTAAGGTCCTATAAGTTATATAATTACGTTATATAACCATGCTAAACCTAATTTAAACTAGCCTATTATAGATTTAACCGCAGTGGTTTAATTATAGTGGTTTAATATATATATTATTTATTATAATAATTATTATTATATATTATATATATATAAATTAAATATATATATATATCATTATATTATTTAAATTATTTAAAATTAAATTTAATTATATATTATTTATATTTAATATTAATTTATTATTAATTATAACTTAATTAAATTTTAATATATAATTTTTTAAACATAAATATTATATTAATAAAATAATAAATAATTATTTTAAAGTTTTTACCTTATTATTAAACTATTTATAATATATTTATATATATTATTATTTTATAAAATAAATATTAATTACTTAAAATATATTTTTATTATTACTATTTTTTATTTATTTTATATTTTTATACTTTAGTATTATTATTTCCTAAAAAACGATTCCTTTATTTTACGTATAGCTATTTCCTTTATTACTATTATTAATTAATGTTTAAGTTATTTTTTAATACTTTATTAAGTTTTCTTTATATAAAAAGCTAAAATGTTCCCGTAGCTCTTTTTTTTTATTTCCGCTTTACTTTTTTTTATATTTATTTATGTTAATATCCGATTGCTTAAGCTTAATTATAATTAATATAAAATATAATTTTATATTTAAGCGACATGAGCATTTAATTTTTATATCTAAATTATAGAAATTAAAATATATACCTTTATAATAATCCTTTTTTTTATAAAATATATATTATATAATTTTTTACTTACTTTGCTATTATATTACTTATATATTTTAATATTTTTTTATTATATTATTAAATATTAAGCAATTACGATAATATGTTTTTAATTATTTAAGTTTTATTCGGCCGTTATTTCTTTACCTTTATATTAATATTTTTTTATTTAAAAAAGCTAGATAATATTCTTTTTTATATACCGAATTAGTTTATAATTAATTATTTTTAATTTTATAAACTTACCGATATTTAATTAAATAATATACACAATTTATTTATACCTTTTTTTCATTTAAACTTATTTAATTATTACGGCATAATATTTAATTAGAAAATATTAATATAAACTATATATAAATTAGGTATAAAATATAAAATTCGGCTAATAAACTCCTAAAATAGATATAAACAGTATATCGTAATATAATACTATTTTTAAAGCTTATAAATGTGAAAAAAGTAGTTAAAGGTAGTATTATATATTGTATAAAAGATGGAGATCTGGCAATTAAATTATTATAGCGGAGCTATAACTATTTAATTACAGATCTTTTATTTTATCCACTATTTTATTTAGCTAATGCAGGGTCCCGGAGGGACCCTATATTAAAATGGTATATTATACGGTTTTTATACGTATAACTATTAATATATATTATGTAAAATTCCGTATAATTAAACTTAATTAATTATAAAACTCTTTATAATATATTATATTAAAATATAATATTTATTTTAGTATTATTTAAATGTTAAAAATATTACGATATTAAAAATAGGAAAAAAAATAATATAAAGGTTAAAATTTAGGTTAATTTTATTAAATTTAACTTACTTAATTTTATAAAGATTATTATAAATATAAAGTTAAAAATTGAGGTTTATAAAACCGATTAATATTTAAATAAAGTTTTAACTACCCCTAATATAGCTTTAATAAAAATTTTACTAATTTATAAGGTTTTATTATATTATCCCCTATTAAATACCGCAATTACCTAGCTTTTTAGGTTTACTTAAAGCTAGGCATTTTAGCTGCTTAGCCGGACCGCTTTAACCGTTTAAAGCTGCTAAAAATCCTTTACTGAAATTAATAAAATAATAAAATTATAAAATATATTTATAATTTACCGGTTTCTTTTATTTTTTATTAATATATAAAAGGGTTTAATAATAAAGTAACATCGGGTGTTATAAATATAAATATATATAAAAGCCACTTATAAATAATAATAACTATAAGCCCTATAGGTTTATAACTAAAAAGCTATTATAATAGGACTTAAATTTAATAATTAACGTAAAAATAAATATATATTAAATAATTAAATGGTCGTATATAACTAATTAAAGTAAAAGGAAATGCTTTTTTTAATAATTATATATAAAAGATGATTAAAAATTTACTATTAATTAATAATAGTTAACCTTATTAAGTAATACTATTTTAATAATAATAAATTCTTTTATAATTTTATAATTTTAAAAATATTATAAATATTTATATAGTAGTTAATATAATTAAATTATAATTATAAAAATTAAAAGAGTTTTAATAAAGGAAGTATTTAAAAAAGGGGTAGACTATATTATAATAATGATATGCTTATAGGCCTTTACCCTTTATTAGTAAATAATAAAGTTCGATATTTACTAGTTAAAAGTGCATAAAGTAAATAATCTCGGATTATTAGCGTACTTTTTTATAGAAAAGCCTTTATAAGCCTAATTAATAAATCGGCAGGCTAACTTTATAAGGATTAAAAAGTGACTTTAATTTATATAAAAATCTTAGTAAATTCCGTTATACCTTTTTAAAACCCTTATAATTATACCTTATTTCCTTTAATTAATTAAATAATTAATTAAATTTATTTATTTTATTATATTATAAGTTCGAATATTTTATAATATTTATAAAATAACGTTAATAATGTAATTTTATAACCATTTAAAACGAAATAATATAAAAAAATTAAAAAAGAAATGGATAATATTTAAAATAATAGTTTTAAATAAATAAAGTTTAAATTCAATAGTTTTTATTTTAATTCGATTATAATTAAAGTAGCTAATAATAAAAATACTATTTTTATTAATTAAACTATTTTAAATTTTTTTTAAAAAAGATCTAAAAAATTTATAACCTTTTATAAATAATTAAAAAATCTTTATAAATACCGATATGAGTTAATTTTAATATAAATTAATATATATTATTATTATTATTATTAAATTTCTATATAATTTAATAATTTTTATCGGTTTCTAATTTAATAGATATAAAACTATTCCGAAAAGCTTTAAAAATACTTTATTATTAATATTAAAATAAACTAAAAAAATAATTTCGTTATTTATATAATATTTATTAAATTATTATAATAACGGGAAATTAAAGGTATAATACGGATTTATATTAATATTGGTTTAATATAATATATTTAATAATATAATAAAAGAATTTTTAATAAACCTTTTATGTAAAAAAAATCCTATTAAAATAGTAAATTAAAAAACGAAAATATTGCTAATAAAAAATAATAATAAATATATCCGGAATTTTATTAAGTTAATAAATTAATATTATTATAGTAAAGTAGTATTAAGTGCTATAAATATAAGTATATATAAAAGCCACTTATATATAAAAATAACTATAAGCTTTATAAGTTTATAATTAGAAAATTATTATAATAGGACTTAAATTTAACGATTAATATAAAATAAGTATTATAGTAAATACGTATATATATAAGTTAAGGCTTAAGGACTTTATTATATTATTAATAAAATAATTAACTTAAGGAAAAAAAGAAAAAAAAAAGGAAATCCTTAAGCACTTAGGTGGGATTTATAAAGTTTATAAGTGTATATAGGTGGTTTATATATATATATAATTACACTTAATATAATAAACCTTAAACTTAAACTATTACTATAATAATAAGTGTATTTTTAATAATTAAATAATTATGTATATGTTATTTATTAAAATAAAAAAAAGTGCTCCTTTTAATTAACTATATATAAAAGGCGATTAAAAATTCACTGCTAATTAATAACACCTAACCTTATTAAATAATACCACTTTAATGGTATTTTTAATAATTTAAAAAGACTTTTTATTTAAATAACTTAAAGCCGGTTAATTAAAAATAATTTTTTAAGTAATAATATTAAGATTTATAAAAAGGTTTTTTTTAAAAAAAAATAATAGTTAAAGATTTTATATAAAATATTAATAATAAAAATAATATTTCCGATAGTTTTAAAAATAATAATAATATTAATAAATTTATAATTTCGGAAATTAATAATGATTATTAAATCCGTAAAAAAAAGTTTATAAATTTAATTTATTAAATAAAAATAACGGTAATAAAGTTATTTTTATAAAATTAAAAAGGGTAGAAATAAAGCTATTATAAAACCTTATTATAATAGCTATTAATATAGCTTTTATAAAGTTATTATATTCTATTAATAATAATAATTTTAAAAAAGCTATTTAAATATTCGAAAAAGGATTAATAAAAATATATATAATAAAAAAATAATTAAAGCTATTAAAATATTAATAAACCTTTTTAAAGCGGTAATATTTTTTAATTTAAATAAAAATTACCGTATAAAATATTTAAAATTTTAATATAATAAAAAAGTATTTAAATAATAATAAAATTAATATAATAGTAATAAGGTTTAAATTAAAATAATTTTAAAAGATTAATAATATTATAATAGTTATTATAGTAGTAGTCTTAGCATACTTTATTCACTATTATAACCACATATTATATATAAATAAGAAATTAAATAAAATAAGGAATAATATTAAGCCAGGGTATCTTATCCCTAACTTTTTAACTAGCTATCCCACGTATAAACCCTTATAGCTAGTCAGTTAGTTAATTAGCTAGCTTTTAACTTTATAATATACTTAGTCCTTGGTTTTTAACGTTACCGATATATATGTTTTTTACTATATTTAACCTCCGTTTAATAATTTTAAAAGCTTTAAATAGGTTACCTATAATAGTTATTATATATTTATTTATTTATTATTATATCTATAAATCCCTTTAGTTATATTAGCGAAACGTTATTAATATTTTTACGAACTGCCGGCGAGTTGTTATTTATATAATTATTTATTAAAGCCTTTATTTTATAAGCCTTTATAATAGTAGTTATTTAAGAAATAAAGAAATAAATATAATAGCTATAATAAATAGCTAACTTTTAGCGGTAATAATATAAATTATAAGGTTACGTAAATAATAATAGTTCGTTAGTTTTTTTATTATAAAAATGCCGCCGAAACGATTCCGATTCGAAACCGAAATAAAACGTTAACCTAAATAAATCTATCGGAATTTTTATTTTAAAATTTACGTTTAAATAACGAAATAAATAATTAGCGGATCTTTAATAAGCCTTTAATAGTATTTTTAAGAAATACCGTAAATTATATTATTAAATTAATTTAATAGTATTAAAAATAAATTTATAATGCCGGCCTTTATAAAATAAATATATTTAACGTTTTAGGGCTAAAAATCCCGTAAAAGTATTACGTATTAAGGGTAATTAAAAAGCGTTTTTTTAATAAACTAGTATATTTATATATAATACGGGTTATTATAAAATAGTTATTATAAAACTATTTAAATAAGCCTATTAAAAGCCTAATTAGTATTTTAAAGATTTCGATAATTACCTATAATCCCTAAAAAATTAAAATACGGAACGTTATTTATAAATGGGTAGTAGTTAATATTATTTTATAAAATTATCGGAACCTTTTTAAAATAAATTTAAAGCTTAACTATTAATACTATTAAATACCTATAAAGATATAATGGTAATAGCTATTAGGTTTTAAAAGTTTAAAGACTTAAAAACTATCCTAAAAAACTAGCCCCTTTTTATTAAAGTAAATATTCTTTATATTAATAATACGACCGATATATTATTAAATTAAGCCCTGCTTATTAATACTTTAAATACCCCGGTATAGTTAATAGTATTAAAAAAAGTAATTTAAAATACCACCTTATTAACCCCCTTATTAAATAGTACCCGTAAAAATAAAAAGGATAAAATAATACCCTATAGGATTTATAATAATCCTATCTATTAAAGGTTTAAATACTTAAAGCGAAAGAAATTATAAAATAATTATAAAATAATCCATAGGCTATACTTATAGCGCTATATAGCTTTATTATATAATATATAATGGAATCGTTTTTATTTTATAAATAATACGTTTATATACCGGTATTGTTCCGGTATTATTATATAGTTTATATAAACCAGTTTTATAAAAATATCCTATTGGTTTTTCTTTTTTTCCTATTAGGTTTTTTATAAGTTTTTTAATAAGTAACTAATAATTAATAAATACGTATTGCTTTAATTATATATAGCTTATAATTAGTCGTTTATATAATTTATAGTTTATAATTCTATATATATATATATATTATATTATTATTATTATAGTATTATATTATATAGCCTATAGCTAGTTAATTAGTTGTTAATATAATAATTAGTCGGTTATTATACTATTTTAATAAGGTCGTCCCGTTATTATTTCGCTAATATAATAAATACGTTTATTAGTTAATTAATAATATAAAGTTAAACATTAGCTAGGCTAATTTAATAGCGGTAACCGTTCAGGTTAATAAAAGAGTTTATTAAATAATATATATTATTTTATAATCGAAATAGTAATAAAAAAAAGGCCTTTAATACCGAATTGTTTACGTTTCGGTATTATACCGGTATTTTTTTATTATTTAATATAATATATATACCTTTAAGCTAATATCCCTATTTAATCTTTAATTAAAAAACCATTAAAGCTTTAATATTAATATAAATAGCTTATAACTATTATATTATAATCGAATTAAGGTTATAGGTATTATTTCCGTTAAGTATAATATTAATTTATTAAAAATAATAGCGTATAACTATTAAATAAACGGTATATTTATACCGAATTAAGGTCGATTCCTTTTCGGGAAAGGGAATAATTATTAGGCCAAAATATCCTACCCTTAACTTTTTAACTAGCTATCTTATATATAAACCTTTATAATTAGTTATTTAGTTAATTAGTTAACTTTTAACTTTATAATATACTTAATCCTTAGTTTTTAACGTTACCGATACGTATGTTTTTCGCTATATTTAACCTCCGTTTAATAAATAATAGGAGGTTTTTACTATATATTTATATATATATATATTTAAACCTTTTCCACCTTTTTATTTTTATTATTTTATTATAACTATAATTATTACTTAACCGTTACTGTATATTAATACCGTTATATAATAATAAAGATCCCTTATAGCTAATTAGCTAGTTCCTTTTAAGGTATTATATTTAATTTTTCGATATTAGCTTTAGTTAAATAAGCGGCGAAATTTTCATCTTTATTTTATCGGTTTAACCTTTAACGCAGGCGATAATAACCTTATTTATTTATTAAATTAATTATTTAAATATATATCGGCATATTTAGGTAATTATACCTAATTTATACCCGTTACCTTTACCGATGTCGTTTTTTAAAATACCTTTATACCTTTAATTTAATATTAGCTTTTAAGGTAGGTAGTAAGTCCGTATTATTTAATTAATTATTAAAATACGGCAAAACTTAAATAATTATACTTAATTTAAGCCTATTTACTTTATTAATAAAGTTATTTAAACACCCCTATAAATTTATTTATTCTGATTTAACCTTTTAAATAAATAGCGGATTAAATTTTTCCCTAATTTAATTTAACCTTTATAATAAATAGCAGATTATTTCATTATTATTTTATTAATAATAGCCTTTATTAATATTAATAAAGTTAACAGTATTATTTAAGCCTTATATATTAAATTAATTATTAAATTTAGCGGCTTAATAAAGTGGTATTACCTAATGGGGTCAGTTATTATTAGTTAGCAGTGAATTTTTAATTGCCTCTTATATATAGTCAGCTAAAAAAAGCACTTCCTTTTTCCTTAGCCAGATAAGTAACACCACTTAATTGTAAAATATACACTTATTTTTGCGTTAATCGCTAAATTTAAGTCCTATTATAATAGTTTTTAAGTTAGTAAGCCTTATAGGCTTACAGTTATTATTATATATAAGTGGCTTTTATATATACTTATATTTATAGCACCCGATCTAACTTCATTAATACGTGAGTTTAAGGTGAAAATAAATGTATTATTAAAAGATGAAAATAAAGAAAAAGAAGAAATCCTTTAGTAAAATCTGCACATTATTTATATAAATCCCTGCTTATTTAATTTATTTAGTAATTATATATATACCCTTCTTAATTACGCGTATTACGGCTAGATTTAATAGTTAATTTAATAGTTTTAAATTAAAAACGCGTCCTTTTAAACTAAAATAAATACCGTAAAACTTATTTATTATACGTTAATTTTTAAATAATTACGTTTTTAACCTATACTTTTAAATATTCCTACTTTAGTTAGCTTATTAAACTTTAATATATAGGCCTTATAATTAAAAAATAAAATAAACGTTAATAATAAAGCCATTAATACGGATTAAGCTAAATTTTATTACGTATATATATATTTAAAACTTAAAATATAGTATATTATTATTTTTATATTATATATATCTAACGAAAAGAAAAATTATAAAATTATAAAGCTATTATAATTACTTTAAATTAACTATATAATAATTTTAATAGGTCTTATTAATTAGCTAAAAAATTACGTAATTTTTATTAAAGTAAAAATGACTTTATTTATACATTTTTAACTACTTAAAAAAGACTTTTATAAGAGGCCGGTATAGCAGATTTACTTAATAAAATCCGGATTTAAAATTTACGTTATATTATTAATAATATATTTAAAAAAAAGCTTAACGATTAAAAATTACTACTAATTATATATAACGAATTTATATTTTTACTTTACCAGCTATCCGGATTTTATTTTAATAAACCGACCCCGAATTTAAACGTAATAAATACGTTTATCGGTATAATCGAATTATAAAACGGTTATAAATCCGATAAATCCGAAAATATACCTAAAATTATATTATTTTAAACCTTTAAAAGTTAAATAGCACTTTCTTTAATATTTAAGCAGCGGGATAACTGTAAAGCTAATAGTTAATATTAACGTTATAATAATATAATATATAAAATCGAAAAATGCCCGTTATTACTATATTATTTAAATTTCTATAAGCTTTTTATTAATAATAATAATATTAATAATAAAAATAACTAATAACTATATGCTAAAAGGAATTAAAAGGATAGTAATATAAACTGGTAATAGTTATATTATTAAATAATAATTATTATAATTACGTAATACCCGGGTGGTCCGAGCTTTTAAAGCGCGTGCGTTTTATAATAAGTGGTTTTTTTAACGGATTTTAACGAATTAAGCAAATCCCTTAATATTACGTTAATTATTACTAAATAAATTTAAAGGGATAGTGTTATAGCAGTAGTTTTAATATACCTTATTCACTATTATAACCATATATTACGTATAAATAAGAAATTAAATAAAATAAAGAGTAATAAAAGGTTTTTACCACACACTTATATATATATACACCTAAACCTCCTCCACTTTTTTATCTTTATTATTTTGTTATAATTACAGTTATTATTTAGCCGTTACCGTATATTAATGCCGTTATAATAGTTATTTTTTATATCAAAATTATATAAGTAAATATATTTATATAATATTTAAAAGATTTATTAAGAAATTAAAATTAAAATATAAAAAAGTAATAAAAAATTATTATAAATATTATAGTATTACGTTTTATGTTAAATTTATATATTTTATATATATGCGAATAATTTACCGGTAATTTTATAGTATTTAAAAAAAGTAAAAATAATAGTAATAAATTTCGTAATAATTAAGTTAAAAAAATAGTTAAAAATTTAATTATAATAATAAAATTTAACGGTAGTTTAAAAAATCGATTATAATAGTAAAAATTAACCGTATATATTTTTTATAATATATTAAATTTAACTATAGTTAAATTTAATACTATAAAAAGCGCGTACGATTAACTTTTATTATTATAATCGAATTTTTAGCTACCGTTAAATTTAATATATTATAAAAAATGTATATTTTTAATTTTTATTATTATAATGAAATTTTTAGCTATTATTAAATTTAATATAATTATTATTTAATTAATTAATAATAATAATAATAATAGTTATATATTTTTTATATTTAAATAGTATTTTAAAGTTTATGTTAATTACCTCTATTTAAAAATATTTTATTTAAAAACGTTTTTTAAGTTAAATAATTTTAATATAACCTTTATATTTTTTTAAATATTTATTAATAAATCTATATAGGTATTTTTTTTAATATATCAATTTGCTTTTTTTAAATTATATTTAAATGATTTTATTATTTTTATATTAAATCTAATTACCGATTTTATTTTCTATTATTTTTATATATTTTAATAAATTTATAAAAGTTATAAATAGTATATTATATATATATTTATATATATATATATATATATATATATATTGTATTTTTATATTAAATATTATATAATTTTAAACTTTTTTAAATATATTAAATATTTATTTAATAATTACTTTTAATTTTAATACCGAAAATTATATAATTCTTTTTAATTTTATAACTTATTAATAATTAATTTTTATTTTTTAAAATAACGTTAAACCCTGTAAAATAAAATAAGGATTTTTTTAAGCTAATATTATTTAAATGGAATTTATTTTTTAATATATAAAAACTTTTAATTAAAACGTTTAATAATAACCGATTATTATATATCGATCCTTTTATTTTAATTAATATATATTTAAAGGTTTTATTAAATTTTATTATTATAAATATATTTTAAAAGATTTATTTTTTTTAAATTTTATTACTAATTAGCTTTATTATATAATATAAATACGTAAATATATATATTATTTATAATATTAATAGCTTTATTAAAAATATATAATTTCGGATTTAATTTAACTTTTTTAATAATATAATTTTTATTCGGTTATTATATAAATATTTAAACTAATTAAATCATTTAAAATAAAGTATATTAAATAATTTTTAATGCTGTATTTTAATTAATTTTAAATAAATAAATAGCGTTTTTTTATAATTTATTAAAGGCTATTATTTATAAAAATATTATTAACTTTTATTTAATTATAATATATTTAATTAATTTATAATAATTTATTATAAGAGCATATAATCTTAGTTATTATTATATTAACCGTTTAAAAAAGGATATAAAATTTTAAGCCGTACTTAAAATTCCTAAGCTAGGTTATATATTATCATGGTATAATACCCCTTAATGTTATTATTATAATACAGTACGTTTATTGCTATAATATTACCCCCGGCTATATTAAGGCTAGTCCGTTAGCCTTAAGCTTTTTCTAAACAGGCTTATTAATATAAGCTCGGACTTTTTAAGCCTAATAAGTAAAAGATATAATATATAAAGGCCTTAAAAAAGGCAGGGATTAAATGAATAAAATATTATAATACCCGGCTATTTTTTACTAAATGCTAGGGTTAAACCCAGTATTTATAAATTAGTTTAAAATTATATTATAGCAATATAAAGTTTTAATTATTATTATATTAACCGTTTAAAAAAGGATATAAAATTTTAAGCCGCATTTAAAATTCCTAAATTAAATTATATATTATAATAATATAGTACCCTTTAACGCTATTATTATAATAAGGTATATTTACTGCCGTAATATAATTTATATAATTTTTAAACTATTTTAATAACTTTTTAAATATTACTTTATTTATTTTTAAAAAAACTCCTTAAATTTCGTTTTAAAACTATTAAGTATTTTTTTTAAATATTTACCGGCTTTAGTTAAAATTATTAATATATTTTAAATAAAAATTATTTTTTAATTTTATTAAAAAATATTAACGTTATCGATTTTTATAAATATAACGTATTATAGCTATTATAATTATTATAAATATTAAACGTTAATATATATATATATATATATTTTGTATATAGTTTTTTATAAAATTAAAATAGTTATAATTAAATAAATATAAATATATTTAATAATTAAAACTATCTTTAACTTAATATAGTTTATATAATGGCACTTATTAACGTGGCGGCGTATTTAAGTAATTATTGTTATTATAATAAAATAATACAAATAAAAAGGAAAAGGAGGTTTAAATGTATATAGCTATATATATATAGTAAAACCTCAACCTATTTTTTATTTTATTTAATCGCTATTTATACGTAATTATAAGGTTATAATAATAAATAAAGTACGCTAAAACTACTGTTATAATATTACCCTTTTAAATTTACTTAATAATAATTAACGTAATATTAAAGGATTTACTTAAATCGTTAAAATCCATTAAAAAAACCATTTATTATAAAACGTACGCGTTTTAAAAGCTCGGATTATTTAATATTATATAACTATAATAATTACTATTTAATAATATGACTATTATTAGTTTATATAACTATATAACTATTATTATTATTCCTTTAATTCCTTAATATATAGTTATTAAAAATTAGCTTTATTAATATCCCCGTTATTAGTAAAGAGTTTTTTAAGGTTTAATTTAAATAGTAATAAAGGGCATTTTAAAACCTTATAAAATCTATCCCTATAACGTATATACCGGTATTATTTTTAACGGATTTTAAAATTATTACAGCTAATTAAGGTAGCTTTTTAACCCTTAAAAGTTTAAAGTAATATAATTTTAAGTATATATTTACCATTATTAAAAATACTTACGGACTTTTATAAGTTATAATTATAGTCCTTATCGTTATATAGTTTAATAATATTAACAGATATATTTTTTATATTTAAATTTTTAGCCGGCTTATTAAAATAAAACCCTAATAGCCGGTAAAGCAGGGATATAAAATCGTCGTATTTTTTTAATAATAATTTTCGATCGTTAAGCTTTTTTTTAAATATATTATTAATTCCGTGCTATAGATTTTAAACCCGTACGTTTTTAAATAAGTTAATTAAACCGGCTTTTTATAATAATCGTTTTTAAATAATTAAAAACGTTCGAATCGAACCGTTATTACTTTAATAAAGGTTATATAATTTTTCGGCTAATTAATAAAACCTATTAAAATCGTTATATAGCCGATTTAAAATAGTTATAATAGCTTCGTAATTTTACAATTTTTCTTTTTATTATATATATAATATAGGTATAATAATATACTATATTTTAAATTTTAAACGTACGTATATATAATGGAATTTAGCTTAATTTATATTAATAGCCTTACTATTAACCTTTATTTTTCCTTTTAATTATAAAGCTTATATATTAAACTTTAATAAGCTAATTAAAATGGGAATATTTAAAAATATAAATCCAAAATATAATTTATTAATTAATAATGTATAATAAATAATCTTAATAACGTTGATTTTTATTTAAAAAGCGTTAATATATATTTAAAAAACCGATTTTTCCTCTTAAAGCTACTAAACCTAATTAATTAGCTATTAATTTTAATTACTTAATAATTAAATATAGTTAATAAATTTAATACGTAGGGTTTAAATAATACCGTTAATTTTATTAGCGTTAATAAAGGTTATTATAATAAATTAAAATAATCGACTAAAAGTAAATTAAATAAATTCTTTAGCCGTAACCTTAATAGGTTAATAGGCCGAAAATTTACCCGGAGAAATATAGTAAATGAAAAATTACTACCTTAATAGGTTAATAAAATAAAAAACGCTTAATGTATATAAAAATATTTAACGTTATATATATTATTTTAAGTATAACTATTAAAATATATAATAACTAAGGTATTAAATACTAGTTAAAAAGGTTTAAAATTATTTAAAAGATAATATTAATAAGCTTAATAGGTATAATTTAGGTATAATTACTTAAAAATGCCAGTATATACTTAAATAACTAATTTAATAAATATAAAAGTATTATTAATACAGTATCGCTAATATAATAAATAAAAATAAAATAATAACCTTAAAAAAACTAGTTAATAAACCTCATTAAATATAATGCCTTAAAAATAACTAACTAATTAATTATAAAGGATCTTTATTATTATATAATAGTACTTATTAATATAGCGGCGTAATTAAATAATTATTATTATTATAATAAAATAATAAAAATAAAAAAAAGGAGGAGGTTTAAGTATATATAGCTATATATATATAATAAAACCTCTATTTATTTTTTATTTTATTTAATCGTTATTTATATATAACTATAGGGTTATAGTAATAAATAAAGTACGCTAAAACCACTATTATAACAGTTTACTTTTTAAAAAAAACAGTTTAAAAATCGGGTTTTTAGTTAATTTTTTATATTAATTTTTAAATAACTATATTATTTTTTTATTAGTTTTTAATAAAAATACTACCGGTATATATAAAAATTAATAATTATTTATATAATTTATATAACTATTAAGTTAATTTTATATAATAATATAATAGGTTAAAATTACTATTAAAATAAGTATAAACCGGACTAATTAACGTTTTAGGTTAAAGTTTAAATAATGCCAGCTTAACAGTTGCCAGCCTGCCGATTTGTCGATCAGGCCCTATAATACATGTGTTTAAAGGAATTCTGTTGCTCTTTGAATTCCGGCTCTACCGCAGGACCCAACACTTTTCTTGGCGGAGGTGCATAATCAGGTTAGCATATACCTACATTGCATCTTTCATCTTCACGCATGCTTCATACCGTCATATCCCGGGGGGCGAAATCACCCTCGTGATGCTTTAGTGTGCTGATCAACTCTGTCCATGCATGCTACAATACACACCCCGGCCCCCTTACCGCAACAAAATAGGTAGGCGGTAGTCAACCGGCCTAGAGTATTCCCGTAGATTACCCAAATACACCAGCTACCATGGTGAGATTTGTGGAATCCGACTCAACCGGCCTACCCCTCAAAAGGAGACAGGCTGCCCAAGCCTGTGCCAGATGCCGTCGGCGCAAGAAGAGGTGCTGGCATAACGACCACAAGAATAACAAGGAACGTCATGTGAGCCATGGACCTGAATCACCCATCAACGGAGCCACGGCCCGGATTGCGACCGACAGTCCAACTGTTACAGAGTCTCAACCCATCACGACGCGGAGTGAATCTAGAAGGACCGGTGGGCACATGTCTAGATTCGTTGGCGATATGAACCCCGAGGCTATTTTCATGGAGGCTACTAGTCTCTGCTCGACTCGCGATGTGTCGGTGCGAGGCGGTCTAGGGGTCTGGGAACCTGGAATCCCCCCTCGGGGTAAGTCGACCAACGCGCCAGCCTTGACTTCGCCCTCGCGGCAAGCGGTTCAGGAGATGATGAGGGCATATGTACAAAGTAATTGCTTGGCTTGTTGCCCGCCACCCCCTGATTTTGCTGTCCTGAGGCGCATCTACTCGGAGAAGTTAGACCCTATCTTCCCCATCCTCGGTGGCCAGTCAGGTATTATTCTTTCCCACACTGATACATCGGGGATTGTGCTGCAGCAAGTGATAAGCCTCGCCGCCGCCGGAGATCCAGAAGCCACCAGTCATTTTCGCTTGGGTCCTGACGGAGTACTCCTTTCTCGACATGACTTTTGCG
>JAJJKD010000323.1:0-16385 GCA_022376535.1 Xylariaceae sp. FL0662B | reverse complement strand
TATTTATATTAAAAAAATAATAACGCTATAAAAATAATTATTAAATGGTATTTAAAAAAGGCAGGTTTAATAAGTTTTAAAAAGCCCGTAAAATTAAAGGCAATTCGGAAAAATAAAAAAAAGCGTAATAATAGCGCTATAAGAAAATAGCGTAAAATATATAAATTTAAAAAAGGAAATATATTAATATTTTTAAAAATATAACTTTTAATATTATTTAATTAAATTACGTAAATAAAAATATATTTATATAAAAAAATAAATATAATATCCGCGTTATTATATAAAAATAAAAAAGCAATATAGGAATTTTACCCGGACTTTATTTAAGGTTTTTTTTATAGCGGATTTTTATAAATAAACCCGTTTAATTAATCTTTTAATTAAGGAGTATTTAATAATATTTATAATTAAAAATTAAAAACTTATTAAAAAAAATTTCTAATTATACCGATTTATTACTATTTAGCTAATTTATTACCTTATATTTTTTTAATTTTTAAAATTAATTAAAAGGTGGTATTTTAAATGAGTTGTTAAAATTACTATATTGCACTGTGGCTGAGATATGGCGGATGTACATTATTGTTAGCCCGAACCTTTGTACTTAAATACTATTCAACCGATACAGGTAGCGGGCTCGGGAACCCGCGGCACCGACCATAGTGCCTGTGCACCCCCTCCAGGTTGCTGCACCTAGTTACCTAGGTACCTAGGTACACGCCACTACGTAAAAATAACCCGGTGCTTGTGCCGCATTTGAAAGGGGTTTTAGCTCAACAACCTTACCAAAACTTGGCTTACTAATTAAGGTTGCGGTATCTAATCAATCTACGACTAATCTGTGATGCGTTGATGATGCAGATCCACAGGATAGGTGTATCTGTATCCCTACCTACAGCACGTATACGTGTACAGATCTGTACGTGTACCTACCTGAGTATATAACATATTTTTTGCGACAAGCTCACTCAGATATTTTCTCCAACCACCATCAATAATGAGCTTGCCGAGGTCAATTGGGATTTCCAATTACATCCAGACTTTGGATAAGCAAGGTTTACATTCCTACTACCACTATCTATATACACATACGACTTCAGTACATACATATCTATAGTTATATTTCTATCGAATACCTATATATCACAGCGCAAGACCTCCGCTTTCTTACCTTTCTTTTTTAAGTTTTGACCTAGCTCAGAGCCGATCTCCGTCCGATTCAAGGATTACGATACCGTCAGGCCGTCAGGCGGTACATGGGCTTGCGGACAGCGGTTTTACCACTTGAATTTCGTAGTAAGCGCATTAGCCAGGTCGAAATCGGATTAATTCGTCTGGCGCTGCTGCCCGCGAATCCGGTCACATCTTCCCGGAACCAGCGCGAGATCAGGTCGCTTAGGCAGTGACAGCACAACTAACGATCGAGATGGCTAGTGAATCGCAACGCGAGGAATTTGGCGCGGGGGGGATCGTGCTCATAGACGAAGAGGAAGACAGGCAGGATGGGCGCACGGAAAGCGAGGAGCCGACAGAAATAAGTCCGCTCGTCAACACGGGCGCCAATAACAACAACGACAACAACAACGAGAGGAGGAAGGAGATTTGGATAGGGTATGAAGATTTCATCGACTTCCCATGGTGGCGGAGACCATCCGTACGTTCCGCTTTGCCGTTCGAACGTTTCCTGCCGTGGGACGTCTCGAGTGCTCTCGATTCTGACCCAGGTGCTGACTAGGTTTATTGGCTTGTCGGGCCCTATCTGCTATTCACGCTTGCATTTGGCGGCATTATCATACCCAAGCTTAACTTGTAAGTGATTGTCAGAGGTTGACATTCCCACCCGTAAGATAATAATACAGGCGCTGACAAGATCGCACCCCAAGAATTGTCGATCTGATATGCCACGGGTACCTCGCTGATCGCCAGATAATCGACCCGAGTTTTCCTTTCAGGCCCGTGATCATGGGTGCCGGCAATCTCCAGTGCAATATTCCCGCCGTCCAGAAGAACGTTGCTACCTTTACGCTCATAACAAGTGCTCTCGCCGGTGGTTTAAGCGCTGCCACGGCACCAAAGCTGGGCGCCTTATCTGATCGCTACGGCCGAAAGCGCCTGATGGTCATCGCATCTTGTGGTGGTGTGCTAAATGAGATTGTCACTATCGTCGTGGCTAAATTTCCCGACTCCATTGACTATCACTGGTTAATTCTGGGCGCCTTTTTTGATGGCATCACGGGTTCCTTTACCGCCGGCAGTGTGTTGGCTCATTCGTACACGAGCGACTGTACACCTCCTTCGGAACGTGGCGTTTCTATCGGCTACCTGCATGCCTGCCTGTTTACTGGACTCGCCTTTGGTCCTCTCTTGACTGGGTACTTCGCCGAATGGACTGGGTCCCTGCTTTCGATATTTTACGTCGTACTAGGCTGCCACGTTGCCGTCATCTTATTCTTCTGGTTCTGCATGCCCGAGTCACTATCCCACAAACGCCAAATGGCCGCGCGCGAGAAGCATCGATCCGAACAGGAGGCTACTGGCGTGCGGTTAAGATCAGGACTTCCTGCCTCTGTCTCTAATTATGTCGGGCCACAGATCGCCGCTTTCTTGAACAATCACACGGGGACATGGCTACAAGCAGTTCTAAGCACCAATCCGCTTGCGCCCTTAAGGATACTTGTCCCGAGTGGGCGTCACAACAAGCTCTTACGGCGAAATCTCGTTATTTTTGCCCTCATCGATACTACCATTGTGTCCTCGGCGTTGGGGTCGGCTACCATTCTTGTTTTGTATTCCGAGTACATGTTCGACTGGAAGAATTTAGAAGCTTCACGTTTCGTATCTGTCATGAATATGGCTCGAGTAGTGATCCTTCTCGGCATTCTTCCGGTCATCAATTATATTTTCCGTATCCTCCCACTGCGTCGGAAAAGACGCGAAAATGGTAGTCATATCGTCCGAGAGTCGAATTCGGGCGCTGACAATACCGACGTCTGGCTTCTACGGTTCGCTCTTCTCACTGACGCAGCGGGCACTGTCGCCTACATCTTTGTCCGCCGACAGGAGCTTTTCGTCCTTTGCGGTATTGTTACGACCTTTGGTGGCTTGGCGAGCGCTACTATTGCGAGTGCTATCACGAAACATGTGCCGGGTGAGAGGGTGGGTTCCTTGCTTGGAGCGACTGGCCTGTTGCATGCCCTCGGAAGGATTTTCGCCCCGACACTCTTCAATGGACTGTACGCAGGAACGGTCGAGACATTCCCGCAGGTTAGTCTCCTGTGTGCTTCGTTTTTCCATCACGGAACTTTACAGACTTGGTTTACTCCCGAAACGTGCCTGAGAAGTTATCTGGCCTTCGTTCGTCCCCGATCATAGTCTCGGTAGTGCCTGAAAACTATCTATTAGAGTAATTGCTAACTCCTAGATGCGGTGAAGGCGTTTTTCGTTCTGTTGGCCTCGGTATATTTTCTCGCCGCACTGGGGAGCTTCTTTGTCCGGCCCCGTGGTAAGTTTATGTATAATACTTCTCTGTGTAATCTTTCTCGTCTAACTTATTCATAGTATACTTTAAGAAGGACGGATATGTTGGTGTCCCTGAACGGGAATCCGCCGATCAGCAGGATACAGGTATCCTAGCCGATGACGAGGTGCCGACTGAGACTCTGTTAACAATCTAGAAATCATTTCTTAGTAACAAAATCTTATATATAATCTATATATAGATGTACGGTTATAGAGACCTCTTTTACTTCGGTCAATCATTGGATGTTCCGTCGTTTGTAAGACTGGGACTGTGAGTGTATGAAACAGCGTTGGTTTATCACCTCCTTCGGGTCTGGATGACATGTTTGCATCGCGGGCATATTTTTACTAGATATTACCTTATATGTACAATTTTCACACCTTCACTTTATAATCCCCGGTCAATCTTGTTTCCCGCTCCCAACAGGGTCATTTCGTTCATACTCGTTTCCTCCTTTCTTCCACATAGCAGTCTCGTTCTCCTTACCTCTCCCTACGGAGGCCTGCAAAATCATGAAGGGCGTCGACGTTCGCCTCAACCTTAGTAAACTCCTTTCACACTCCAACTGACAGCCAACACCCGCGTGCCCAGGAAGCAGCTCATGGCAATAACGTACGATAGCGCCGCAAACAATATCAACGCCAACCAGCCCTGTTCACCACTGCTTACTCCTAGCAACGCACCGCCAATAGGAACACTAGTCAATGTCCCAAAGCTACCTACCATCAGCGCGGCGCTATAAAACCGACCGTAATCGCGCGAATCGCACAACTGCCCGATGCACACGGGATACAGCCCCAAATTAGAGCCGCTGGCGAACCCGAACGTGATCGCGAAGACCACGATCATGGCGTATGAGGAGCCCGCGGGCAGCCAGAAGCAGAGGATCGTCAGCACGCAGAGTAGGTTTGTCACCACGATGACGTTGAAGCGCCCGACGCGGTCGGCGAGGAAGCCCGGAAGAAATCGTCCAAAGAAGGAACCAGCGTTCAAGAGCGCGAGCAGCGTGTAGGCGCTGTTGGCATCCTGGCCGTGCGAAGACGCGTACGAGACGATGTACGTCAGCGGCGTGAAGATGCCCCACTCCATGAACCACACGCCCGCGCAGCAGAAGCTGAACTTCAGGTCCCGGAACAGCGACCAGTCGGGCATCACCGACACGCGCCGCGTGCTCGGCGGCAGGCGCGCGCGCACGAGCAGGTTGGCCACGGCAGATAGGACCAGCAGCATGAATCCGATGATCCGCGTGCTCCATGCGAACCCGAGCTTGGGTAGGACGGCTTGCAGATAGATCGGCAACACGATCCCTCCGATAGACCCTGCGGTTGCTGCGATGCCGGTGGCGAGGCCTCGGCGGACGTAGAAAAAATGCGCGATCGCCCCGTACGCGGGCACGTTCAGTAGGGCGCCGCCAAGTCCTCCGAGGACGGAATAGGTTAGGAGGATCTGATAGTATTCTATTGCCACACATTAGTATCTGCATCGGTCATGCCCCAAAGGTCCTGGCTTACTTTGACACAGACCCAGCAGTAGCTGGCTCGCGACGACTAGCAAGCTGCCTAGGACGACGAGCGCCCTAGGGCCGTGCCGGTCGAACACGGGGCCGACCTGGATGCCGGCGAAGAAGACAATAAATAGGTACAGGCTGAAAATCCAGCCGATGGTGGACGGGTCGTAGGCGGCCAGCTGGTGGGTCGAGAAGTACGACTCGAAGACGGCCGCGCTGTTGATTATCCCGTACACGGAGAACATGGAGCAAAAGGATCCCAAGACTACGAGCCAGGCCTGCAAGCCGCCCTCGGGAAAATTATCTTGGCCCTCTGACCCGGGCCCGGCGGCCACGTGGCTCTCGCTTGCTGGCGGCGGCGGCGGCGGCAATGCATCGGTACGAGGCTCATGTTTGGTCTGGCCCTGTAAGTCTCCGTCTTCACGGCTGGCGTTGTGGCAGAGATGGGAATTGGAGCATTGGCTCTTTTCATTGTGCTCCGACGGGGACGCTACGGTGCCTGGCGCCGGGACAGTTTGATTTATGAGGCAGCTGTCATCTGCATTTTTTGAGATGAAGGTCATGAACGACCTTAGGATTCTTTTAGGTATTAAATGCTAGAAACCTAATAGACGGACGGAGTGACTGCGGCGGGCGAGTCGAGCCACTCCTGTTTCTGAAAGTCTAAGTATATACCTCTTTCTTTATCTACTTCGCGATCGAAATCGAAACTCTCGTCAAGAAAGTTGAAGCAAGAGAAATTTGGGAATACCTACTTATACATATGGGCTGACTAGGGAGGTTAGCCCCATTTGGACCAACTTGTTACATAACAGTTTTACCCTTCTACGGATGTAGTAGGCTAATATAGGTATATATGTAACACCGCCTTTTGCATTCCCATTCTGTTCTAACGGTTTCGTAAGTTGCCGAAGGTTAAAGAAATCGTCAACCTTGGCCCCCGCCCCGGTTGACCAATTGTGTTCGAGCTAGCCCTTAACCTAGCCAATACGTGCAAGTAGTTAACCAATTGCGAATGACATTTGCCTTGAACGATGTCGTGATGCAGAAAATCTGGAACCCTAAGAAATACCCAGATATGTATATGTGATAGAGGAGACCTTACATAGCATTATCCTGCTATAAATATTGTACACGCAACACAGAACTCCAACCTCTCAGCGCTTCATTTGGTGCGATGCGTGTAGGGTAACAAGTCAGGTGTGCTCATATGGTTACTGTGGGAGGCTTTCGCAAATTTGGACAAGGTATGAGATTGCTTCTGGGCGATACAGCTGGTTTAGAAGTAACCCTAGCCTAGGTATGTGTTGCTATCTTCGATGTGATGATCTGGGGACTTACAAAGAGGCTAACTAGTCTCTACCGAGTAGGCTCCATCTGCTTAGAGCCAAAGCGATAATGGTGACAAATTATGTAACTGTAAATAATATGTGAGAATACACATTTCCCATGAAATTATAACAGAATAAATGTCACGGTACAGAGATGGATATACATAGTACAGTTAATTTTCTTACAAGAATAATACCCAAATTTGGCTATTGATTACCTAGAATAATGCGGTACTAAGTAGGCAGATTCCTGGCTAACAAGCTCCTTGCTCAGTATCCAGAGTCTCTCTATCGCCTTCAGACTATTCGTGGCCTCAAGATTGATAGCATCCTTACACGGATTTCCAACGCGTGAGTCAAGCAGACATTTGCCATTGTAGTCCCGAACGAAGTCAATAACTGCTCCATAAAGATAAAGATAAGGGACAGAGATAAATATCTAGTCCGTATATGTTGAGTGCGGCGCCGCATCGCACCTGCGTGGATGTTGGCGGAAAGCAACATTCTAGAGCCCAGCTTCTCGGGTGGAGGAATGGCTATCAACACAATCACCATCATAGGCCGAGCTTAAGAACTTCCCTTGTTGTACGTCTCGCCGTCCTATCCGTGTTTAGTCAGCAAAGAGATTCCCGGGGCTAGGGCCAGCATGAGGGAGACGAACATAGAAGTTCGAAACGTACCAACGGATTGAATTTACACGATGGTTGGCGCTGCTTATATTGATGACTATTGGGGACTTAGATGCCATAGACATGTCTACGGTTGAGTTGGTACCGAGCCAATAGCCCACGTAATCGACACCGCATTGGAACTCGAAGTCGTCGGGTGTAAGCACATAGCGACATAGTAGCCATAGGTAATGGAAGCATTGTTCAGCCGAACGTCAACATTCGACACGCCGGCCCAAGAGTTGATAGAGTCGAAAAACACCACGTACGGAAGAAAATAAGCCAAGTTTGAGTCTCGAAACTCAACCTTTCACATAACAGTAGGCATTTTGCATGCTGTCTGCTTCCTTTGAAGCTTGTCCAGGTCCCGGCCAGCTGATATTAACAGACCGGGCTGGGCTCTTGCGATATTCTCGACAAATGCGGAACCAAGGTCACCGTAATCATAATCGTCTTGCCCTCGATGGCGTTGGCACACTCGCTCACGAGCTTATCGCCATGCATGTTAATGTCATACTTGCTTATCATGCCGAAGTACGCGTAGACAAGATGTGTTTATAGTCAAGAGGCGGACTACTTTTCGAAAAAGCCCACGTGGAATTGGATGGGCTAGATGGAATACACACCAATACCCTCAGGAAGCGTTCCGTCATCGTAATATTGAATACCAGCTGCCTAGTCTGAGAAAGGAATTTCGGCCAGGTACAAGGTGAGTAAGTCTAACCCCCCCTCCACGAACCACCTAGTCCACGAACCACTATTAAAATAACACAACAAAAATCACATTTATTAAAGCTATTCATAAATAACTCAATAACAACGACTCTAATTAAATTCAAATTTTCAGTCTTAAACTAAAATATAATCTTCCGTATCCTCGTTTTTTTTAGATTTTAAATCGACCTCATTTTAGCCATTATTTTATACTTTAATTAATATATTTATATTTCCTTTTTTTATAACTTTTTTTTCTATTATAATTTATAAAATATTAATAAATAATTTATTTAGGTCCGGTTAAACTACCTATTACTTAATAGGCTTTATTTTATTTAATATAGCTTATAAATAATTATTATAATTTTTTTCGCAAGTAATTTCGATAATAAATTAATTAAAAGCCTTTATTAGCTTTCGAAATAAAAAATATACCGTAGGTTATCCGAATACTCGATTAACGTTAATTAGTTTTTTTAAATAGCAATAATTTCTTTTAAATTTTTAAATATATTTATAATTATTTAAACTAATTTAGCTAAAAAATTAAATACCGAAAAAATAAAAATAATCGTAATAACGGTTAATTATTATTAATTATCGTTAATAAATATAAATTTCAAGTTTAATAATTTAAATTAATCTTTAAAATAAATACTATTAGCTATTTAGCTAGCTATAATATTATTTAAAATTATCGTTTTATTTTAAACCCTTTATATAATATAAATAAACTTTTTTATTAAAATTCGCAGTTTTAAATTTATTATAAACCTTAATAAATTTCTTTTAATAATAGCGCTTTAAAACCGAAAAAATATATAAATTTAATAGCTAAAAAATATAAAAAATATATAAAAATAAAAAAATAAGCTAAATTTTATTAATATAATATAGCTATATAAATTCCTTAATAATATAGCTATTATAATTATTAAATATTAATACCTTTTATTAATTTAAATATAATAGTTTAATATTAAATATAAATACCTTTTTAAACCACTTTAATGCGATTTATTAATTTATTTATTTATTAAATAAAATAATAAAACGTTAAATATAAAATTCCTCCTAATTATTATTAAAATATTATTACTATTAAATTAATTTACCGGTATATATAATTAAAAGAAATATAATACGGCTATTAGCGTTAATATATAATAATACCGATATTTATATTTTATTCCCGCCGTTTTTTATAAATATATATTTATAATAAATATTATTAATAATAATTCCGTTATTTTTAATATTTTTTATTACTTTAAATTCGTTAACGTTATATATATATTTTAGAAATATATAATAAATAATAAAGTAATTTAATCGGTTAAAAAAATATAACGGGTATATACTATAATACACACATAATAAGTGGTTAAGCACAGCTAATAGGGACGTATATTTAAAACTAATAATTAAAAAAAAGAGATTCTTTTTTAATAAACTAACTATTATAAAAGCTTATAATAGGTAACTAGTTAGTTAGCTTTATAAGGTAAAATAAAAAGCTTTATAGTTATAATTATACCCTTTTCCGGATAAAAATCGACCCTGATTTATTTAAAATACAAATATATATATCCTGATCCTATTTAAAATATATACTATTTATTATTTATAGCGGATTTAAATCGAACCCTTTATAATATATATATTTAATATTTAAGGCTTATTTTAATAAACTATAGTAAGCTAATAAGGTATTAATTAAATATAACGGCTTTTTATTAATTGCTTTAATAGAAATAATAATTAGCTTAAATAAACTAATTAAATAAACTTAATTAATAAACCGGTTTTAAGGCTGTATCGGTAATATTCCGAAGGTATTTTAAACCTAATATATACTTAACTTTAATTAGCTAATATAGCAGGCCACTTATACCAGGCCTAAATAACCACCGCTATTAATACTAAGTTAATTAAATACCTGGCTTTATTACTAACTAATTAATGTACTAGCCTTACTAACTATGGGATAACCTCATTATACTGGGCAAAAAATAATAAATCTAGTTACTTATACCGGCAATAGTTTACTAACGGATTAACGGACTAACTAACTAGCTACACTAGTTAATTAATTAATAAATAACGGAATAACTTTAAAATATTCCCGAATAAATAACGGGACGGTACCGGTATACTATTAATATTATATAAAATAACTAATACTACTAATAATATATTAAGGGTATTATTATACGTATAACTGGCTATATTAGCTATAAATAATTATATTAATAACTAATTATTTAAAGCGATACGTATTTATTAGCTATAAGCTGCCTATTAAAAAAATCTCATAGGATAAAAACTAATAAAATATTCTTTATATTATATAATAACCCCGGATTAATACCGGGATAGGAGTAATTTACCCTTAAAATAAATATAAAATAACTATTATTAATTATTTAATAAAAAAAGTTATGCCATTAATAAAGCCCCTTATAATTTATTCACTAATTATTTTATAATTATTTCTTTTTTAAGGCATTTTAATTTTTATTATGCCATAATAGCACCTATATTAATAAAATACGCTAGTATTTTACTACTTTTATAATATATACATAAAGTATATATATAAAAAACTCTTTTTTCCTTTTTTCCTTAAAAGTTAGTTTTATAATATATACAATTACTACTTAATTTAACTAAGTTTAATAATTTTAACTCTTTTTTAAAAAAAACTACCTAATAATAAAAATAACACCTTAAACCGATAAAAATAAAGACATTATTATATAATCGAAAACCGCTTAAAATACTAAAAAACCTATATTAGTCTTTATAATAGCTAAAAAGTTAACTATAATTATAAGCGGCTTAACTTTAAACCTTATATTAATTAAAGCTAAAAAGCTTATTTAATTAAAAAAATATAAAATAATTTATAATTAAACAACGAATTATAATTGATTTATAAGTAAATTTAAACCTTAAAAATAATTAAAGCTACTTATATAAACTTAAACCGCTTTATAACCGAAGCTAATTTAAAAAATACCTTTAAGCCTATAAAATACTATTATAATATATCCTTTTCCTTAAATAATAATAATAAACTAAACTTAAAAACTAAAAATATACTTATATTAAAAATAAACTAAATCTTTTAATGCTATAAAAAATAGTTAAAAAATCTTAACTTAGCTTATAAACGGGCTTTAAAAAAGCTCCGTTTAATATTAAAACGAATCTTATATACTTTAAATTAAATAAAAACCGAAATATATTTATAATAAAAGCATTATATCTATAAAATACTGTTATAAAAAAAGCGCAATGCTATATATAAAAACTACCTTAAATTTATAAAATAAACCCTTATTTTATTAAAAAACGCAGATAATAAAAAGTTCTATATCTTATAATAAATTAAAAATAGTATATAAAATAAATAATAATTATTTAAGGATTAGGATATTTATTTAAATATATTAAAACGCTAAATTAAACCTAAAAATAAAACGGTTTAAATAATTATTTTTTATATTAAACTATAACCGGCTTTCCGTTTTTACCTAAATAAGTATAGCGGTAAAAAGCCTACGATTTAATTATTTATAATTAATTAAGCTTAAATAAAATGGAAGGTTTAATTAGCTATAAGGTTAAAAAGAAGGCGTATAAATATTAAATTAGGCATTAAAAATAAATACTTATAATATTAAAATAACGGCAATATACCGGCTAACCGAATAAATAATAATGCCGAAATACTAAAGTGGTTTTACATAATACGTGCGGTCACGTGACTGTTAATCAGGTGACTTAGGTGACGTGGCAGCCACACATAGGTATATTTAATTAAATCTCTCGCTTTTGCCATATAGTTTTTTAAGCAAGCAGCGATATTTAACACTCGCCTTGCATTTAATTCATTCACTCTTTTACACCTATTATAGCTAGTTGCAGCTGTACCTTTATTGCAGCAGTTATTTCACCTGTATTACTACCACTAAGTAGTTGGCTTTCCCACCACACCTTATTTTATTTTAATACTATTAAATTTATATAACGCCTAAAAAGGGAACCCTTATAATAATAATAAAAATTAACTTAAATATTATTATTATAATAATAAAATGCACCTTATTAATAGGTATTTTAAAAGGCTACTATTAAACGCTATTATTAATAGCGTTAAACGGAATAATAGTTACCTTAAAAGTAGGAAATATAAAAGCTAATTTTAAAGGGAATAAAAAAAAGCCTTAGCTTTATAAATTTCCTTATAATTATAAAGTATAACCTATTTATAAAAATAGCGATATATTTTTATATTAATATTAATATTAATATAATTAAAAAATATATACCTATTTATATTAATATAAACTTTTATATTAAAATAAATTATATAAGCTATATATTTATAAAATAGGTAAAACTTTAATAAGTTAAACTTATAATGCCTTTTTTAAAAATTATTAATAACCTTAAATGCTTTAGCTATAAAATATACTATATATTTATTATAGCTATTAATAATAAAAGTATTATTTATATTTTTAAATAGCTATATATAGTAATTAACCGAAACTTATAGGTTTATAATAGCCTTATATTATTATTTATAATTATATTAAAAAATTATCGGATAATTTTAAACCTATATATAAAAAGGTAATAGTTTAAAGTTAAAAAAATAAATTATAAAATCCTATTATTTAAACGCTTTATTAAAGCCTATAAAAACCAGGCCTAAATATTTATTATTATTACTTTATAAAAAAAAGTTCCATTATTTAATAAAAAAATAGTATAACCGTAATATAAAAAAAACCTCTTAATAAAATTATAGCCCTTTTTAAATATATTTAACTATAAAAAGATAAGCCTATTACCTTAATATTAAAAAGCTAATTATACTATTAACTTAATATAAAATAAATTATTTTTTTATAGGCTTATTTACCTATTAATTTAAAATAAGCTTAAAATATTACGGGAATATATAAAAAAAAACCTAAAATTAAAATAAATCCGGCCCTTTAAAGGCTTTATAGGTACCCTTATTTTATTTATCCTAAAAAAATAAAAGCCTAAAGCTTTATATTAATTATAAAAAGCTTAATAATATTATAATTAAAAATTATTACCCCTTTTTATTTATTTTAAAAATTCTTAATAAAATTATAGGGGTAAAATACTTTTTTAAAATTAACCTTAAAAATATATATTACTATATTTATATTTAAAAAAGTAATAAATAAAAAACGGCGTTTTATACCTATTATAACCATTATAAATACTTAATAATACCTTTTAGGTTAATTAACGCTTTAATTATTTTTTAATGTTATATTTATTAAGCGCTATATAAGCTATTTAATATCTTTTATATAATATATTTAAATAATATCTTTATTTTTTTTTAAAACAGGAAGTTATATACCTAATACCTCCATTAAATATTACAGCAACTTTATAGCGCTAAGTTTTATATAAAGCCATTAAAATATACTTTTTATCATAATAATATAAAATTTCTAAGATTTATACTTTTAAATAAAAATATATTTATAAATCTTAATTATATTAATACCATTTTAATTTAATAATAACTATAAAACTACCATAAAATATAAATATTCCTAAATTTTTATAACTTTTATAGGAAATTTATAAAGGGCTATTTTTATATAATAAAACCCCTAAATAACCTCTTTAAAAATAGTTAAAATAATAAAAAACCAGGTAAAATAAAATTAAATAATAAAAAAACAACTATATTTTACTAACTCCGTAACGCTTTTATAAAAGCTCCTTTATTATAATATTTTAACCCTAAATTACCCCTACGTTTAAAAATAAATACATCTAATTATATAATATCTAAAATCCTTTTTTAGCTAAATAAATGCAAACTATATTACCTTATTACGTTTTAATTACGTAAATTTAAAAGTATTAAGCTTAATTATAATATATTAAACTAAAAAATAATAGCAATTATAGATTTTTTTAAGCACTAATAATATTACCTATAAGGTAATAAATATACTATTAAAATACTATTAAATTATTAAAACCTTAAGCTATTTATAAAATAACCGAAGCTAAATAAAAAATAGGCCTATTAATATATATATTTAGCCCTTTATAATTTTATAATTAAACATTATAACGGAAAAAATAACCCTATTAATAGGCCGTTAAAAAAGCTAAATTATATTTAAAATAAAGGGCTAAAAATAAAACTACTACCTATTATAAAAGCTAAAATAGCTAAACTTTAAGGTTTAAACATTAACTTTCCTATTAAAAATTTTAAAGCACCTAAAAGCCTTATTATTAATTTATACCTAAATAAAAATAAAACTAATTAGCTAATATAAAAGGCTATAAATTTTAAGGGATTAATATATATAAACTAAATATTACCCCATCATTATATTAATAAAATAATTATATAAAAAATAATTTATAATATAAACGCATTTAATAACTTAAAAAACTTACTAAAGTATATTTAAAACGTAAACCTTAAAATATACCGGCAATAAAAGGAACTTTTACTAGATATAAATAATAACTCCGATATAACATAATTAATAAAAAGTAATAATTTTTTTAAATTTAAAAACCATATATTTATACTAATTAAATAAAGCGTTAAAAAGAAATTAATAGCTTAATATTATAATAACCCCTTAATAGGGCATTTTAAAATAAAAAAACCCTTAAATTATTATTAAAAAAATATTATTAAAAAGGTATAAATATAAATATAACTAAATAAATTATAAAATATAAAGTATGTTATAAAATAAAGGCCCCTTAACATAAACCCTATAATAAATTATAATTATTACCCCTATTAACTCGTTTTTAAAAGGAATTAATAATAAATTTTATTATAAAACTACCCCCTACTTAATATTAAAAATAAAAAATAAACGCTATATTTATAATAATAAATCGGTATATAAAAATAGCGGTATTTTTTCTAATAAATATAAAGATTATAGCGTTAAAATTAATAAAACTATTTTATAAGAAAATAAAATTAAAATATAAATAACTTAATAACATTATATTAAATAAAGGGTTAATATTTACCAGCGATTTTTAATTAGCCCTATATTACTATTTTAAAATATATAAAAAGCTATTAATAATATACCACTTATAAACTAATAAATAAATAAAAAAAGTAAACTAAATATTAAAATTTTACTTATAATATTATACTAATATAAAATAAGCGAATTAAGCTATAATTTTAAACAAAACATAATATATTTATAATAATACCTATAATAAAACTATTAAAGTGGTTTTATATAATACGTGCGGTTACGTAACTATTAATTAGGTGACTTAAGTGACGTGGCAGCAGTATATACATGTATATTTAGTTAAATCTCTCGCTTTTACTATATAGTTTTTTAAATAAACAGCGATATTTAATACTCGCCTTATATTTAATTTATTCACTTTTTTACCTCTTATTATTAGTTAATTCCACTTAATTCCAGTTAATTCCTATTAATTCATTTATACTTATTATAATTAATTATAGCCGTACCTTTATTATAGTAATTATTTCACCTTTATTATTACTATTAAGTAGTTAGCTCTTTTATATTATACTTTATTTTATTTTATTAGCTCTTTTAATAAGGCTTTATTTTATTTAGCTTTATTTAAATACATAAAGTAATTTATAAAATACTATATATATAAAAGATAAATTATTAACTAATATATACGGGATATTATTAATTACCGATTAATACTTTATATTTATCTATTAATACCCGACCTATTTTACGATATTTAAGCGTGTATTAAGCGTATAATTAAAATCCAGATTTTATACTTATTTTATGGCATAATGCCGTACAAAATTTATAAAGATTAAAGCGCCCTTAATTTACTTAATAAACTAGAAAAACTAGCGTATATAATCCTATAAAATTAATAGTTATTTAAGCAATATAAGCCGATTATTAAAGATACTTTAACTGGATATAAATATATACATTTTTATATATATAAGCGTTTATATAACGTGTAAATAGATATCCGATTAAACCGAAAAGAACCTATTATAAACGGGAGGTTTATTATAAAAAAGGTTACTAATTAATTAGTTAACCTATTAATTAGTTAATTAGTTAGCTGTATAAAAAGTTACCTAATATAATAGTTAACCAGTTAAATTACCTATTAACTAACCCGCTAGCTGCCGATAATAATAATTAATTAACTTAGTGGATTATTTATTAGTTAATACCTATAATTACTTAACGTAGTAAATTACCCGTTAATTTACTTGTTAAAAGACTAATCGACCTATTACCTATTAATTATAGTGGTTATTTTAAGTGGTAGCTGATTTATTAACTGCCGATAGCTATAATTACTTAACGTGGTAAATAGCTTATTACCTATTAAAAGCTATAGCTATTTAACCTATTAAATTACCTATTAATCGACCTGTTATTTATTAATTATAGTGGTTATTTTAAATAATAGCTGATTAGTTAAACTGCTAGTTATTAATAGCAGTAATTAGCTAATTTATTAACTTATTAGCTATTAATAGCTAAAATTACTTAATTAGTTAAATTACCTATTAATTAACCTGTTAAATTACGTATTATTTAACC
>JAJJKD010000322.1:0-16430 GCA_022376535.1 Xylariaceae sp. FL0662B | reverse complement strand
GGTAATAATAGAATTACTTAGAATGGCGCATATATTAAGAGATTAATAGCAAAAGGACTGGCTTAAATTCATATTAAGTGTATATATTGCTTAAAATGCCTAGCTAGCTAGGTATGAAAATGAAAAACCTCCGTATATTAATAGTTAATCTGGCTTACATAAACCACTCACATTATATAAAACCACTTTAGTATTAAAGTGGTTTTACATAATACGTGCAGTTACGTGACTGTTAATTAGGTAATTTAGGTGACGTGGCAGCTATATATATATATATTTAGTTAAATCTCTTACTTTTGCCATATAGTTTTTTAAGTAAGCAGCGATATTTAATACTTGCTTTATATTTAATTTATTTACTTTTTTACCCCCTATTACCAGTTAATTCAACTTAATTCCAGTTAATTCCTATTAATTTATTTATACCTATTATAGCTAATTATAGCCGTATTTCTATTATAGTAGTTATTTTACCTTTATTACTACTATTAAATAGTTGGCTTTTTTATATTATACCTTTATTTTATTTTATTAGCTTTTTTCGGTAAGGCTTTATTTTATTTAGCCTTATTTAAATACGTAAAGTAGTTTATAAAATATAGCGTATAGAAAAAATCGATTATTAACTAATTATATATATAGAATACTATTAACTATTAATTAAGCTAACTAAATATACCTTATATTTATTTACCGATATTTAACCTATACTAATTATAAGAAACTTATCCTATAATATTCGAAACGTATATTTAATATATAATTAAAACCAGATTTTATACTTATTTTATAGTATAATACTATATTAAATTTATAAAATCGAAGCGCCTTTAATTTACTTAATAAATCAGAAAAACTAGCGTATAAAATCCTATAAAATTAATAATTATTTAAGTAATATAAGCCGATTATTAAAAATACCTTAGCTGAATATAAATATATATAATTTTATATATATAAGCGTTTATATAACGTATAGATAGATATCCGATCGAACTAATTGCAATCCGAAAAACCTATTATAAACGGGAGGTTTATTATAAGGGAAGTTATTAGTTAATTAGTTAACTAATTAACCTATTAATTAATTAATTAATTAGCTATATAGAAAGTTATTTAATATAATAGCTAACTAGTTAATTTACCTACTATTTAACCCGCTAA
Organism: Xylariaceae sp. FL0662B; assembly: GCA_022376535.1. Lineage (NCBI taxonomy): Eukaryota > Fungi > Ascomycota > Sordariomycetes > Xylariales > Xylariaceae > Xylariaceae sp. FL0662B. The sequence continues at coordinate 15,266 of JAJJKD010000322.1, read as the reverse complement.
CTACCGATAATAATAATTAATTAAACTAGTAAATTACCTATTAGCTAACTTATTATTTAACCTATTACTTATTAATAACAGTGATTACTTAACGTAGTAAATTACCCGTTAATTTACCTATTAAAAGACTAATCGATCTATTACCTATTAATTATAGTAGTTATTTTAAATAATAACTAATTAGTTAAACTATTAACTGCCGATAGTAATAATTAGCTAACCTATTAACCTATTAGCTACCGATAGCTAAGATTACCTAACCAGTTAATTACCTATTAAAAGCCGTGGCTATTTAACCAGTTAAATTACCTATTAATTAACCTATTAAATTACGTATTATTTAATTTATTAACTAACTTATTAACTATTAATAGTAGTAGTTAATTAACTTATTAGTTAACTTATTAGTTAACTTATTAATTAACTTAGCTAATTAACTTAATAGCTATTAGCAGTGGTTAAATAACCTGGAATTTAGTGAAATTTTTTTTTTCTACCTACCTACCTTATAGTTAACTTAAAAGTATAAGGTTTAATTTAGTTAATTATTAGTTGTTTTTTATACTATTTAGCCGTAAAGGTATTAACTAAATAGTAAGGGAGGATTAAAATGGTTTTATATAATATATGCGGTTATATAACTATTAATTAGGTAATTTAAGTAATATAGCAGCTATATATATATATATTTAATTAAATCTCTCGCTTTTACCATATAGTTTTCTAAATAAGTAGCAACATTTAACATTCGCTTTATATTTAATTCATTTACTCTTTTACCCCTTATTACTAATTAATTCCACTTAATTCCAGTTAATTTCTATTGATTTATTTACACCTATTATAGCTAATTACAGCTGTACCTTTATTGCAGCAGTTATTTCACCTTTATTACTACTATTAAGTAGTTGGCTCTCCTATACCACACCTTTATTTTGTTTTAATATAATAAAAATTAATAAAGTAATAGGAAATAATAAGGGTTAATAAAATTAATAAGATTAATAAAAGTAATAAAAAACGTTAAAATATATTAAAATCCGATGTAAAACGGAATCGTTAATGTTTAAAATATAGGGGTATTTAGCTGTAAATAGGTAAGATAATAAGTAATCCGTTTAAGGTATACGGTATTTCTTAAATAAAAAGGTTTATAACTTTATAATCCTATTAATTAAAGTAGTTTTTTATAATATTAAATATATAAATTCCCTTTTTTTAATAAGAAAATAAAGTTTTTAATTTTTTTATTATATAATTAGTTATTTTTAAATAGGATTATAAAATAGGATCGGATTAAATATAAAAGCCCGCTTTAATTAAGGCTATAATTCGTTTCTTTACTTTTATTTATTTATAATTATTTTTATAACTATTAATTAGTATTAAATAGGCTTTATTATACGTATATACGGTATTATAATAAAATTGCGATTTATAGTTATTAGATAGCCTTTATTATACGTACGTATAAATTACGATAAAATCGCGATTTATGGTGATAATTTATTATTATTAAATTAAAAGGTAAAAGTTATAGGCTGCAGTAGTGGGGATTTAATTACCACCACTAAGGTCCCGCAGGTCACGTGACGTAGTCACGTGACCACGCTAAACCTAATCTAAACTAGTCCACTATAGATTTAACTGCAGTGGTTTAACTGCAGTGGTTTAATAGCAGTGGTTTAATAATAATAATAATTTATTATTATTAAATTAAAAGGTAAAAGTTATAAGCTATAATAGTGGGGATTTAATTATTATTACTAAAGTTTTATAGGTTATATAATGTAATTACGTAATTACACTAAACTTAATTTAAACTAGCCTATTATAGATTTAACTATAATGGTTTAATTATAGTGGTTTAATAATAATAATAATAATAATAATAATAATAATAATAATAATAATAATAATAATAATAATAATAATAATAATAATAAATAAAAGTAATTAAAAAGGTAAATAAAAAATAATTTAAAATATAATAAAATACTTAATTAAATAAGCGGTGGGAAATTATAAATATTAAATATATAATAAAATACTTATTTAAATAAACGGTAAAAAATCGCAGGTATTTTAATATTACTATTAAATATAAAGTATTATTAAAATTATTACGGCAATAAGTAATAGTGGCTAATTGCGCACCTTTTTATTTAATTAATATAATGTAATAAAGATAAAGATCTAACTATAAAAAAGATCTATAATAAAAACTAATAATATATATATATAAACTACTTATATATAACCACCTCACGTGTTACGGGGTGTAGTGCCGCAATAAAAATAGCAATTATTTTTATTTAATATAAAACTTATATATTTTATTTTTTAATTTATTAACTTATAACTACTGAAGTAAGCTTAGGTAACTTAAGTGCTTACTAGTGGGAGAGCTACTTACTAGGTGATTTAAGGAGACAAAACTATAAGCCCGAAAGGCTTACAACTAGAAAGCTGTTGTAATAGGACTTCAAATCGGCGATCAACTCAAAAGAGTGCATATATTAAATAACTCAGTATTGATCATCGATACTAAATAAAGAAAAGAAAGAATCCCTTCTGGCTCATACAAGTGAAAAGTGATTACGTGACCACTGCTGCTTAGTAAACCTGACCACATCATGTAATACCACTTCACTACAGATTCTAATTAACCTTATTTACCTGAATTGCCCACAGTAAGCAATGAATCATCATATCATTGTAACAATCTACAACCAACACTGTTTTCTACATTTATCCCCACAATGCCTTGGCTTGATGAAATCACATACTCTCGCGACGCCACGATCAACGCCGTCCGGGAGTACTATCGATTTCTGGTAGCCACCTACCTCCCTTCTTCATATATCATCGAGCCACCGCTTACTGGCTGGCCTAGCATAACCGCGGACAGCTTTCGCGCCTTCGGCAAGTCAGACGAGGTGATCGGCCTCCTCCGCCATCTGCCATATATACATGAGCCTTCCGACGACAAGTACAAGGCTGAGGGTGCTCCAAACTGCTTCTTCGCGGATTACAGCTCGGATCGCATTCACACTCCGCTGGGGATGGGTCGCGGCGAGGACGTGAAGATCCTCACCGAGGGCTTAGCCTACGAGAGTGTCCCGGCGCACGTCCTAGGTCTTACGAAAGGCGGCCGGGATAACCCCGTCTTCCTGCTGGATACGAAGCTAGGCATCGTGTACTGGCTAGACTGTCCAAATGGCCCGAAGCATGCCCCATCCCGGGAAAAGGTCTGGGATGACGCAGAAGAGTATGCCCCGGAAGAGGAACAGGAGTGGCGAGGGGATGCGCCGGCGTGGACTATTTCCGATTTCTTCCAAGTGCTAAAGGACGAGTTCATCGCGCTCAACTTCGTGCCGGTGAGTCCGCGGGCCGTATTTGATAAGTATTCTGATTGGAGCGGTCAAGAGGGTCTGTTGCCGAGAGTACAAGAGATATACCGGGCGCATGGGTGGCCAAACTTGGAGACGTACCAAAAGGACAGGTGTTTAGAAGCCGTGAAGGGCGTGCTACAAGAGTATCACCTAGATTTTATCGTCTAGACGTGTTGAGCCGCCTTTATACATAACATGTGCACAATTGCTCTAAAGTATTTTCGTTTGAATAAGGTCAACCGCCCGGATTCAGCAAGGCACGTTATAGAGTCCGGAAGATCACCGAGATGTCGTCGGGAATCGCTCGTATAAAACAAATGTTTAAAATATATGCAATGTAAACGCCAAAATATGGTAAGGATTGCGTCCATGTCAGCTCTATCTTTGAACTGCAACAAGTTCCAGCCCGAATAACCAAGATTTGCCTGGTTGATCTATATGTCCCTTTTCCATCTAAAACATTCAATTTGAGCAACTGCCCCAGATTCATCCGGTGAATGTAACATTGAACTCAGCATCCAAAATGTCATCGTCGCTGGGATAGAAATCCCGTTTCTTCGCGCCATTCGTCCCCTTCACATATGGCTCAGCGTAATCATAGTCATTGTTTGGGTTTGCTTGGTAGTAGTCGTCATAGGTCAACAGAGCAAACCCAGGATCATTTGGCGCAATCTTGTCTGGCCAGCAGCCATTATCACTGAGGCCATCGTCTGGAGAGTTCTGCGGTTGGCCCCACGAGACAATGGTGAATTCAGGGCGGTGCTGGACCGTAAGTCCGGCAAAGTAGAGCGATGCTAGTAAAAACAATTTGGTTAGCCAGTTCCGCAACACGACCGGGCGGCCATTGGTAGAACTTACTTGTTATGGATGGCTTATTATTTTTCCCTGGGCTGGACACGACTGAAGACTGTGGGTTGATGGCATTGTTCCGCATCCGGTTGAGGAAGTCGTTGTCAGTAATAGCTTTGAGTGGCTCCTTGATACATATACCTGACCACATCGAGGCAGCCCCCGAATTTTGGGATCCTGAGAGATAGCGAACCAATTGACCTTGAGTATTTTGGCCAGCGTTGACGACAGCCGGGTCATTGGGGCCGAGGAGATAAGCTGGAGGGTACTCATCACGGGCGCAGTTGGGCTCATTTCGATATTGCTCGTCAAGCCAGCCCTCACCGTTATGCTGTTTCTTCCAAGTGGCCGTCGCCGCAGCGTTGAGACGATCACGACTCGATGTTGCGGCTTCGGGCGGGCAGGTGATAGTGGCCCATTGCGGGTTGACCCTGATGGCCGAGCTGTAGTGATAACAGGGCTGTGTCCATTTGGCGCTGCAGGTGGCTCGAACCTGAGTGGGCTGGGCGTTAGCAGCATACACGACGGATGTGACTATGTACTTGTGGATTGTCGTTGTGCCCGCATTGCACTGCGTAGAAAGGAGAGTATTAAGTTGCGGTCCTTGTCTTCTAATATTATTTGCGCGCTTAATATTGCACAAGGCGCTAGACGTTGAGGTTGTGGTGGTTCTGACGCTCGTCGTGAGTGTGGTATGTTTCGATGTGATACTGATAGTACTTGGCTTGTTATTTCTGGCACTCTGAACGGCGTCCTCGGAAGCTATATAGACTTATTAGAATATTACTCGTCTTAAAAGGTACGATGAGGTCCTACAAGATGCCTGGGCCATAGCTGCTGTCAATGCTGCTGCCGCCGCCGCAGTTGGGGCTGCTACTGCGCTGGCTGCTGCAGAAGAGGCCGAGGTCAAATCTTGCACAAGTTGCTCTAAAGCCGTCTTCACGGCTGAGTCAGTTGCTTGATTAAGAGAATTCTTTGTATCTATTAATCGGCACTATTAGTTAAGGATTCATTGCTTGCACTACGGCTATATTTGTGGCGAGGTGTTGCGTCAACTTACCACTTAATGCCTTGTCAATGGCCTTTTTGGCATTGTTGGCTAAGTTGCTATTAGTTGGGTCTTTGTTGTAATCATCGACGCTTGACTGTGACATCCAGAGTCAGTAATTATCACTTTGGATGATTATGGGAGTCCTAAAGCATGTTTTGGGAGCCGTGCTCACACAAATTCCGAGTATACAATTTGTGTCTACAAGATGGTGAAGGGAAGAGCAACGAAGAATCCTGGAAATTACTGGCCTTGGCATCATTCACACTCTGTTGCTCGTTATTGCTGGGTTGGCTTGTTGTGTGAGGCGGCGAACTCGTAGTGCTGTCCGTAGGACCGCCCTTTGAAGTTGTTGGTTTTTTCGTGGTACTTTGCTGTGTAGTCGAACTCTGAGAAGTACTCTCTTTAGTAGTGGTGCTTTTCTGCGTAGTCGAAGCCTGAGAAGAAGTCTTTTGGCTAGTTGTCGTCTTCTTGGTAGTAGTAGTAGATGACTGCCCCGGAGAGGGACCCGAGCCGCCTCCATTGCCGAAAGGGCCTCCTTGGTCTTGTGGATCGCAGTTCTCGCATGCGAGAAGTTGCACCCAGCAGTTCGAGGCGCTTGTCGCAACTGAACCACAAGTGCCGCAGCTACCTTGGATGGAGGAGAACCTGGAGGTATAAGTCAGCAGCTCATCTTTTCATAAACGGCGACTAAAGCGTATGGAGAGCCGAACCATTGCTTAATCTGTGATCCGGAGAATGATGCTGTCCCTCCTGAGGAGTCGCACTTGATCTGTGCATAGCAACCGATGTTACTAGACTTTGCCGTGGCGGCAGTTGTTGAGCCCGCGTTGATACTATAGGTGTTCCCGTCCTCGTAACGCTCATATGCAGTTTTACACACTGATTGGGCGTTACCATTTTGACATGCCGCTGGACCGCTACATGATTGCGCAGAAATGGTCTGTGAGAGAATAAGGAGGGAAATTATGCTACTGAGAGCCTTCCCCTGAATATGGAACATCGTCATATCTACTACAAATAGTGAACGTAGAGATTATCAGTGGTTACTCGATGCCCTTTGATATTCACTCAAGAATCCGTAATTCGAATCGTGTCCACATTCTTTTATATCTCTACAGGCGGCCTCATCTACCATTATTATTTTGACGGTCTTCCCGAAAATATCAAGCTATCTGAGCGGGTGTCCATTCTAAGGCTGCGTACGATCTCAAACGTGAGTAAGCCTAAATCTTATCAGCTGGCGCCATTTCTGTTATTCAGTCTTAATAATATCCTCATATATCTCAGGCGGTTGCAAAGCTGAGTACCAGCTGACATAGGTAAGCGTAGGACCAAACCAGGTTCGCAGTATAATGATCTGCGGACCAATGGACCTATCTTATATACAGTTTAGGCCTTACTATGTACTCGGAATTTCGCAACTAGGTAGTCATTCTCCCCTGCGGTTGTGTCATGCCCATTGTCAGCTGAGCGTAAATGTCAGCTTATAGTCTTGTTGCTGTTACAAATCATCGCAACCCTAGCTCATGGTTTAAGCTGTGTTGCTCATTGTAATTTTGATGAAAAATTTCTGACAATATTTTTTCTCTCATATCTGCTTGACTGGGCTCCGTAGAGAATTGCCCTAGTTTGTCTTGGGTTTTGTCCTGCTGAAAAGCGTCTTCTATAATATCTGCCTAATGAAAGTCTGGTTTCCCATCTTGCCTCCCCTCTTTATCCTCTTGCCATGTCTACCTCTTTTTTTCTTATCTCTACCGCCGCTTTTATCAGCCTTCTGAGAAGAACTATAACCACGAAATATCTTGGATACCCCGTTTTACCAAGGCACCTATTAGCTATTCATAGCCCCTCTCCATAATGATGGTCGATGGCAAAGGTAACAAAATGTCTTAGACTCACTATTGTTATAATTGGCTATAGTCTTTAGCTATATTTGTCAATGTCTACTGCCTTAGGGAGTTCAACGATTTTATGGAAGAAACAAGGAAGCCAGTCTTGTCGGGAGCCCTGTCAATGCGATTCATTTCTAGGGTTGCATTTTTCGGAGGCAAAGAAGAAACATCAGGTAATGACTAGACAGAGTTAGGTATGTTCCAATTTATAATAAATTAAAACCCCATAGGTATTAAATATTCCCATATATCTATCCTATTATCGTTAAGAGTGGACCGCAGCCTGACACGCAAGGAAGTAGTAACTACAAATATACATATATGTATGTATCACTGAGCTATTGATTGATTACAGCTCAGAATGCTTTGTCTGCAGCAAACCCTTCTCGTATTTTCTATTGACGGCTCATGGGTGTCTTATGAAAATATGGTATAATGGTTGGCCATTTCCTTAAGATAGGTCTAGTTCCTTATTTAATTGGTGGTTTGTCTTGGGTCAATAGCTACATGAGTACGTGTATTCGAAGATAAGACTTTATATGTACTAGTAGTATGATTTCACCGTACAAGTACATAATACGTTTCCCAGATATTCACATGTCACACAAAGTAAGGGATGTCACATAATTTCTATCTATAACGTAAGCAGCTATACCCAACTTCTAAGTAAATGTCTTTATAAGCTGCTTACAAAATGGATATACTGGCATTCCCGCGTAATATCCATTTCTTCTACGTTAAACCTCGACCATATAACCTACCTCTTGCCTTATCGAGCTTTTTGGGATGACCTCGGAAGAAAGCCTTACCGAAAAGGGCGCAACGACTGTCCATCTGGACACCAGTTTCAGTGACTAAGTCACTGCGGTACCCACCATCACGAATGAGTTCAAGACTTATATTCCCTGGCATGGGTGGGCATACTTTATGACCTTGGCAGCTTTGCAGCTCATATACGGCAAATTATTCACCTTCTACTCGACCAAGAAGATCGTCCTGACATCAACGGCCGTAGGTACACGAAGCTGATTCCTTGATTTGCGCCAACCCCCCAACCCCCCTCCCTTCTCTTTCTTTCTACTGCTGAACTTTTCTACAAATATAACTTACGATATGTCCAGGACCCAGAGAGCTTTCAGTGCGCCACCAGTCCATAATTGCTTCGATATACGGGCCCACATCAAAATGCCGAAAGGCGACATGGTATTTCCATAAAGATATTGACCCCAATAAATGTTCTCTTCACACTACAAGGGACCACGATGATCGTCGAAGGAGACAGAAAGCTTGGGACAGAGGTTTGGGGTTCGAGGGTACGCCTAGAGAGCAATCACAATTACTGGAATATCTGGTGGCTGGTATGTGAATATGCAGGTGGCTGGAGGACGCAGCTTAGAGAAACCTCGCAGCGACCCAGTCTCGCCCTCGAAGCGGCAGCGGTCTCCATCTCGCATGGCGAAGGGGGGCAAAAGCGGCGGGCTGTCGTCGATATTTCCGTAGGCGCTGAACAAGACCAGGCTTAATTTCTTCCCTTCTCAATAAAGTCCCCAGAATGGTAGTTATTACATAGCCCCGAGGCGGTTTCAATTCTATTCAACGTCCCACGGAAACGAGTGGTCAATTTACATGCCAACCAGGAGTGGCTACCACATAGGCGTCTGATCATATATAAAATAACGAAGCGGCGGGAACTTCCACTCACTCTAGAGATTTCCACTGTATTCCTTCTTCCTCGTCACTATCGAAGCGGTTAAAAGGACTACAGACTTGCGAACCACGCAACTGTCAAAGACTTCAGATTCTTGGCTCATTGACACTCTTTCCCTACAACTTTAAATCACTACATCCTCGCGAAACTCCGCATCGTGATAGTCCATTTTTACTTATGGATAGCTCGTTGGCAAAGGATTATTAAAGCGGAAGACATTTGAGGGGTCCCATATCGCCTTCAGAGCAGCGAGCCGTGGCAGTTTTCGCGCCCCATATCTGGACTCCAGGCTCTCATCTCCGTGCGCCGAGTTTATGTACGCAGCTAGGTCAGGATACCCAGAAGTACCAGCAAGCTTCGTTCGCCACTCCACTCCAGCTTGGGATGCCGCTGCCTCCAAATCGGTGCTATTGTCCCACGTGAAGTCGATGTCTCTGTGTGTGTTCAGCTCATTAGTCATATTCCCCCAAGCTAGGCCACATGCTTAGTTGCATAGAGGATGATCCACACTTACATGTAGGCTATCGTATCGCGCCAAGGATATGCGGTCGCATCATCCGGCGTAGCGAGAGCTGCGTTGTTTGGGTGGATGGCGATCTGAATGGTACTCGCTTGCGAGGTGGGATGCCTGATGAAGAATGCGGACACCTCCTCAAAGACCGTCTTGTAGGCCATGGACGAAAGATTACGCGCATTAATGGTGTAAATATCATGTATAGCACCACCGAGGCATAAATGGGCATCAGCGCCACCAGCCACGGACTTGATGACTTTGTTGTAAGGATACACTTGTACTGCACCGATAATGGGGTCGAGATCAAACATCGCTTTGAAGATTTTGCGACCTTCGTCTTCCGGGCCAAGATAAGCCCACGAGGCTGTTACTTGAGGCTGAAGAGGTCAGTTCTTGGTTTTCATAAAGAATTTGACTTTGTGCGGAAAATAGGGGTAGGTCCGGCTTACAGCGCCGACCGTCGCATTCCAGACCATGAACGAGCTGATAGACAAGTTTTCAGGAAGCTTCCCGCCATCGTACGATTGTAGAAGCTCGAAATACGACGCATTCTTCTCCGCGGGGACTATTATATCAGCGACAAGGACCTCACCATTATTGAGTTGCGGCTGAAGCTGATAGGTGGCGGACACGACAATGCCGAAGTTTGCACCCGCACCACGCAGGGCCCAGAACAGGTCCTGATTCGAGCTTTCGGACACGTCCAGAACGCTTCCATTGGCAGTGACTACACGGTAGGAAAGCAGGGCATCGAGCAGAAAGCCGTGAACCCCGGCCCAGGGCCCGACACCCGCACCGAGCGTCAGGCCAACGAGACCAGGGCAAGACGCCGTGCCTACTTCTATAGAGTTGTGAGTTTAACCGGGATATCATCCAAGCTCGGGATGCCAACTCAAAGATATAGTGGATGCTTACGCAATTCATATCCCGCGTTGTACACGGGGTCGTATATTTGATTAATACGGACCCCTCCACCGACTCTCATAATGCCGGTCGACGCATCCACATCGACGCCGTCGAACTGGCTCAGATCAATTGCTAGACCATTTTCAACACCCTCTAGTGTAGTAGTATAGCCATGGCGTGCTCCAGTAGCGAGGAATGGGATGCCATTCGAGGTTGCAATTTTCACCTGATGGCCTGTGTTAGCGGCTTTGTGGCATCAAATTGGACTGATACTGCTTTTTCGTACAGCTTGAACCACATCTGCCTCAGTTGCTGGACTTATAGCTGAAGCATAGGTAGGCTCGTCAAAGATACTCCACCGTTCGGTCGCGTCGACAAAGCTGTCGGACCCAGGAAACTCGACGGTGGTGTTCTTAGCCCATTGAGCGCTGGCGAGCATGGTTCTGATGACATCTCTCCGCAGAGCTGTGGCGTTAACCAGGGGGAGGGAGATCCCAACGAAAATAGTACAGAGGCAAAGTGACCACATTTTTATAATAAGTTAGCCTAGCGATACCTCAATGTGATTGACTAAGAGGCTGCTGTGAACGATGCTGATCTATCCCCAAAACCTGCGAGGCCGAGTAATAACTACAATCCAGGCACCAGGGCAAGTAGATACGGCATGGTACGCGTTCTTATATCGGCAAGGAAGCGAACGATTGAGATCAGCCCGAGTATGCAGTTCCATAGGGCTTCATATTGCATACGCACTTGTCCAGTTCCTGAACGGGGCTATGCTATTTTTGACGAGTGGTTCACATAAGCTGGCTGCGAGATTGTGGCGTCGGTTGTGTTGCATGGACAAACGCGGCGTTATTGATGTTGGATCCTTCAAAATCGAAGGATTCAGCTACATGATTGAATCATTAGATCCGTAGATGGGTGGCTTGCGGTCAGCCAGAAGCGAGAGCGAGCGATCTAAGACACTGTGCCGTACGGCGTACAGGTACCTCTTTCTGTCTCCGGCAATCCATGTAGGATGTTTACCGGAGGATCATTGTTGGTCAACATTGAGAAGTCAGCTTATCTGAGTAGGTAATGATTCCCCAAACCTTCAAAATGTAGAACCATGATTCGGGAAGTCAGGAAGTATGGTGCAATAGCAAAGCCGATGCATCTTTCCCCTGGGGTATTGAACTACAAGACAATAAGCTCTTTCGCCGCCGATGAAAGCATTGTATAATACGGTGATAGGAAATTCACAGTCATCGTAGACCAGCGTAGTTAGCTGACTGAGGTACTCAACAAAGAGAGTCGCTGGTTACAAGAAGACTAAAATTACGCAACGTCCAAGTCCTTCTAAAATATCTTCGCTTCCGGACCCCCCTTTTCAGTCAGTTTAGTCGTCACGACGTCCGCGATAGTGCCGAGGTTCATTTTCGTGCTTAGCAAGTCAAGGAAGGGTACATCAACCTTGAATGTGTTCCAGAACCAGGTACGGAACTCAGCAGCAATCATGCTATCCACTCCGAACTGGGAAAATGGCTCTCTATCATCAATCTTATCCGTTTGCATCAGAATCAAGTTCGAGAACCGCTGCTTGGTAAGCTGGAGGACCGCAGCTAGCAGAGAAGGGGCATTGGCGGCTGGAGCGAGCGAGCTTGCGACACTAATTGGCAGAGACTGCAGCCATGGCGTGTTGGCAATGACTTGCGACAAGTCAGCGGTCTGTCCCTGGCCAATTTCTCGGCTCCGCGCTTCCTTCTGGGCTGCCACTGCAGCTGACAAAAGGGCAAGACGGGGATCTTGTACAACTTCCAGGCCAACGTCGAATCCCCTTTCCATCAGCTTGAGGAACCCGAAAGGCTCCAGTCCGGTTAAAATAAGCGATCCTGCAGGGTCGTTGCGCTCGGAGGGACTACTGCCTTTCCCGGGTCCAGATAGAGACATGTCCATGACTTGTAAGAATTCCTCTTCATTCAATGGCTGGATGCCCCTTCTCAAGAGAAGCGCTTCAACCCTGGGATTTTCATGCAGATAGCCCACCTCCGATATCATACCGAGTCCAACAGATATGGCCGGTTTGCCTTGGGCACCTGCAGGGCTTGAAGTTAGAAAGCACATCCTGATGAACGTTCTTGTGCTGCTGGGCATATGACTCGGGGTAAAACTCACGTCGCCAGCTAGCAAAAGCATCCAGGAAGCCATTTGCCGCGCAATAGTTGCTTTCGGTAGCAGTTCCTACGCTACCAGACATCGAAGAGGTCAAGAGGAAGAAGTCTAAGGCTTGGTCACTGCTTTCGAGCGCTCTGTGCAGATTCCAAGTGCCCGCCCACTTCGGTTGAACCGCTGTTTGCCAGGATTTATGATCCATGACGCGGAAAAGCGATTCCTGAAGGCCCATAGCCGCTTGAATAACTCCTCCGATGGGAAACCCCGTCTCTTTACAGGCTTCCACCGCCGCTGACACGTCAATGACCCTCGAAACATCACCCCTTATGACTTGTACGGCAGCTCCTGCGGCACGAAGTCGGCTTACGAGAGCCTTTGCGCTCGGCTTCTCGCAACCAGACCTGCCTAGAAAGCAGAAACGACGGGCTCCACGTGTCAACATCCACCGGCTGAGACAGCGGCCAAGACCACCGAGGCAGCCAATGAGAAGGTAGACTTTGTCAGGGTCGAAAATGGTCGAGTATTTCGGAAGTACAACCTGCAGATAATCAGAAGTTGGACGCATTAGGGCTATTCATATTAGATAACTCACGGGGACAGGCGATTTAGAATCTTCCAGTGACACTACTATCTTGCCAATTCGGTCGCGGCTGGAAAAGTAACGATATGCTTGCGCAATATCTCTGACATCGAATTTGGTAATTGGCGCTAGCTTGATCTGGCCGGATCGGTACAGGTTGAGAGCATCCGTAAGCTTTCTATAGCGGCGTCAGCACGGATTCCGTCACTGTTCTCATTTCTCATCAGGGAAGGGGGCACTTACTTGGACCAGGTTTCGCGGTGCTGCTGATCGTCTTGATAAAAGATATCCGAAAAGTCAAAAGCTGTGAACGTAGCGTTACGGAGGAACATGTCCATACCAAGTCTCCCGGCATCGAGAAGTTCGCGTTTGCCGACTTCGACGAAACGCCCAAACTGACCAATGCATTCCCAACTGGCATGCATTAAGTCACCTACAAGCGAGCTGACTACAACATCGACTCCACGACCGCCTGTTCTGGCTCGAATACCCTCGGAAAAGGAGAGGTCTCTGGAAGAAAAGATGTTCGAGTCTGGTATGCCAAACTCGTTTATCAAATATTGACGCTTGGCTTCCGATCCGACAGTGGCATAAATAACCGCGCCAATTTGCTGGGCGACGTTGATCAGCGTTATGCCCAGCGCGCCGGCACCGGAATGAATCAGTATGGATTCACCATGTCTCAAGTATGCTCGGTCGTATAGGGCGTACAAGGCAGTAGCACATACAATTGGCAGGCTTGCCATAACGACGAAGTCTTCCTCTGGCAATAGCTTCTGGACTGCCCACGTTGGCACGCGTTCAACAGTAGTAAAGTAATTGGGCGCCATAACAACGACTCTATCGCCTATTTTTAGGTGCTGAGTATCTGGCCCCACGGCTGCCACCATTCCACTGAATTCGCACGAAGTGGTCCCCGCCCTTGTTTCTGTACGGTTATTCATAGTGTAGATGTCCTTGGCATTCAAGCTTACAGCCTTGACCTCGACGTCAATATATCCAGCTGGCGGACGTGTTGGAGGTTCACACAGCTGCTGGAAGTGGAGCGAATCAATCTGACCGACTTGGCCTATGGCAAGCTTTGCTGGCGAGACTTTGGCTAATTCCTGTTGCATCAGTCCGCCCCGGCTGGATGCTAAGCAACGGCGGAACGCCGCATTGAGTTCATTGTCAGGGCTGAATCGATTTATGTAAAGAAGCCTATGGTGATAGATGAATTCCTTGTCGTCTCCTTCCATGGTGGGAAGCAAAGTCCTAGTAACGTTCTCGCAGAGAACTTGTGGATCCATACCATCGGCATGGCCGATATCCATGATTGACCAGCGTAATGTCGGTTGCTCCAGCATCAATGCACGTGATAAACCATTGGAGAGTGTTAGGTCTGGATTGGGGTTGTTCAACATGCCTGACCCTGTAAGCCATAGCAAGTCTTTGACTGAATCTGTGAGTCTCCGTAGCAGGTTCATCTCCTCCCGTCCCATAGTAGCCAGGAACTCGCGCTCGATTTCCAGCATAGATATACAAATCGTCTCGTTGCCTAGATTTATTTCATGTAATCGAGTCAACGACACGATCTCGATCGTCACTATGCCAAGTCTTTTCTTGATATGACTAGCCAATGTGTTAGAAAACTCCAACACGGATGGTGAAGGCTCGTTGACCACGATGAGTACTTCTCTGCCTTTCATGGAAGTTTGATTGGCGAGACGTCGCGCGAATAGAACCTGCTCCTGCACCTCAACGATGTGGTATCCTTCAGCGCGGAGCATGGCGCAAGCTTTCCGTGACTGAGTAGCGACAATAATGCCGTGGTTAGAAGCGAGTGAATTCAATTGACTCGACAGTTGGTGCCAAAAACGGGATACCAAGTGATCTAAGACGAGGATCACATCGTATAAAGCCTCGTTTCCATCCTCGATGTGCACTTCGCCTTTCTCGTCAAGTCGAGCAGTATGCCAAGAAGAGTACCGTGGAAATGAGGTGTCATTGTCCAATATTTGATGGAGTTGGTTTGTGTTCTCTTCTGAAAGGCTTCCAATAACCAACACTCGCATTCCTGGGTTCTTGTGCCCTGCGAGATCGAGCAGGACCCCAATCGTGCCAAGTTGACCTCTAGGAACCTGACTAAAGCGACCCTGCTTCAAGGTCTCGATCGTGTACTGATTGATGGTATCCTGGACTCCTGCGTGTAATCTCAGGGCATCGGGCTTCCAGGTT
>JAJJKD010000321.1:0-16624 GCA_022376535.1 Xylariaceae sp. FL0662B | reverse complement strand
TAATTTTTTAATATAATTAATAAAATATAGGGGCTTTATAGATTAGGAACGGGTATAGGTTTTTAGTTATTAGTAAATAGGGTATTTATTATCCGGAAGTTAAATATTAAAATGCCCGTTATATTTTTATTAGGGGTTATAATTTATATACCCGGTACGTTTACGGTACGGGGAAATTAACGTATAAATATAAAGGTAAGGGGTAATAATATTATAGGTAATTAAATAACTATTAGTATAGGGTTTAAGGTATTTCCTATATTTAAATCGTTTATTATAAATATTTTTAGGAGTTTTATTATATTGCTTTCTTTTTTTAATATTTTAACTTTGTAATTTATAAAAGCCTTAATGAATTTTATTTTAAAATAACGGTTAATTATTTCGAAATGGTTTTTTTTCTAATTTTAAAAGTTACTTTAAAAAAATTCCAACATTTGCTAACTATAAAGTCCTAATATATTATAAATATCTATAACTTTACTAATATAAGTCGAATAGTATTTATAATTTTATAGGGGGTTTTTCGGATCGATATTTATATTAAAAAATTTCGGGTATATATATATTTTCTATAGTGCTATAGATAGTTATAATTTTTCCCGTATTTTTTCGTATATAACGTTATAGTATAAATCGGAATCCGAAAATAAATAAACGTTTATTAAATCGGCTATTATTAATAAATAGATCGATAAAATTATTAACGGAATCGTTTAGATATAATAGAAATTAATAAAATAATAAGAAATAGTAAGGATTAATAGAATCGATAAAATCGATAAAGGTAATAGGAAATATTAAAATACGTCAAAATCCGATAGAAAATAAAATCATCGACGCTTTAGGGTATAGGGATATTTAACTATAGGTAGGTAAAATAATAAATAGTCCGTTTAAGGTATACGGTATTTCTTAAATAAAAAAGTTTATAACTTTATAATTTTATTAATTAAAGTAGTTTTTTATAACGCTAAATTTGCGAATTTTCTTTTTTCGGTAAGAAAATAAGGTTTTTGATCTTTTTATTATATAACTGGCTATTTTTAAATAGGATTACGGGATAGGGTCGGATTAAATACGAAAGCCCGCTTTAATTAAAGCTATAATTCGTTTTTTTACCTTTATTTATTTATAATTACCTTTATAACTACTAATTAATATTAAATAGCCTCTATTATATATACGTATAAATTACGATAAAATCGCGATTTATGGTAATAATTTATTGTTATTAAATTAAAAGGTAAAAGTTATAAGCTATAGTAGTAGGGATTTAATTACTACTATTAAAGTCCCGTAAATTACGTAACGTAGTTACGTAACCACGCTAAACCTAATCTAAACTAGTCCATTATGGATTTAACTGTAGTGGTTTAACTGCAGTGGTTTAATAGCAGTGATTTAACAAAATATTTTTAAATTTCGATAATTAACTATAATAAATAAGTATTAATAATTTTTATATACTAAAAACTAATAGAAAAACTTAATAACGTTTATTATTAAAATAAACTTTTTTTTATAAAATCGTTAAATAATATCGTTTTAATAAAATAATAGGTATATATTAAAAATAATAACTTTATTAATACCCTATAGGTTTAAAACCATTCGCCTTTTATATTTTTTATTAGCTATATGCTATATTATAAAATAAAAAGTAATAAAAGGGATTAAACTTTTAGTCTTAAATATATATAAAGTTCGATATAAATCCCCGAAAATTTTATCGATTATTACCTTTTTTTATATACTTTAAAAATATAGCTTAAAAGTTATTTTTTTATATTAATTAAAGATTAATTCCGCTTTTATTTAATCGTTTTCCGGCATTTCGATAATTCTACCGTTTTTCTATATATTAAAATATTTTTTAACTATTTTTTAAAAAGTATTTACGGTATTTTTATTTTCCGTATAAATATAAATACCCTTTATTATAATTTACTTTTTAACGTTTAAAGCCTTTTTTATATATAGTTTTAACGGAAGTTTTTCGTTATAATTATTATCGGTAAAAATACTAAAGATTTTATTTACGTTTTTAATATATATTAGGTTTTTTAAATTAATATTCGGAAAAAAATTATAAACTTTATAGATATAAAATAAATCGGTAAAAATATATTTTTATTATTTTAAAACCTTTGAGGTTAATTAAGTTTTCGTTATTATAATAATATCCGAAAGCATTTAATAAAATTAAATAGCTTAAAATATAGTTTTAAAATTACTATTATAGCTAATTTGCCTAAATTTATTATTTAAAAGTTAATTCTTAACCTTATTATTATTAATAATACGGTATAATATATTATTAAAAAGTCTAAAATTTATAGTATTATTACGGGAAATTTATTAAAATTTACCGATTAAAGGTTTAAGTATTTTTCGGCTATTACTAATAGCTTTTTTAATTCCGAATTTTTTTATTTTATTAGTCTTTATTTTATTTAATACGTATGCTAAAAGTTTAATCCGTAATAATAAATGCATTTTCGGAATAAAAATCTCCTTAATTTTATTTCCTATAGGTTTATTAAAAAAAAATACTATTTTAAAAATAATATAATTAACTTTTTTATATTTTATATCGCCGATTTTTCGGCCTTTCGATCGATTTTTAAAGGTTGGTAAAAAATATTCCGGCATATTTTTATATTTATCGAAATATTTAACGTAATTTATTATATTAATAATATTTATAGTAATAATTAATCCTAGTTTTTAGTTTTAAATTAAATATATTTTATTAAATATATTATATATTATAATTTTTTTAAATTTATTAAAAATGCCGCTTTAAACGCCGTTAATATTTAAAGTAAAATATAATTAAAAATCCGTAAAATTTTTAATTAATATAATTAAAATTTATATATTATTTTAAGAAAATATGCGAATCGTTTTTATAATTTTTATTTTTAATATAAACCTTTTTCTTTTTACGTAAAAATTAACCTTAATTTTAACCCTTTAATATTTCTTTATATAAATTTTTTTAACGTTAATAAATATATCGATACCGTTATTACGGCAGTAGTCTTAGCGCACCTTATTCACTGCTATAACCCTACAGTTACGTATAGATAGCGATTAAATAAAATAAGGAATAGGTAGAGGTTTTACTATATACGTATAGCTACATATACCTAAACCTTTTCCTTTTCCTTATTTTTATTATTTTATTATAATAATAGTAATTATTCAGTTACGCCGCTATATTAATAAGTACTATTATATAATAATAAAGATCCTTTATAGCTAATTAGCCAGTTACTTTTAAAGTACTATATTTAATTTATATTAGCTTTATAAAACAGCAGTTATTTATTTTTCCTACCGCGTTAGCTTTTCGAAATAATAGTAATACCTTTATTTTTATTAGATTCGTTACTTAAGTATATATAATAAGCCTTTAGGCATACGTATAGCTTACCGATAATATTTTTATAAATATTATCCTTTTTCGATTAATATTTAATATATTTATTAATATATGTCCTAATAGTTTAGCCTCGAAAGGTACGTAAAATGTTAGATTATTTTATATATATTAAACACTTTTTTTTCTATTTACGTTAGTTTTATAAGGTAGCGAATTACTATTTTCCTAAATAAATTTTTTAGCATACGTTAGCCTTTTGAAGTAATAACTGAAATTTTTTACCTTTTTTACCTATATTAGCCTTTCGAAATAGCAAATTATCTCTTAATTATTTTATTTTATTAATAATTTTATTATAGCTTTTATTACCGTTAACGAAATTAACGGTACCTTTTAAGCCTTACGTATTAAATTAACTACTAAATTTATTAATTATATCTATTTATTATAAAATAACTATAATAGTTAAATTTAATAATTAACTATTTAAATTTAATAACTTTAGGGTAAAAATATAGCTTTATAAGCTAAAATCGATACTATAAATACCACCTATTATGCATTATTAACTAATAAACTATACCTTTAACCTTTATTTCTAAATATTCCTATTTTAACTAACCTATTTAACTTTAACGTATAGGCTTTATAATTAAAAAATAAAATAGACGTTAATAGTAAGGCTATCGGTATAAATTAAGCTAAATTTTACTATATATACGTACGTTTAAAGCTTAAAATATAGTATATTATTATTCCTATACTATATATATAACGGAAAGAAAAATTGTAAAATTATAAAGCTATTATAACTATATTAAATCGACTATATAACGATCCTAATAAATTTTATCGATTAATTAAAAAATTATATAATTTTTATTAAAATAAAAACGACTCTATTCGTACGTTTTTAGCTATTTAGAAAAAACTTTTATAGGAGGCCGGCGTAGTGGATTTATTTAATAAAATTAGAATTTAAAATTTACAATATATTATTAACAGTACGTTAAAAAAAAAACTTAACAATTACGAATTATTACTAAAGAAATACGACGATTTCGTATCCCTATTTTACCGGCTATTAGGGTTCTATTTTAATAAGCCGACGAATTTAAATTCGAACTTAAATCCGAATATAATAGATATATTAATTAATATAATCGAACCTATATAGTTTAATAATATATTTAATAACGAAAATTTTAATAGATATATACCTAAAATTATATTACTTTAAACTTTAGAAAATTAAAAGGTACCTCCAGCTAGCCGAACCGATATTACGAACCGTTAGAAATAAAACCAATACTTACGTTATAAAAACGAAACTTATAGGGTTATAAATTACCCTTTATTACTACCGGGATTAAATTTTAAGAAACTTTTTATAAACGATAAAAATATTAATAATATTAATACCTAATACCTAATAAGTATATATTAAAAAATTAAAGGGGTAATAGTAATAGTTATATTATTAAATGGTAGTTATTATAGTTACGTAATATGGCTAGGTAATCCGAGCTTTTTAAACGCGTACGTTTTATAATAAATGGTTTTTTTAACGGATTTTAACGATTTAAGCAAATCCCTTAATACTACGTTAACTGTTACTAAATAGATTTAAAGGGGTAGTATTATAGCAATAGTCCTAGCGTACCTTATTTATTATTATAACCCTATAATTACATATAAATAGCGATTAAATAAAATAAGAAATAGGTAGAGGTTTTACTATATACGTATGGCCATATACACCTAAACCTCCTCTTCCTCTTCATTTTTGTTATTTTATTATAATAACAGTAATTACTCAGTTACGCCGCCACGTTAATAAGTGCCATTACAACCGTATTAATATATAAAACTTATTTTTAAAAAGCCGCCCGTTTTAAATTTAAGTAATATTTACGCTTTAAAAATTAAATTAATTCTAATAACTTTATTGTTTAGTTTAATTAAATATTTAAAAATTCCTATAGCTATTTTTTTTAATTATATTAAAACGTTAATAAATCCTATTAAAATAATATACTTATTTTTAATCCGAACGTTATAATAATAAAATAAAAATTCCTTATTAATAATTTATAATTCGTAATCCGAATTTATATATATTAATTTTTATATTTAATTTTTTATATAAATAAATATCTATAAATAAAAATAGCCGGAAAACCTAAATAAGCTTTAATCTATTAAAATAGGTTCTAAATTTAAAATAAGCGGTTTTAAAATTATTAAAAGTCCTATTTTATAATATTTAATATAGCCCTATAAAATTTCCTAAAACTTTTTATAAAGTTACTTTTTTTTAAATATTAAATTTAACGCCGTAATTATAGTATTTATCGGTAGTAAATCCTATAAAATAAATACTATCGCTATTAATATTATTATAATTAACGTAATTATCTTTATATTTAATCGGGTAATTAACTTTTAACTTATAAAATAAATCTTTAATATTATTATTATAAATTTAATATACTTTTTATATAAATCCTTTACTTTAATTTTTTAAACTATTAAACGTTATAAAAAAAAATACTTCCTTTAATTATTTAGTTCTCTTATTTTATATAAAAATAGGGATTTCTATAATATAAAAAAGTATTTTTAAAAAATTCGCTAAACCTTATAGGTCTTTTTTTATTTCCCGTTATTTAATTAATATTAAAGAAATCCTTAATTTATTATTAACTATTAAATTATCGGTTTTTATTATAAAACCGATAGCTTTATAAAATTTATAATTGATTTAACCTTAATGCTTTTCGGTTATTATTCTTTAAAACTAATTTATATTAGTCCTTTATATATTTATTTATTAGCTTTATTAATTTATTAAAAATCCCTAAATTATAGTTAAAACTAAATAGTATTATCCGAAATTTAATATTAATAAAATCCCTTACCCTTATAAAAATCTCCTTTTTTTAAATATTCGCAATATTATTTAATATTTTAAAATTTATAACTTATATTTGGGGTTTTATTATATTTATAATAAATAAATCGTATTTTAAAAAATTAAACTACTTATATATAGCGTTTTTAAAAATCCCGAAGCGTTTTTTTAAGGCTTTTTCGAATTTAATAAAATTAATACCTTTATATATCGATTAAATTTCGGTTTCCGATAGCTTACCGGTTTATTATAAAACTACTTTACCTTTAAAATATTAATTAAAATTAACTAATATAATTTTATAATATTTTTTTAATTATTTAATTTATACCCCGAAATAAAATAGCTATAAAACGTAATACTTTTAAATAACGTTCCCGAATTTAAATTTATTAAAAAAATCTAGCTTTTAATAATAATCTTTCGGTTCGAAATATCTAAATTATTTAGCCTTAAATTTCTAATTAATTTTAAAAAATAACGTAACGTTTTTTTTATTAAAAATATTTCTATCGGTTTAATAGTTATCCCGTATAAAATTAAAAAAACAATTAATAATTTCTTTATATTATTATTATAATTCCCTAAATATTACTATAATATTTTAGTTTATAATTATTATATAATTAAATATTATATTAACCTATTCGGGTAAATCGCTATAACTTTTAAAAAAAATAACGTATTTATTAAATTAACTTCCACTTTATTAGCCGGATTTAGCTAACGATCTCGTCGGTTAAGCCCTTTTAAATATAGCCTAACCTTTTAAAAAACCTCCTAAAAATTAAATTAATTACCTAAACCTACTATTTTCTAATATAGTTATATTAAAAATTAATAATAATAGCAATAAAAACTTTTCGGCCTTAAATAGGTTATAATAATAAAACTACTTAGTTTATATAACGTTTTATACGCCTATATTAAACTATAAAGGACCGAATTTTAAAATTGCCTTAAATTTAACTATAGGGACTTTATTAATACCTTTAATAATTCCTTAAAATTTAAAGGCTTTTTAATAATCGGCCGATAAAATATTAAGGTCTTTTTAACCCCCTAATTCCTATTTTTTTCGTAGTTCTTTTTAAAGTTTATAAACTATAATAAAATAATATTAATTATTAAAAACCGCTCGAAAATCTTCGACTAAATTAATATAAATTAAACTATTAAAAACGTTAAATATAAACTATCGGAATTATTTAAATAAATATATTCCTTTTATAATATTTTCGTTTTCCTATTTTAAATATTTTTATAAAGCTATAATAAGGTTTATAATATAATCCTTTATAACGACGGCGTTTTAATTATAGACCTCTTTAATATCGAGCTACTTTTTAATAGCGTTTTTATAATAATAAAAAGTTTTATAAGGTTCCTTTTTCGAAATAATTTTACCGTCGTAAATTTCGAAATAACGTTAAAATACGGCGATTTTATACGTTTCGGTTTCCCCTTTAAATTTAAAGCATTATTCGTATAACTTTATTAGTTATTAAACTAAAACGGCTAATAATAAAAACAATCGGAATATATATCCTATAAAATAAAGATAGAAATCTTTATACGGTAATAGGTTTAATTAAATAAACTCTATCGATTATTATATTATTTAATAGAAAAAATATAATAATAAGTCTAACTAAATAAACTTTATTAACTATTATATTATAGCTAAAAAAATTATTAAACCTTTAATAAATACTACTATTTATTATATAATCCTAAAACTTTAACTAAAACAGAGGAATTTTAAGGGTTAATATAATTTAAAAAGTCCTATAAAATCCCTAAAATATACTATAGTTCGTAATACTTTAAAAACTAAAATATAATATAAATAACTATAATATAATAACAGCAAAACTATAAAATACTAAATAGTATTAATATAATAAAATAGAATAATTAAAAATATCCCTCTATTTTAAAAAAAATAAGGGATTAAAAAACTTATATACGGCCTTAAGCTTTAGTCCTAATAACTAAGTAAAGCTATATAACAATAAATACGAATAAAATTTAATTTATTTATCGGTATTAAATTAGTTTTTATATTCCGTACTTTTAAAATAAGTTAATAAAAGTGTTTAAATATATTAAAAGGACTATTATTTAAAGGTTAAAAGTTATAAAAAGTATATATCGGGAAAAAATATAAGTAAATATTATATTTTATATAGATTTTTATAAAGTTGTCTTAAAAAAAAAGTCAGTTTATATATTACGATTAAAAATCGATAGAAAAATAAAAAAAACTTATAGTTATATAATTCCGGTACCTATTGAAAATAATTAAATAGGCGTATTTCTTATTTTTAAAAAGGGATTTAATTTAAGGTATAAATATTTTTATAAATTAATATATTGCGATTTAATTATTAATTTATCCTTTAGCCGAAATAATATAATATTAATTAGTAATTTTCTTTAATTTTCGTTCGAATTAGGTTATTTATAGCTTTTTTTTAAAAAAAAAATTATACCTAAGGCGATAGCTTCCCCTATTACGTTAATATATTTAATTAAGGAGGTTTATATATAGTTTTAAAAGCTTTTAATAAAGGCTTTATATATTTTTAAATAATTTAATACTAATTTATCGGTATTTAATTTATATAATTAATAAATTTAACGTTAAATTTAGCTAAAAGTGGTTTTTTTATTTAAAAGTAGCTATAATATTATTTTTATTTTTATTATATATTAAATTTAGCTATATTTAGTTATATTAACTTTTATAGATATTAAAAAACCAATAAACGGCCTTTAAAATAAACGAATTAAAATATAAGGCTTTAATTTTTTACTTAATTTTAATATAAATTAAAGAATTTCGCTTTATATATTTTTAAGTTTAATTTTTATTTAATAGCTTTATAACCCCGGCTAATATTTATATAATTATATATATATTATTATATTAAAGTATATAACCTAACGATTTTTAACGTAAAATTTATTATATAAGCTATTTTTTTTATTATTTTATTAAATATTAATTATAATTAGTGGTAAATTTAAATTCCCTACCGTAAATACGTATTAAAAGATTTATTAATAGGATATTTTATTTTTTAGCTATTAAATAAACTAAATAACCGTTAAAAGTAATATTAATAATAGTAAATATTATATAATTTTCGCTATAACGTAATATTTTAAACGGGTATAGTTTAGGTAGAAATTTCGACGTTAAGATCGAAGGGAAAAAAGAGAGGCGATATATTTATAAAAGTGTATTTTTTTTAAACGTTAATTAAATTACCTTTTAAAACATTAAAAAATTCGGAAAAAATTATATCGTAATCTTTATTTATTAAATTATATATATGGAATTTTTCTTATAGTTATATTAATTAATTATTAAAAACCGTATAAGTAAAAACCATGGGTTTTATAAGGCGATGTCCACTTTTTACAGTACCGGAGGCTAGGGTATGCCGAATGGTGGGGACGCATGGTATTAAAGAGGCGGTACGCTGCCGTAATGCGGCCAGCGGGAGTCGAGTTCTCCATCATTTCCATTAGTCTCGCTACTAACTACCCTATTGAGAAGAGCCCGAAATAGGTTGTTTAGTTACGACAATAGTAGTCGAAATGAATAGGATCGGACGTAGCATTTGCATAGTTTTACCGTACCGCAGCTTCTTTTTATACTTGCGTTGGTTATTTTGTCTAAAACGCCAGGAATATGTCGTGCTTTAATTAGCAAAGCATCCCAGTAACCGCATAATATAATAGGATGATAAGAAAAAGCTCCTATCTCTACTTCTTTAGGGGAGGGAGGGCATATATACGTAAATGCTTTACCTAAATTAAGTACTACATACCGCTATATACGCCGTATATGCTCCTGCAGTCATTTTTTTAATATCGCGCTAAACGTTAGCGATTAGGCAACGAATGAGAAAATAGCAAGGGTAGGTTCGAAAGAACGTAAAACATCTTTAATAAAGTATTATAATGTTGAAATAGATACGCAGGTTATGAGTGTGTACATCAGTTGTATTGATGATAGTTAAAGAGGTAAAGTAGGGAGGGGATATCCTCCTATATAGCCACGGGTGTGGGGCGTCCTCCAGCCACCTGTATATTCACATACCAGCCACCAGATATTCTAATAGAGAGTGATATTAGTTGTATTAATTGCTTAGATATTAGAAAGAGTATCACTTAAGTAGAGGAGGACATGTGCCCATATATAACCACAGATGTGGGGCGTCGACACCGGCCACCATATATTCCAACAACATGCCGGATCAGCTTAGTCAGAGATTCTAGCGCAAAGCCTAAACCAGTAATAATACCGGATACAGCTGAACATGATTGGGAATGGCTAACCTGATAGTCATAGACGCATTGGAACATTTTCTCATCGCGCATGGGTCGTGTGGCGATGTATTCATTCCAGTATGTCGGTTCGATATTTTGTAGCTTCCAGAACAGATGATTGTCTAGTTATCTTGACGGTGTCCATGGTGAAAAGGAGTTAGCAATGTGGGAGAGCACAGAAGGTTCATCGTCTATAATTGAAATATCTACCTAAAGGCGAGCACAGCAGCGTAGGGAGCTGTTTGTCTTTGTCAGATGAAGAGGGTATCTAGAGTAGTAGGGCGTCTATTTACTAGGAAGACAACAGGAACCTGATCTGACCTTTTTTGTGTGAATGAGGTCTTAAAAAGACCCTCGCATATAACCATGCAACAGGGATCTGCTCGCTAACCAGAGTAATCCGTAAGCCTAACAGTCCTGAACTGACTGAGAAACACGTAGGGAAACGCTTATTATGTTATCGATTTACTGGTTTGGGGAAGTGGACAGGATGAAATTGCTTTGTTTCGGCCCAGGTAGAAATCCCACAAACTCCACCTCCGCACAGACGTTACATGGGTTCCCATACAAACTAGTATGAAGATCAGTGTTGTACGGATAATCTCACATATTACCGCATGTCAAATACTATTTAGTACCCTTAAAGATGCTGTCGATGTTGTATATTTGAGTTTTAAGCTTAGGGCTAATAGGTTAGGATATAGGTATAATTATAATTGCAATTATAGTTGTAACGGTAGTTGTAATGGCAGTTGAAGTACTGAAATATCAACACGTCTGGTGTTGACAGTCGCGTACATGGGATCTGCACCTAAATTGGTAGGGGTACCATGTTAACATGGATTCGGAGATGACGATGTGGAGTTTGTGGGATTTCTACCTTTTTTGCGTGGGATTTCTACCTGGGCCGCTTTGTTTAGTATAGGCTGTGGACTTAGCCAAGTAAGTTTAGCTGCTTCAACTACCAATCCAAGTTGACTATGTAGAATTAAGCAAAAGACGCCCCAATGCAATACGTACATTAAGGAGGTTTGATGCATATTATAGGAGAGTTATACGAGTGAAGCAGTCTCCATGTAAGAATTATAACAACTTTGCAAAAATTAAGATTTATATAAATAATAATCATTAATACTTACAATTGCTGAAACTCAATATTTAGAGTCCACTTGGCAGCCCCTTTCTCTCTCTGCTTCCCCCATTCTATATCACTCTCCCTTATATCTGCCACACTTTTCGTTGCATTTCTCCCCAAATATGACTCAACTGGCTGCAGACTACATAGTCGTTGGTGGTGGACTAACTGGCTGCGTCATAGCTTCACGCCTCAGTCAGAGTCACAAGAAGCCAGAAGTTATCTTACTAGAAGCAGGCTTAGATCCGTCCAGTAACCCGGCTGCTGCCGGCTTCCTGAGCGGCTTGTCGCTTCTCGGCGGAGAATTTGATCATGCTTATCAAAGTGAACCCGTCACAAACACGGCCAACCGTGTGCATAGCCTTAACTCTGGCAGGGCTCTGGGTGGAGGCAGCATTCTCAATTTCGGTGGATGGTTACGTGCAGACTCCGCAGATTACGATGAATGGGCTGAAATGGTTGGGGACAAACGCTGGAGCTACCAAGGTCTCAAGCCTTGGTTTCGCAAGTCAGAACGCTTCCGCGACTCTGGGGCGGTTGCCGACAGGCATGGTTTCGACGGTCCCATGCATGTCACTTCGATCTCTGCCTCTGAATCCGGAGCACGCAAATATCTCCTTCGCGAACCTGTCAAGGAGGCATGGGCCGAGCTTGGAGTGAATCCCAATCTAGAAAAGAAGAATGGCTTGATTGTAGGGGTGACTGAGGTGTACGAGAACTCCCACGAAGGCATGCGGCAGCCATCATACATGGTTTATCCGCTGAGTGACGTGAAAGTATTTACGAACACCATCGTATACAGAGTTACCTTCTCCGATACCACCGCTACTGGCGTGGAGTTGGCTGATGGTCGCAAGATCACAGCGCGTAAGGAGGTCATTGTCTGTGCGGGCACTTACCGGACTCCTCAGCTCCTTATGCTCTCAGGCATCGGCCCATTAGCCACTCTCACCGAACAGGGCATTCCCATCGTGCACGAGTCCCCACATGTTGGTCAAAACCTCCACGATCACTTTGCGATATACCTGGCCTTCCGTTTGAGAAACCCTTCCCTCGGGTACGCTCTGGGAAGTGCAAACTGGCAGAATCCCGCTTTACTTAAAGGCCTTCCATGGGACTGGGTCGTTAGTCAGCCTCTGCCAGTAGACCTCATCAGGAAACATGATATCAAAGTCGAAGAGCGGAAACGAAACCTCTACGAGGTACTTACTCTCTATGTTTCACCGGGGATACCGGGCATCCAGGTAGATGGCACCCACATCGCCACCTCAACTATGCTGCTCCTACCCACCTCCCGCGGTACGGTATCGATTCGATCTAGCTCTCCAAACGACCCCCCGCGCATTCAGCCAAACTATTTTTCCACCTCACTGGACCATGACACCCTCGTCCATGCTACTCGCCAAACCTTGAAGGCCATGCTGGCAACCGGCCCTATGAAAACCATCGTCGAAAGTGAATCACCGCCCCGTGGCAAAGGTTTGGACGGCTTAACACCGCTCACAGCCGATTCTAGCGATGAAGACATCAAGGAAAGAATCCGGCGCACTGGAATGCAGCATCATCATTCTGGCGGCACCGCAGCTATGGGCAAGGTGGTTGACGCGGAAGGTAAAGTGTTGGGTGTCAAAGGATTAAGAGTTGCTGATGCAAGTATCGTCCCAATACCCTTGGGCGGACACCCACAGGCTACGCTCTATGCTATGGCTGAACAGCTGGCCAGTATTATCATCCAAGATGCTTGAAAGGAATAATTTAATTGGCTTCATCTAGGCCTGTCTGCGTGTGAAATCTTTTGCAGTAAGGATTTACATATAATTACAGGTAACTGGCTGGCTAGCCGTGTGAGCTAAGGTGGGAGCCCTGCCATCACACAGACCCCGAATAAAGAAAGGGAAAGGACTTTTGGGGGCAATATGCATTAAGGGTAGTAATTGCAACAGATCGTACATACAAATATCGTGACAACTGGGTAAAGTCGGGTAGCTATTTTTCTCTTCAGGCTCTCATGATAATAAGTACTCCTCTTATCAACAAATGCTTATTGGAGAAGAATCAGCCAATTGATAATAACTAAAGCACGTAGTAATGCAGACCGGCTTGTCCTCACTGCATACTGTGCATTTAGATTGAGCGAGATCGCTTCCCCTTATAAAAATGCATAATGCCTATTCCTCTCCCTTTCAAATTTCCAAATTTCTCTTTGTAGTTTACGTCTAATCAATCAGGACTACGTTATCTGATTAATAATACAGCCCCTAGACTTTGTCTAACAGACGAAGGGAAAATGGCAGCGCAGACGAGTGCCACATCTATTTCCTTTCCGCGCTATGATTCTAGTCTTGATCCCGTCGCTCGAGATCCATACCTTTTGGATTCTCATAGAATTTCTTTGCAACATTTCCCACCAACATCGTTTCAGAATCAGGACAAGAGGGAGGAAGAATGGTCAAAGGAAGGCAAGATCTGTAGGTTTCCACTGAATTAAGAGTCTAAGATGAACTTCACAATCTAATCTTCACATAAGTGGACGGATTCTATGCCTCCCTAAATTCCTCCGACGGCCGATTTGTGACAGGAAGACAAGCATCGGATGCTATCGAATCATTGATCCAGGAATGCCGCTCGCTAAACTTGAGTCTTGATTTTGACCGCATTGCGCGTTGGGCCGCATGGAAGAGCCGCACCCATGGAATACAGATTGTCAAGTACCTAGTTGAGAAGAAGGGGGCGAATCTCTTCAATACGGATATTAAAGGAAGATCTGCCATCTTCTATTGTCGAATGAGCCACGACGTTTTGAACTATATTAAATCTCAAATGCCACACAGCTCCGGGACTGAGTATGTAAACCTTCAAGATACTTATGGACGTACTCCCTTGCACTATGCGGTCATGCATAATGATCGAGATACTGTCGAGCATCTGCTCACATTGAACGCCGACACCAACATTACAGATAGCGAAGGGAAAAGGGCGATCGACCATATTACGCATATTCTCTATGACGATCCATCGCTAGGTCTACTCTTCGCATTCAAGAAGTTACAAAATGCACAACCAGAGTCATTGTATTTCACCCATAATCTAATAGACCCAGAGGTGGAACAATCCAGATTAGATGGGTTTCAGAGTAATTTTCGAAGCCGGGCGGCCCGGGAACCCCGGTATGAAACCCGCGAAATCCAAGACACGTATCTTGACAGGCGAAAACAAATGTGGATCCTCCTCACCCGGACAAATGTATGTCGGTTCCATTAATTGCTACACTGGCATAGTCTAATAATTATTAGGGCATTGTCGCTCATGTAGGTTTTCATGAAATATTTGAAAAGTCAGGCCTGACATTCCTAAGGCTGCTATGAGATGGCTCGAGCGACACACCGGAGAAGATGATATGTTGACGTGGAGATTTGCTAAAGATTGGCTAAGATCGAAGCTCATCACCCCTGGCAATCCCGATCTTCTTCATCTAGAACCTTCGTGCAGCTTTGAATTTATACCTCGATACAAACACATTTCAGCTACTATCGTGGTACGTGATTTTACACATTATATGGATGTATTACGCTAATTAGCCATTATAGTTTCCCTGTCTCGTTCTCCGGACCAAAGAGTGGCACAAGAATATGCGAACAGAGACAAGGAATCTGAGATCGACAATGGCCGATGGAATGTCCGAAAAGTTCATACATGATGAGCGCACACTTGACGAGACCCATTACCCGAGTCTCTCCGCCGGTGTTCTAGATAGTCGGAATGAAGGCCAGGTCGTTTCCAGAGAGTGGAACAGGGCAAGAAAGGAATCCACCGATAAGGAAACGCCGATCGTAACGGTACCCCAACTGTGGATTTGGATGATCGGTCACCATATTATATCTGCCTTCCCGGAGAGAAATTCAGGAAGGGTTGAGGCACCGAATATTGACCCTTTCATTCCCTCCGCCGGCATTAGGACAGGGCTTATCATTGCCTGGTACATTTCGAGATTTGATCAGAAGCAACCTAACGGGGAGTTCTTGCTTCTCGACTTCTTCGAATTTGGCATACTTCAAGTTCTCGAAGACGTTCAGAGCTACACAGACGTAACAACGGCATCACGGCCTAATTTAGAAAAGGAGCATGACTATATGTTTAGAATTGCTGACATTCGGGAGGAATTAACCATGATTCGGGTGGTCCTCAACCAACAACTCAACATTCTAAACGAACTAATCAGCGAATTCGAGGACCATAACCCTGACTCACTTCCATTCTTAGACCCGAGAGACCCGATCAAAGCCGACAACCCGGTGCTAACTCATGATAGTGACCAAAAATGTCTCCCAGAGGAAGAAATTCTTGACATAGCGCACGAGTGGGAAAAAGTGAAAAGTTCCCGGAAACTCATTAATAGGTATCAGGATCGGGTGGATAAACTCGACAATGACGCAGAAAGAATCGAGAAGAGGATTCAGGACCAACTCAATTTAAAGCGAACGCATACCAACATCAATGACGCGCAAGCCAGCTTGATTGCTGCCCGTGTCGGCTTAATCGTTAGTGCAGCCGTTATCGGTTTTACGGTTATAACCGTCGTGTTTGCGCCACTCGCCTTCGTAACAGCCCTGTTTGCCCTGCCAATCGAAACCCTCCTGAAAAGCCAGGTACAGGTTATTGGGGGAGGCGGAGATGCAGATGATGAACAAGGAAAATCTGCGTACACTACGAATTACGTTGGGAAATGGTTTGGTAAGCTCTTCTTCCCCTTCCTCCCTTTAAAACAGAGGACCCTTTTTTGTCCGTAAAGCCTTCAGAACGGCTGATATACCGAAGTGGTCGCTGAGGTTGTCACACTCGC
>JAJJKD010000320.1:0-16681 GCA_022376535.1 Xylariaceae sp. FL0662B | reverse complement strand
AAACTTTTAAATAAACTATATAATATCTTCATTAATACTTTAAAAACTTTAATAATTACCTTTAATTTTTAAAAGATTAAAATAATAAATGTAAATTATAATTATATATTATTTATTATTATTTTATAAAACTATTAAAAATTTTATATAATAGATTTAAGGCTTAATATAATTAATTATTACGGACTAACAACCCAATAGCCAGTTGGACGGCTTAATACGGGATAAGGCACTTATAGGAAGAAAAAGTGGGATATAGGGACTACGGTACGGGAAAATAATTATATTAAGAATTACGTAACCCGCTTAGAAGGACTTAAAAGGATTTATAAGATTTAAAAGCGTAAATACCGTAAGTAGGTATAAGTACTATAAGCAGTATTAGGACTAGTAAAAAAAAAACGGATATATAAGGAAAGGAGGTTTCTTATAGTTATTTTTTTAGTTTTTATTTTAATAGTTAATTTAAATATATTTTTACCTTTTAGAATTATAGGAATAATTTTCTAATAAATTTAAATAACCTATATAATAATTATATAATTAAGATTTTTTTAATATATATTATCTAAAATAGTTTATTTATTTCGAGCTTTTTTTAACCTATGTAAATATAAACCTTTCGAACCTTTTAAATTCCCTTTTAAATAAAAGTAGTTCGTTATATTTTAACTATTTTTATTTAGGTTAGTTACTTTAAAATACAACTAATTGGGCAATATTTAATATAATAGCTATATCTGGTAAGCAGAACGTTCTAACCCGAATAGAGCGGGATTCCTTAGTAAATTCGGATAATGGGCAAAAAATGGAAGCTTTTTGTAAATAGGTTACTTTACTAATAACGGAAATGGAAAATATATAATAGTAACTATATATAGTATTGTAATTTTAATATAAATAGGCTATTTAATATTGTAAATAGGTATAAAAACTTAACAATATGGCTATAATAGTTATATAGAAAAAAAAAATAGGGGAAGTATTAAAGCTTAAAACCCTAAAACCGTTTAACGGAATATTTTCGGACCTATAGATATTTTTTATAAAAATAAAGGTATACCTATTTTATTACCCTATTTGTTTTAAGGAAAAATGCGATAAAATATAATACGTTTTTAATAGGTTAATTAGAAATACGGCGTAATAGTTTAAGCCAGTATTACGGGAATATATAATTATTAACGATTTAGCGGATTTTACCGAACGAACGTAATAGATCTATAAATAATACGATAACTTTAAATAAATACTGTAATAGGCTTTTAGGACTATCGATAAAAAAACCAAAATAAAGCTTAAGATTAAAACCCTTAAATAAAAGATATCGGCTTTAAATTACGGAACTATATTTTTATAATAGGCTTTTAAACTTTTATAAGACTAAAAAGCATTTATATTAACATTTTTTAACGGATTTAAGGAACCAGTTCAGATAGAACTTTAAAAAAAAGAATAACTATTATTATTAATAGATTATATTGGAATAGCTATATATATCGATAATAGGCAGTACGCTTAAAAGTAACGATAAAAATAAAGGAATAATCGATAAATTAGATCTACTAAACCTCGATACGACGCTAATACGGTACGAAAATAATAAGGAAATACGTTTTACGGAATATATTTAGGATTAATAGATATCGATACGGTTAATAAAAAAAAAAAAGATAAAAAGGATATTATTTATTTCTAATACGGGAAAAAAGGATATTATAAGAAAGAATGTAAGGTATTTAAAGAAAAGTAATAATTTATATTATTATTGGGAATAGGAAGGTTAATAGGTATAGAAATGGTAATAATTCGGGCAAAACTATAAAAAAAGAAAAATGTAACTAATAGTAGTAATTTTAAAATAGGATTAAAAAATAAAAAGGGTAAAAATTTATATTATCCGAAATAGTTAAAGAAACTAAATGTGAAAGAGGACTTTAAGCTAATAGTAGAATAGATTATAATATTATAGGATAAAAAAATAAATAATAGCTAATTTAGTAGAACTATGTAAATCTTAGCCGGGAAATATAGATAGTTAAAAAGGGAAGATTATCTTTTAGGTTAATATAATTATAAATAGTACGATTATTAAATAGAAGAGGACTTTATTTGAAGCTTAGTTGAAAAAGCGGTTTAACGGAATATTAATAACTTGGGATTTTAGTTAAAATTTATAACTAATTTAAAGGAACGATAATACTTAAAGGTATAAATTCGATACTAAATTAACCAAATTAATTTATAAGGTAACTAAAATAACTAGAAATTATATAATTATAATTAGAATTGGGATAATAAAGAAATTAATAAGTTTTTTTAGGAGGAGATTATTTAATTAGAATAACTATAAAGCTTAAATTCTAATAAGGTTAAAAAAGCTATATACCGAAAGTAAAATTTGGAAACAAATAAATAGATACCTATACCGGGGACTTCTGCCATAAATACAAATATATTTATTGCTATAGGAACGTTATATAATAGTTAAAAAGAGCTATTATGTACGGATAACGATTTACGATTTAATATTTAATACCCTAAATATAACGAAATATTATAGATATTATATATTATTTTAGGATATGGGATTTATTTATAGGATAAAACTAACTATTAGTAATTTTTAAAACGACTAAAACGGGAACTAATTATTATAATATACGAACGAAATAAAGATTATCCGTTTAATATTTAATAAAACGAAAAAATTGCGATTATATGAAAATCGGAATAATAGTTAGTTAAATGCTATCGGAATAAAGTACTATAATATTAATATATAAATAATAGATACCTCGTATATATAGAACGAAAAATAAAGGTTTGGAAAAAACTGAAAAAAAAGTTCAGTTACCCTAAATAAATTAAAATAGTACTATTAAAAGAAGAAGTTATTAGTTAGGAATTTTCCGATTTAATAAATACCGAAAGGCTTTAATAAGTTGCTAAAGAATTTAAAAAGAAAATAAATAAAAATTTGGACGAATAGTTAAAAAACGATAGGGACTGCCGTTAAAAGGGCAACGAATAGCTAAAAATTTAAAAACCCTATATAAGGTTAGATATAACGATATCGACGATTAATAAATTAAAATACTAATACGATATATAAGTAATATAGTTAAAGCTATATTAAATAGCGGAGCTTAAGGAAATTTTATTTCGTTAGAAATCGTTAATAAGTTTAAAATATTATAAAAATTTAAAGACGCTTTAGAAGAACTTTCGATTGTAGATAGAATTTTATTACGATATAACGGTAAAACAGTAAAACGGGAAACTATAAAACTTCCGTTTTAATTTTCCGATAGATATATCGAGGAAATCGTATTTAATATTACGGATATATCGGATTATTATATAATCTTAAGATTACTTTAATTGTAGGCGAGTAATCCTAAAGTTAACTAGAAAATAGGCTAATTTTAGTAAAAGATGCTAAAAAAAACGGTAGCCTTTATTAGTAGGCAGAAAAAAAGGACTATAATATATACCGTTAAAAAGATCCTTAGAATTTATACAGTTAAGGAATTTAAGCCGAAACGAAAAACCGTAATACCCGAAAAGTATCGGCAGTTCGGTGCCCTATTTAGTAGAAAATATCCGACTAAATTAGGTTTACTAAAATATAGTTAATAGGATTATTATATACTATTAAAAAAAAGCAGTTAGCTTTAATTATTCCTAACTTATTATCTTAACGAAAGAGAATAACGAAAATTAATTAAATATATTAAAAAAAACTTAAAAAAAGGATTTATACGATATTCGATATTACTAATAGAATATCCGATCTTATTTGTACTAAAAAAAAATCCTAACGGTATACCGAAAACTAACGTAAATAAAATATTAATATATAGGCTATATATAAACTACCGATAATTTAATAATATTATTATTAAAAATAGTTATTTTTTACTTTTAATTAAAAACCTATAGGACCGATTGGGAAAAGCTAAATGGTTTATTATATTAAATCTATTAAAAATTTACCATTTAATACGAATTATCGAAAGAGACGAATGGAAAACGGTATTTAGAACGGCATAAAGACATTTTAAATATTAGGTTATGCTATTTAGGCTAACCAACGTACCGGTATTATTTTAATATATAATTAATTAGGTATTGCGGGAATTTATCGATAAATTTGTCGTAGTTTATTTAAATGACATCTTTATCTATTCGGAAAACTTATAAAAATATAAAAAACATATAAAGTAAATATTAGCAGTATTATAAGCGGTAAAACTGCTAATGGACCTAAATAAAAGCGTCTTTTATATATAGGAGGTAGACTTTTTAAAGTATACAATTAGTCTAAAGGAAATTCGGATTTAAAAATCGAAAATTAAAGCAGTTAAAAAATAGCTAATATTAAATAATATTATAGACGTCCGATTATTTTATGGGTATATAAACTATTTTAAAAGTTTAATTACGAACTTTAACGATATTACTAGACCTTTAATGAACCTAATAAAAAAATCGGAAGAAAAATTTTAATAGATAGAGAAAGTAAACGAGGCTTTTAATAAATTTAAAAAAATAGTATATTAAAAGCCTATAATAAAGTTATTAAAAACCGGATTACTTTTTCGAGTTAAAACCGACGCATTAAACGGAGCGATCGGCGGATAATTGGAATAACTATACTAAAATAGTAAATGGAAACTTATAGCGGTTTATTTAAAAAAATTTAGCGAACCGGAACTTAACTATTAAATTTATAATAAAAAACTAATAGCAGTTATATACGCATTTTAAAAATAGAAATTATACCTTAGCGGAATTAAAAAACTAATAGAAATCTATTTTAATTATAAAAACCTTATAATATTCCTATTTAGTTAAAAACTAAACGGTAAATAAATTAAATAGGTATAATTTATGTCGGAATTTAATTTTAAAATCCATTATATTTAAAAAAAAGAAAATATATTAATAAATATTTTTAACTAATAAAGCGACCATAAATAAAAAGTACTTTAAATAGCGAAAGTAGTTTTTAAATAGAATCTAAAAAGATACCTTACGATTAAAGCTATTTATAATATTAAGGAAAACCTAAAATAGGAAATGCAATTATAAAAGGCTTCGAAAGCTGTAGAACGAATTTAAAATAACAACTATAATATAAATAATTACTAAAGGGGAGTTATATTTTTTAGAGAGAAAAGATATATCCCTATTAAGGAACTATAAACGGAAATAATACGAAAGTATTATAAATACCCTTTAAACGGGCATTAAGGAATTTTTAAAACGAAATAACGAATTTTACGAAACTATAACTTTATAGGATTATACCGGATAGTAAAAAAAGTCATTAAAAATTGTAACATTTATAATAAAACTAAGGCTTTATAACATAAACCTTATAAATTACTATAACTAGTATAAATATTAAATAGGGTTTAGAAAACGATTACGTTCGACTTTATTATAAAACTACTACTTTTAAAGGAACCGATAACTAAAATACAGTATAATAGCATTTAAATAATTATAAACAAACTTATAAAATGGATATACTTTATTTTATATTAAAAATCTAGTACGGCGGAGGACCTAACGTACGTATTCTTGCGTATAGTGGTTAGTAAATATAGATTATTAAAAGAAATTATTTCCGATAAAAATATAAGGTTTATATTTAAATTTTAAAATAGTCTAATAGGGATAATAGGAATTAAATATCGACTTTCTATAGTTTATTATCTATAAATAGACGGACAGACCGAAATTATAAACCAAATATTAAAATAGTATCTATAATGCTATATTAATATACCGTAAAACAATTAAATATAGTAGTTATTTTTTGTTAAAATAGCATATAATAGTTTAGATAACGAATTATTTAAAATATTATCATTTAAAGCAAATTACGGGTACGATTTAAACATTATTAAAAAATCAATTGGAAAAATAACGGCTCTACGAGCAGAAATTTATACTTTAAAATTACAGAATTTATAAGCGGAATTATAAACGGAATTTTAATTCCTATAAAAAAAAATAAAGAAATACTATAACTAGTATAGGGTTAAGGAACTAACCCTAAGGAAAAGAAATAAGGTTTACTTATTGCGATAAAACATTAAAACAAAACGACTAAATAAAAAACTTGATTTTAAAAAAATCGGACCATTTAAAATTAAAAAGGTTATTTTAAAAACCAACTATTAACTATTATTATTAAAAACTATAAGGATTCGATATCCAGTTTTTTATATTTTATTACTTAAACCAGTATTAAAAAACGCTACGCTCGAAATACAACTCGAAACAACTATCGATTAGGAGAAATACGAGGTCGAAAAGATTTTAAACTCTAAAAAATCAGTTAATAGAATAAAATACTTAATATAATAAAAAAATTACCTACCGGAAAATAATACTTAAAAATTTATAGAATATTTAACAAATTGCTTTAAAAAATTTAATAAGTTTTATTAATGGAACCCGGATCGATTAAATTTAACGCATTTAGGGTATTAAGTAATAATAACGCTTAAGGATTAAGATTTAACCCTATAGCGTTTTAATCGAAAAAAAAAAGGGGACTAATAAATATAGCCAAATAGGCTTGCTTTTATTTTATTTTCTTTTACTTTTCCTTTAAACGTTTAAACTCTTTTATTGCCTTAATACCATTTATACTATAATAAATTAGTTTAAAACCCCGTTAACGAAGAAGCTTTTTTTAACTATAAAGGCGAATTAAACGATTAAATAATTCGTTAAAACGAAACTAAACTTTAAAAAGCTCTTTTTCGGTTTAATGCTTGGTAGCTTTAATTTTATCCTTTTTGGAGGATAGTTTGTTGTATTCGGCGTTCGAGAGACTAAAAATATTGCAAAGATAACTACGATAGGTATATTCGGAATATTTCGAAAAATTAATAATAACCTTATAGGATTTATTAATACGTAAATAGTAAAAATAAAAAGGCATTACGAAACTAAACCTATTAATATAATTAATAAATATATAAATGTTACGGCGCTAACGAAATTTCGGTTTGGAGATTCCCTTAAGTATAATAAAGGGTAAAATAACGCAGAAAATACGGAAAAGAAAATCAGAAAATTACTTATTAGAAATAATATATTATTTATTTTTAAGGATAAAAATCTTAGAAAAGGAGAGATAATGTTACGGACTAATAATTTAATAGCTAATTAGACGGCTTAATACGGGATAAGGTACTTATAGGAAGAAAAAGTAGGATATAGGGACTATAGTACGGGAAAATAATTATATTAGAAATTATATAACCCGCTTAAAAGGATTTAAAGGGATTTATAGGATTTAAAGGCGTAAGTACCGTAAATAGGTATAAATACTATAAATAGTATTAGGACTAGTAAAGAAAAGACGGATATATAAGGAAAGGAGATTTCCCATAATTATTTTTTTAGTTTTTATTTTAATAGTTAATTTAAGCATATTTTTACCTTTTAAAATTGTAAGAGTAATCTCCTAACGAACTTAAATAACCTATATAATAGTTATACGATTAAGATTTTTTTGATATATATTGTCCAGAACAGTTTATCTACTTCGGGCTCTTTCTGATCTATATAGATATAAACCCCTCGAACCTTTTAAACTCCCCCTTAAATAAAGGTGGTTCGTTATATTAATATATATTATAATATATATATAAATAGTTAAATATAGCTAATATAAACGTATATTTAAAACTAATAAGTTAAAAAAATTCCTTTTTAATTAATTAATTATTATAAAAGTTTATATAATATAAATAATTAACTAGTTAGATGTATAAAATAAGGCAAAAAACCTTATTATTATAATTATATTTATTTTTAAATAAAAATTAACTTCGATTTATTAAAAGTAGGGTTATTATCGGTATACTTTATATATATATTCAGGGTTGTGAATTAGTTATTAATTAATAACTAATTAGTTAATAGGGCTAGTTATTAATTAATTAGGGCCTTAACTAATACTAGTACTAGTTAGTTAGGGCTGTAACTAATACTAATACTAATTAGTTAATGCCCTAACTAGTATTAACTAGTGTTAATTAGTTAGTTACTAAAAAAATACTAATAACTTGCCAAGAATTATCCACTTTTAAAAAATTAAATTATATATTTAATTAAAACCGCTTTTATATAACTTATTAATTTATAACGTTAAATCTGTTAAATATAAAAATATGTATTTACATTAATTAAATTTATTCTATATTTTTATTTAATACCGTTATTAAAATATTAATTATTTTTAGTTAATTATATTAAAACTTTCTAATTCACATTTTCAGCATATTCCCACTAAATTACCTATGATCTCCTTTAATATTAATTGGTTTTTTCCTGTTTTTACGCTAAAAATTATAAAAGCATACAATCTATTTAATCTAATTCGACCTATATTTTTAAGGCTTATAGTTATTAAAATATAAAGCAGTTTTTATCTAATTATTTTATCGCGTTCTAATTCGCACTTTAAACATACTTTCACTAAATTGATTATTATCTCCCTTAATATTAACCTGTTTTTTTTGCTTTTTGCGTAAAAAAATATATAAGTATGCACCGTATTTAATTTATCTAAAATTGAATTTTTAGCACTTATAGTTATTAAAATATTAATAGTTTCTGTTGAATTAATTTCTAGCGTTCCAATTCGCACTTTAAGCATACTTTTACTTAATAAATTAATATTTCAATAATTATAAGTGCTAAAAATATAAATCGAGTTAAATTAAATGAATTGTATACTTTTAGGAATTCTAACGTAAAAGATAGAAAAAAAAGAATAATATAAAAAGAAATATTAATAGATTTAGTAAAAGTATACTTAAAGTGCGAATTGGAAAGTTGTAAAAATAATGATAATAAAACGGTATTATTTAAGTAACTAATAGCGCTAAAAATATAATATAAGCTACGTTAATTATATTATATATTAATATAATTTTTAACGCAAACAGCCTATAAAAGTACCTACTTTTAAGGGAGATATTCATTAATTTAGTAGAAGTCTGCTTAAAATGCGAATTAGAAAGTTTTAAAATAAATCATTTAAAATAATTAATATTTAAAAAGCCGTTATAGATAAAAATATATTATTAGCCTAATTAAAAAAGGTATATATTTATCGAATTTATAGGTTAAAAAAGGTAATAAAATAAGCTATAATTAATGAAATATTACGTAGTATTATAAAATTATATTTTAAAGTTATTAATAAAATTACTTAAATAATTTAAAAAAATATTAAAAAAATATAAAAGTCTTGGCTAATTATTAGTATTTTTTTAATAACTAACTAACTAACTAGTGTTATTAGTTAGTTAGTGCCTTAACTAATACTAGTTTTAGTTAGTTAGTGCCTTAACTAATACTAGTATTAGTTAGTTAATTTACTGACTAATATTAGTCTAGTTAGTTAGTTACTAAAAATTGACTAATAACTATTAGTCATAATCACAACCCTGTATATATTAATAATACTTATTATTTAACGGATTTAAATTAAGCTTTTTATAATATATACGCTTATTATTTAAGGATTATTTCGATAAATTATAATAAATTAATATGATATTAATTAAATACGGCGGCTTTTTATTAAGTATTTTAATAGGAATAATAATTAATTTACTTTAATTAATGAAACGGTACTAATTAACGGGTAATAATGTAGTTTTAAATCTTTTTCGGTAATATTTTAAAAGTATTCCGAACTAAAAACGGGTAAAACAATTTAATATAAATATAATAAGCTATTTATATTAGCTTTAAATAATTATTATTATTAAAATTAAATTAATTAATATTTAACTTTATAACTATTAATTAACGGACTGGTTTTATTAATTATAGGATAATTTTATTTTATTAAACTATTAAGTTAAGGTATTTTACCCCTGACTTTTTAACTAGCTATCCTATATATAAAACCTTTATAGCCAGTTAATTGATTAGTTTATTAACTTTTAACTTTATAATATATTTAGTTTTTAGTTTTTAACGTTATTAATATATATGCTTTTCGCTATACTTAACCTCCGTTTAATAATTTTAAAAGCTTTAAATAGGTTACCTATAATAATTATTATATACCTATTTATTTATTTATTATATTTACGAGTCCTTTTAGTTATATTAGCGAAACGTTATTTATATAACTATTTATTAAGGCCCTTATTTTATAAGCCCTTATAATAACGGTTATTTAAAAAATAAAAAAATAGGTTTAATAACTATAATAAATGGCTAACTTTTACCGGCGGTATTATAAATTATAAGGTTAAGTAAATAATAATAATTTATTAGTTTTTTTATTATAAAAATGCCGCCGAAACGATTCCGATTCGGAGCCGGAATAAAACGTTAATTTAAATAAATCTATCGGAATTTTTACCTTAAAATTTACGTTTAAATAACGAAACAAATAGTTAGTAGATTTTTAATAAGCTCTTAATAATACCCTTAAAAAATATTATAAATTATACCGTTAAATTAATTTAATAATATTAAAAATAAATTTATAATACCGGCTTTTATAAAATAAACGTATTTAATGTTTTAAAGCCGAAAACCCCGTAAAAACGTTACGTATTAAGGGCAATTAAAAAGCGTTTTTTTAATAAACTGGTATATTTATATATAATATAGGCTATTATTAAATAGCTATTATAGAATTGCTTAAATAGGCCTATTAAAAGCTTAATTAATATTTTAAGGATTTTAATAATTATCTATAATTTTTAAAAAATTAAAATACCGAACGTTATTTATAAACGGGTAATAGTCGATATTATTTCGTAAAACTATCGGAACTTTTTCGAAATAAATTTAAGGCTTAATTATTAATATTATTAAATACTTATAAGGGTATAATAGTAATAGTTATTAAATTTTAAAAGCTTAAAAATTTAAGAACTATTTTAAAGGATTAGCTTTTTTTTATTAAGGTAAATACTTTTTATATTAATAATATTACCGATATATTATTAAATCGAGCCTTATTTATTAGTATTTCGGATATCCCGGTATAATTAATAATACTAAAAGGAATAATTCGAAATGCTACTTTATTAACCCCTTTATTAAATAATATTTATAGGGTTAAAGAAAATTAAATAATGCCCTATAAAATTTATAATAGTTTTATTTATTATAAGTCCGAATACCCGAAATAAAGGAAATTATAAAATAATTATAAAATAATTTATAAGCCGTACTTATAGCGCTATATAGCTTTATTATATAATATATAGTAAAATTGTTTTTATTTTATAAATAATGCGTTTATATATCGGTATTATTCCGGCGTTATTATATAGTTTATATAAACCAGTTTTATAAAAATATCCTATTAGTTTTTTCTTTTTTTTTCCTATTAGGTTTTCTTATAAGTTTTTTAATAAATAGTTAATAGTTAGTAAATATATATCGCTTTAATTATATATAGCTTATAGCTTTATATATATATATTATACCGTTATTATTATAATATTATATTATATAGCTTATAGTTAATTAGTTAATTATTAATATAGTAATTAGTTAATTATTTTATTATTTTAATAAGGTTATTCCGTTATTATTTCGCTAATATAGCGGGTTTATTTATTAGTTAATTAATAATATAAGGTTAAGCGTTAGTTAGCTTAATTTAATAGCGGTAATTATCCGGGTTAATAAAGGAATTTATTAAATAATATATATTATTTTATAATCGAAATAGAAATAAAAAAAAGGCCTTTAATACCGAATTATTTATATTCCGATATCGTACCGGTATTATTTCGTTATTTAATATAATATATATACCTTTAAGCTAATATCCCTATTTAATTTTTAATTAAAAAACCATTAAAGCTTTAATATTAATATAAGTAATTTATAACTATTATATTATAATCGAATTAAAATTATAAGTATTATTTCCGTTAGGTATAATATTAGTTTATTAAAAATAATAGCGTATAATTATTAAATAAACAGTATATTTATACCGAATCGAGGTTAATTCCTTTTTAAGAAAAAGGATAATTATTAAACT
The DNA here is from genome assembly GCA_022376535.1 of Xylariaceae sp. FL0662B. Classification (NCBI taxonomy): domain Eukaryota; kingdom Fungi; phylum Ascomycota; class Sordariomycetes; order Xylariales; family Xylariaceae; species Xylariaceae sp. FL0662B. Next base: position 4,614 of record JAJJKD010000320.1, on the reverse strand, counting down.
AAAATATCCTATTTTTAACTTTTTAACTAGCTATTTTACGTATAAAACCTTTATAGCTGGTTAATTAATTAATTAATTAGCTTTTAACTTTATAATATATTTAATCCTTAATTTTTAACGTTATCGATACGTGTACTTTTCGCTATATTTAACCTCCGTTTAATATAAGCGAAAAATAGTAAACCTATTTACTTTTATTAATAAATAATAAATCGATTTTAAGGTATATTTTAATAAATAACGGAACGGTATTAATATATTACCGATATTATAAAAATAACCGGTAATATTTATAATATATTAAAAGTAGTATTATATATAAATAATTAATTATATTAGCTATAAATTATTAATAATTAATAATTAACGATTTAAAATAATACGTATTTATTAATTATATAATATTTTATTATATAATAATCCCGGATTAATATTAAAATAAAGGCGTTTTACTTTTTAAATAAATATAAATAAATTATATTAATAAAATAAATAATCTTAAAATAATTACTTTTAATATTTTTATTTTATAAAAATATTAAAATATTATAAATATAGCCTTTTTTATTTCCTTTATTTTAAATATTTTAATTTTTAATATATTTTATTACTATATACTATTAATATTAATATTTCAACCTAAATATAGGGTATTATTTAAAATAGGGTATTATTTAAATAGCAATTGTTTTTTATAAACCCCCTTTACCCGTATGGGAACTTAGGTACTGTGGGTTAGTCACGTGGCTTCGCCATGTAACTAGTTTCTCCACATGCTAGCTAGTTAGACTATTTCCATCTTCAATACAACATCTTTGCACTCCATTCTCAAGTTGTGCCGGAGGCACAGCAGTACCTATACAAACGCGCGCGTTTGCCGCCCGCTCGGAGCCGGAATGATTTATTAGGCCGAGAGATCGGCCAAGATGCGGGGAACATTGAACGCTCGGAAATTGAAACAACCTTGATTAGGTACCTATAAATGGCTTCTTCATGAATCAGTCGACCACCCCACAGATCAAGTGCTCCCCAGTGCTATGTATGTGCGATACAGTTCACTAGCGCCCCAAAGCAGCCCCCTTGGGCACACAATCAACCATGTCAGCTTCGGATCTTGTTTCAGCACTGGGCTTCCTCATAAAGTTAGGATTAGAAATCAAGAGCCGACTCGACTCGCTCAACCAAGCTACCGAAGACCTCCAACTACTCAACGCCAACCTTATGCTTCTGATGAAGGTATTTGAGAATCCTGTGAACGAGGACATCATCAAGGCCCAGGAGTTCATAACTATCCTGGATGTCCTGCAAAGCATCACACAATCGTGCACAAAATGTGCCAAGGCCCTGGACATCGACCTTGCTGAAGCGGGAATTGCGACTAAGAAGACAGAGGCGCACAGCAAGAAATTTGCCAGGTGGATGTGGGCTTTTAACAACATTCCTGACCTTCTCGCTGAAATTCAGCGCAAGGCCTCACAACTTCAACAGGTGTATAGTGCAGTATCTACTCTGATTGTTAACGACATCAGGACGCAACAGGGACGGACGAGTACGAAGGGAACCGTTGAATCCACCACCTTCGTAAGAAAAACAACTTTACATGAACATCTGCTCGACCTAGATCCCAGCACGGATTTTGCTAGCATCGACCAGATGGTGGGAAGTCTCTTGCAGGAATGCAAACACCTTCGGCAAAGACTCCAGGAGGCTACTCTATTTCCCGATACCTCAGCTGTTCAAGATTATCAAGCGCAGAACCCAGAAGCAACATCGTTTTGGAAGGATCGGTTCCAAAATGGCGAACTCGACGCATCCGCTCTTCGATACGAGGTAAGAACGTTAAAACATCCCTTGTTTCCCTCCCCTTGAATAAATAAATAAATAATAATAAAATAAAATAAAATAAAATCCCAACATCGCCGCATCCTACTGAGATATCACTTACTCGACAGACGTTATACGTTTCTTGGGCACGCTTCGTACATGAGGTAGAAACATCTTTTGTTCTCAAGAAGATACCGACTGGGATTTTTGAAGTCGGAGACAGCGACATCATTCGCCAGCGAGGATCTCGCTATCGCATCGATCAAAGCGGTACGCGTCGTCTTTCCACTATCCGACCTCTCTGGCTCCCCGCTCTTCGGTCTGCTCTCGATCCCCTGCACAAGGGTTACGTGAAGCCTCGAGACTATTTTAATTTTCTCCACGACTCCTCCTTGTCCGACACGCTTAGAAAATTGGCCCTCGAAAACGCAGGCTACGGTACACTTGTCGAATGTGAAAGGGCACCCGGGGATCTTGCCTTGCCGGCGGCAATCGAGTCCCCTTCTGATCACGTCGGCTGGATCTCTGCTCAAATCGTGGCCGTTCCAACGCCTGATGAACTTGGAATCATTACGGAACAAGAGGTCATGAAATCAAACGGCGACGTCGTCTTCACTTACTTCAACGATACTACTCTAGACATTCACGTCTACGTACGCTACCTTCAGACAGGTCAAATCGAGCGCAAGAGTCTCTCGAAGCAACTTCGTCCCATCGGGGGCATTTCTATCGGCGCTGGACTGTCTATCCGGCATGTCCTGGAATCAGGTGATCATGCCTGGAGCTGCGACCTTCACATTACCGAGTTCAAGGCATGTTACGGAGGGCAGTACATTATTACGGCAGGTGCGGGTTCGACTGCTACTGTTTTCTCCACGAGGCCGCTCAAGACTTCCTTCGACAATATGTTACGTGATCATGACAACTCCTCAAGTTCTAGCATACCGGACTTTGACTGTACGCTTTTGGGGCCGTCGAAAGTATTCACCGACCCACCGAAAGTCGGCGAAAAGGTTCAGGTACGTATTATTTCTGCTAGAACCCCGTGTAGAACATTTATTGGGGTGCAATTCTCATTCTGTGATTGGGCTAGATCGAGTACGACGGACTTTGGTACGACTCGAGAGTCACAGTAGTGGATGGTGATGAGATAGAGTATATCGATTGGGACAGTCTACCGAGGCAAGTCCCAACCAATACTACAGAAGCTCAAGACGATAATAGAGGGGATGAGAATGATAGTGGCAGTCTTTTCTTCCCCGAAGAGCAGCTAGCACAACTCGGAAAGGGCACGCGGCGGCTGTGGCGACCCTGGCGGAGAAACCTCCGGGTGTGCGGCGTTCGACCTTATCGTTGCTTCCATATTGGCGACTCTATAGAGGCACCTGTCATGTACCCAGATTTCCGATTACATTACCATGTTGCCGACAAGTCGCAACTCTACCTTCCTGCTCGAATCGTTGACGTCCAAGGTGACCAGTATGTGATCGAATTTAGTCCTGCACATTCGGTTCATGAGTGGTGGCCAGGGAGGATGCCTAGGGGTGAACAAGTAGACCTAGTGCCAGGGTCTGGTGTCAAGGTGGAAAACCCGTTCGACTTCAATCGCATGACGTTAGGCATGGATCTGGTACGTCCTTTCTCTATGGGGCCACGACCTGCTCTGGGTGTTCAGTCAGCGAAGCCGTCTGGATGGAATCCGTTTCAGGGCGTTCAGCTCTGCAGTCTTGAAGATCTTTTGGAGCGGAGTCTGTGGAACAACGACCGCGATAGTCAGCGAACGGGTGGCCAGAAAGACTGGAAACCATTCGCGAATGAGGAATAAATGTATTGTACTCAACAGTACCGCTCTGTACCTTTCAGGCCTGTACCGCATTCTGTGGAACGCGTTCTGGCTGAGTCTATTCCACCATACCGCCACATTCCCCGCCGAATCTAGACCTGCTATCTAAGAAATTGAGCTACTTTCTACTGTTGGTCATCTGTATTGTCACCGTCTCCCAGGATTCCTCAACGAAGTAAGACTATCGTGCCATCCCGCATGACTTGAAATATTCCCAGCGTCTTTCTTTAGCCGTCGCTCCGGGCAGCATACCGAATTGGACTTCGAGCGCCTATGTGGCCGCCTATACAATCAAGAGTGTCGACCATCATTTGCCGACGGACTGAGAGCAGTGACGCCCTCAATCAAGACAGATGGGATCTCAACATGGCGGCCGTGGTACAGTGGGCTCGTGCCCGGGGCAAGCACATCTCCATATTCATAGCAAAGCACGATGTAGAAACAGGGAAGCAGCTCAGCACAGAAGACCTATATAACGTGCTCCGCTACGGAGACGGCTCTCATCTACCCACCCCCAGCTTATTCTCCTATGCGCAAGGTATGCCTGTAGTGGTGACGAGGAACCAGCTCACCAGACTGAAGCTGGTCAACGGGGCACCGTTCGAGGCCGTCGACATTATTCCCGATCTGACATACGGCACCATCGCTCTAGCTGGCGATGTGACACTGCACCTTGGACTGCCAGCAGCGATTCTCCTCTAGTATGATGAGATGGCGGGCCCAGAGACACTAGGACTGCCTAAAGGGACAATACTGATCAGGAGTAAGGTAGTAGCGATTCCTGAGCCTATGCGGGGGGGGCAATACCAGAGTAAGAAGCAAGCCGGGATTTGAAAGGGTCACACATAAAACCGGACCTTTATGCACGCCCGCCTTTGCCATGACCCATTAGAAGAGCTAAGGAAAGCAGTTCTCGAAAGTCCTTTTAAATCTAAAAGACGTCCGCG
>JAJJKD010000032.1:0-305263 GCA_022376535.1 Xylariaceae sp. FL0662B | reverse complement strand
AATGCGGAAAAACGGAAATAATTAATAAAAAAAAACTAGCATTACTTTATTAATAAGCGGGAAAAATAAAAACTCTAACGATTTTTAAAAATAAAAACCCGTTATTAATTATAAAAACTCTATTAAAACCGGTAATATTAAAAAAAGTTCCCGATAAATATTTTTTTATACTATAATAAAAAAAGGTACTTTTTTAATTAAAAAAGCGGATTAAACGGGTTAAAATTATATACCTTTATAAAGTTAAAATTATATAGCGTATTAATAAATTATAAATACAGCTTAACGCGTTATTATAAAATACCGAAAAATTTCCGGTTCCGATTTACTAATAAACCCCAATTATACTATATAAATCCCTTAACGTAAAAAATGCCAACTTATTTTTAAACGCGCGCCTTTAAATATTTACGTTATATACCTTAACGCGAAATATAAATAAAGAGCCCTTATAAAAATATATACCTACGCCCGCGTTTAAGCTAAATTTTAAAGATGAAATAATACGGGATATATTATAAGACTATTATAATATATACGTAATATAGCGGAACGGTATTAAATGGTATAAATAATATATAAATATCGCTATAATAGCCGCTTATACCTTTTTATATACGATTAATATATAGGACTTAACGGTATATAAAACGAATATTTATAAAATCGATAAGTTTATATAAAATAAATAAAAAAAACTCGATTTATTACGGAAAGATATAAAAAAGTTAAAATAAAAAATATAGAAAATAGTTCCGCTTTAATACCGTAAATATTTCGACGTATTTAATAAAATTAAATCCGATAAACTTACCTTAAACCGGCCTATCGACTATAAAATCAACTAAGAAGGAGCCTTTAAAGATAATAATAATAATAATGCTAACATTATTTATATAAAGTGCGGTTATTATATTCCAAATTAAGGGCTTAGTTATATAATGGCGCAGTATAAATCCGAAAGTACCCCTTTTCTGTTTAAAAAGCGAATTAATACTCTAAAAACCCGGGGTTTAAACGTACTGTATATTATATAAATACGGCTGGGAAAAAGATCTTTTTTTTTTAATAAACGATTTACGGACGAATCTTTTTTACGGGAGGGGTAATATTTCAGTAATAGTTTAAACTTAAAGTATTATTAATATTATTATATTAGGTATAATTATATATATATACGGACTACCTATATATACCTGTAAACTTTATAAATCTCATTTAAGTGCTTAAGGATTTCCTTTTTTTTTTTCCTCTTTTTTTTTAAGTTAATTATTTTATTAATAATATAATAAAATCCTTAAGCCCTGCTTTATATGCATGCGTATTTACCGTAATACGTTTTATTTATTTATATTATATATACGGAAAGTATAATACTTAAATTGCGTTTTTTAATAATAAATAGTAAATAAATAAATAATAAATAAGTAATTATAATAATAATAATAATAATAGTAATAAGCCCCGGGTTTATAACTTATTAAAATAAATTATATAAGTTATAAGTATATATATTAGTTATATTAATAATAATAGTAATAAAAGAGGTATTATAGGTAAAAGGGGATATCTTTTTATATAGCTACTGGTGTAGGTCGTTTAGCCACCTATATATTGCATACCAGCCACCAGATATTCCAATAACCACGATCCGGGAGCTCCGATAGTTCATAGGTATGACTGCTGAATGCTTGCTACTACGAATTTTGTCTTATACATAAACCTACTTTACTTACTATCAATAATAAGACATTAGAATGAAGCACAATTTCAACCATGAAAATCAAGAGTGGGAATCGTTGAAATAATGTCTACCAGTAATAAATGATGGGTTGTTGAAATTGTTGCGTATGTAATGGAATATAGGAACTTATACTTCTCCATGGGGGAAGTTAATCCTAATGCATGCATGCATAGACTTTTCACTGGATATAGAATGTAACCCTCTTGTGAACCCATGAATCCATTTTTATCATCATCATCATCATCATCATAATCATCATCATCACCATAATGTATATAGGATCCGTGTGGTGTTACCTACCCAGCTATCCCTTCTCCTTTCCGTAGCCATCTGATCCGTGAGGATTCGGGATTAGGTAAGAAGCTTATTACCTATAAGGTTGAAATCTCTAGATCGCAAATCGCCTCATCGCCTCATTTAGATCGGACCTCCCGAAGAGCATATTCAGAATTGGCATCCTAACATCAGAAAGGTTGCCCGCGTTTACTAGTAAAATGTACTCGTGCATAGGTACTTACCCTATTAACCCTTATTAGGACTGGCTAATGTGTGTGGTACGTAGTGGCTTTGTCCGTATCGTGACCGAAAAATAGCTGAAGAAGAAATCGAATGGTGCGAAAAATGAAAATATAAATAGTTAAGAACGAAGTCGTCGACCTGTAGATAAGTAGGAAGCCCAAAGACTACTTAAGTAGACATATTCCCAGACACTGATTATCCTTCTCAACGACTCAAGTCGGAAACAGGCTACCCATCGATTCATACTTTTCCCAACTTAGCCTTGCCCTCAAGACTACCAGGCATTTTGCTGCTCAATCCAGGTTTACTTTGCTTCTTGCAATAAAACATCACCCACAATGCGTCTATCAATCATTTGTACCACACTTTTCAATGCCGTGCTATTCCACGCGGCAGAGGCCATGACCCCAGCGGAGGCTCAGTGTATCCTCTGCATGGCAAACCACTCTACCGCGTCCGCATACTTGGACCAGACGTCGACGCAGATAAAGGTCACGCTCGGATTAGATTGGTGCGTTTCTCAAGGGGCCTGCGGCACCAAAACGAACTGGTATTACGTCACTTACGGCGGAGAATACGCGTCCCCGACGATTGTAGACCAAGCAAATCGAGTTATGGGTGGCTAAGGTCTATTAATGGGCCATCTTTTCAAGAGCTGGACATCCAAGGTTGCTAGGTACCTCTCATGTCCTCCTTGGCCAAATTCACTTAGCTCTGAAGGCTTTGCAAGACCTTGGGGGGAGTACTACAGGATTTGAAAGAGCTAGGGCGCTATATAGTTCTACGTGTCGTTACATTCATTTATTATTTCCTATGTATATTACCAATACTCGGGTGAAATTCAACGTAACGTTCCTTTACGACTTGGCATTATCACTAAAGTAACCACAGCATTAGACTTCTAATTTACATTTTAGCTATGGATATGGGCTTTGGGAAAAAATCAATTCAGGATATTATACTTCTTGCCCTATGTACATTCTAGACACCGAATAGTAATTAGGAGTTGTAGTAAAGGGAAAACATCAGTACAGGATTTCACAGGTGGCAAGTTGCAACTCTCCGGCACCTGCAACATATTAACCCAGGAGAGTGACGACTTCTGATGGCTGCTGTGACAGAGTTATGTCATAATATATAGCACTATTCACGTATATTGATCGGCATCTCTATACTTAGTATCCTAGTTAGGGGGACTCCGGAGACATCGCGATGAGCCGTCACCGAACTTCATATGCTCAAAAGCGTTACGAAATATTTGAATAAGTATTATAGTTGAAATCTATTAGAAACGCTCAACTAAACTGCCAGAAAAATGAGAGAGAGGAAATCCGTTGGATCTACTATTAGCCTAAGGCTTGGCTGTGGCTCGTCTGTATGTCCCATAGTTGCTTGTACCTACCGCCCATCCTAACCAAAGATTGATGTGTTCCACTCTCTATAATGCGCCCGTTATCCAAAACAAGAATTACATCCGCATCCACGACTGTGCTCAGTCGATGCGCAATAATGAACGTCGTGAGGCCCTCCGAGAACTTCCTGAGGGCGGTCAGTATCTCCAACTCAGTCTTACTATCGATTGCCGAACTGGCCTCATCCAAGAACAGGAGCTTGGGTCGCTTGAGAATAACCCGCGCGATGGATATACGCTGGCGCTCGCCGCCGGAAAGCTTGACGCCTCGTTCCCCGACAACCGTGTCGTATTGGTTGGGGAACGCCATGATCTTGTCGTGGATGCAGGCCTGCATGCAAGCCTCCACGACCTCCTCGTCGCTTGCATCGAGCCGGGCGTACCTGACGTTCTCCAAGACCGACGTGTTGAAAAGCGACGTTTCTTGCGGGACGATGCCGAATGCCTCGCGTAAGCTGCCCAGAGTGACCTCTCGAATATCCACGCCATCTATGGTGATGCTGCCGCCTGTTACGTCGTAGAATCGAAAGAGGAGCTTCAGAAGAGTAGATTTTCCAGCTCCGGTCTCTCCCACGAGCGCGATGGTTTGTCCTGGCTGGGCGACAAACGAGATACCCTTGATGATTTCCGTTCGTTCGTTGTACGACAGCGAGACGTTTTCGAATCGAACCCGGCCAAGTTCGACGTTTAGCTCGCGAGCATCGGGGGATTCCGTTACCGTGGGTTTACGTTGGAGGATTTGTAGAGCTCGCTCGGCATCGACGATGTACGAGGTTATGTCCTCCGATAGATAGGAAAAAATGTACAGCGGCTCTGTGAAGAGGTTCCAGATTGAGTTGAGGGCAATAAAGTTTCCAACCGGCCTTTCTCCTCGGACAACCCTATATGCCGCGAGGAAGTTCGCACACATCTGGCCGAGGAATAACACGTGTATACGTGCGGTGTCGACCGAGAGCTCGGTGATTCTGAGTGCCCTCAGAGACGCGATCATCTTGCCTAGCGAACTCATAAGTTGAAAATGCTGATAGTCCCTGCGGTTAAAATACGAGACGGTCGTCCAGTTGCTTATGCTCTGGTACTGTACTTTGGTCGTATTTCGGTCCCTACTGGCATAAGTGCGACGCTTACGGGCTTCCAAGGCACTGCCTTTCCACGTAAGGAGCCCGTAGATAGTAGCCATAACGATCATGATACCAGCAAAGTATATGTCGAAAAGGCTAGTAACATAGAAAACGGCGACAATAACATCTACTATAATAGGCGCTAACTCGAAAAGAAGGAGCCGAAGGAGCTTTGTTAGGGAACTTGCTTGCTCGGTAGCTTTCATGAGCTCTCCGCTGTCCGCATTTGCATGGAAGTCCACTTCAGCGCCCAATGTCAGTATTTTCGCGAGATAGTTCAATAGTAATATCCTGGGAGCTTCCAACTCCGAAATACAACGCTAACCAATGGGGTTTCCCCCTGAAACAAGACGAAAATGGCGACAAATGTCTCGGGATGCAACTTACTCGAGAGGCCCATGATGTGACTGAAAATAAGGTTGGTCATTTGTCTCGTAGACCAATTATCGATACAAAGTTGGAGAAAATCGTGAAGTGTACCGAGTGTACCAGGTGAGTTGATAAATCGCAGGCTGAACCACCAAATCAGTTCCCTCCAAGGCAGTTCGCCAGTAGCGTAGGTCTGAACAAGCTTCTCGACAACTATCCCTTCTTGCCGAGGGATGAGAACATTGAGAACCCTCTGTACAGCGATACATACGCCCATGAGCAACAGGTAGAGCTGAAGTTTTCTGTTCCTCCTTGGCCAAAGGTGCGGCAGGAAGATTGAGTATTCTTTGATGTAGGCCCACCAGCCGCCGGAACCTTCGAGGTGTTCCTTGAACTGTCTTTCGTCCTCCTCATCTTCGCTTTCGTTGTCTCTGTCGCTGCGATCTCCATCACCTATGTTGCCAACAGCAACATATACATCGCTATCAGGCCTGATCGCCGCAGCCCCAGCATTGATTGCAATGCTGGTTAGGAGTGGCTGGCGCTCCATAGTGGTCCTTACGGCCTCGCCGTCTTCAAAATCGTCAGAAGTGAGCATTTGTGAAAGAAATAGATTGGCACCAGGCAAGGTGGCGTAACTTGCGCATAAACACGATTCCAAGACGCAGAGGCGTTGGTCCACGTTGTAATATGGTCAGACAATGCAAGATGAGGTCGAGTAATGTAAGTCATATTATATATATGTGTATGTGTGTGTAATTTATTAGCCTGGATACAACATGAGGCTCAATACATAATGAATCATACCTAGTGAGGCGCAATATTCATTACCTCTAAACACAATAACCAGCATGACTCAATTCGAATTCTCTCAAATCAAGCGCTTTTATCTAATGCGTAAAGGTGACTGACTACCTATGTTATGCACAAACTAGAGGCTTTTTCGTCAATGGCTTACACCGCCCAACTAATATTCATGGATGAGTCAGATTGCTGATGTTTATGGTATTACCTACAGAAGGTTTCATGAGACGGGATAATATGGCTATATAATATTTATTTATTATAAACTATATTGTATAAATTACTAGTGCGGAAATATACTTATTAGCATTATATCTTATGAGAATGCATGCGTGTAAGGCGAAATTAGGTATAGCTAAACCACTTGCCACTCTCAATTCACCATGAAGGTTAGTAGATTTCTGCAATTCACACAACAGCGAAGCAAACAAAGGAGAAATAGGTAACTGCGGAATATATTCCTAGGTCTACTATAATTATTATAGAAAGAGCAGTCTCCTTTCTACCCTTTTTAACTTTTTCTTCCTTAAAGATTTACCTTAACTTAGCGTTACCTATTGATACCTCAACTTAGTTGGTCGGGCACCATAATACCTCCTAAATCTGCTGCCCCTGAATCTCGCTCCCCAGATCCGTTATCGTTGTTGAATTCCCCATTGGGCAATAGCTTTAAAGAGATAATAAGTTAGTCATATAAGCTACACGAAAAAGCCACTGGTGGCAAATAAACTTAACATAGCACTTAATAAAAGCTTACAGGCATTATACTAGTTAATGCTTAGCAGGAATGGCAGCACAGAGCGGTAGGTAAATACAACCAATTAAGTGTAACCACACAGCCCATTCTAGAACATTATTTTAATGACTCACTAATAAAATGTCCCTACCAATGCCTGTGCACGTCTTCGATGATGAGCAATGCCTAGAGGATAGCACAGCTTGGTGCATATTTTGACTCATGTTGGTTCCATGGGAGGCTGTGCAGGTAAAGGCGATGGAGTGTTGGTTTATGAGTGTAACGGCAAAGGTGCGTTTAACGGTATCTGCTATTGCGGTTCAAGGTCCTGATATATCGGATAGTCTGATAAACTCTATCGAGGGATGAGGATTTTGTTACCTGATCATTAAGGGGCTTAACATCGAAGTTTAATCCTCGTTAGCATTGAGTACATAATTCTTTCTTGCGTCGGGCTTACGCAACATAGAATGAATTATAAGTGCTCATCTTTATTCGTGGCTGGTTCTTGTGAGAGTATGTTGAAGAGCAAGAAGAGAGTAGGTTTACTGGAAAATAGCCAGTTATAACCTAGCTGGAACCCAGCATGCCGTATTACGAGGCCCTTCTCGCAATTTCATAGGAATTTAATACTTCAAGCTATTCAAGCTATTACTCTTTATCAACAGGAAATGAGGGTATTAATAGAGTATAGACAGCTGATCTCTCGTACAATTGTTCAGTTTCCAATCTTTGGAGTAAAATATATCCGGTACTAGATCCCCTACATAAACTCCCTATATAATAAACGCCATTAAGACTTCGATTTATGCCAATACGCTCAAAGTTGGGTCCACAATAGCAAACTTGAAAATGCCGAAATAAAGTCGTTAAGCCATTTGAATCTGCCTATAGAGAGGATAAGTCAGTCCATATGTTTTTCTCTTCCTTTCGATATAGGATTTAGGCATACATATATATATATATATATGAATATTGGTGTATCACTTACACAGTACCAGATTAATCAAAGTCTTTGGGAAACCAGACGGTAGTACCACATTCGTCATCGGCATGAAACCACTGCTGCTTTTCTATACTCCAAGTCCAGTAGGAGTCCACGGAGTCATCCTCATCCTTCATATCCGACTGGTCAGCCGGAGTAGGACAGCACTGCGTGAACAAGTCCTTGCATTCTGGCGACACCGCCTCCAAATTCGCTTGATATTCTGATCCGGGGTTGAGCAGTTTATATGACCGTCTTTGATCCCCGACATCAATCCGTATGTTCGAACGCCAAAAATCTTCATCACATACTTCTAAATCTCTCCCTCGCGTAGCCGCGTCAGAACAGCTGCAAGGTGGTCGTTGATCATTGTATTCTTCATCTACGGAACTGAAGCCCCTTTCGACATTATTGTCATTTGTCGGGGATTGCCTGAAAAGATCCTCGGAACACGTAGTACGTAGATGAGAAACTTGCGGCTCTTCGAGTTCGTATATTCTTGGTGTTCGTATGGTGTATGCGGGTGTAGAAGCGCTGCGCCGCTTCGAGATACCCGCATACCGCCAACGCGGAAGGATATGGAGCGAAGAGGTTCTATTCGGTATGCAAGGAGTTTGTTGATGAAACCGTTCCGCGGACTTCTCAGTACAGGGAAGACGATGACCTGTTGGTGGGCTGCGTGCTCGATATTTTGGGTGTTTCCTTAGGTATAGGTATTTTGAGGTGAAATATTCTGAGGGATGAAAGTATTGTAGTATAAAGGACTGGCATTCTGGTCCAGCATGTCTAAAGAGCTGGTGCATAATAAGCCCCAGAACGACACTTATGAGTGGTGTTGCTGAATAGAACCAAACGGCGGGTTTCTCTCCCCCTTGAGACTTATCTACCACAAATATTGAGACCCCTCTGTGCTTTCCATGGACGGGTAGCTTAATAAGAATCGCAGTATCTAATGGAATGAACGTCATTGTTCTGACGCCGGTTGTGCGATTGAAGAATATAGGTTAGAGCTGTTATAAGCGAGCTTAGAGAGAAACTTAGGTCTACAGTAGACGTTAATTATACAAAGGTGATATTTGATGAACATGAGAAGTCAGACATCTTATAATGAATCAGGGCCAACTTTACCAAACCTGAAGACGCATTTCATTAGCTCAGAGAACCTAGGCTCTGTCAAGACAAAGCATTGAAACTACAAGGCTCAATAATAGATAGGACTTCGAATATTACTCTAAAGAAACACGATAACTTGTTCTATTTTTTTCGGTAACAGAAATGGGCGCTACAACGCGTGATGCTAGACATTCTGGTCGATCCGAAGATTTATCATAAACTGTGCTAGGTGGTCAGATGGGGGCCAAACTGAATCGGACATGCCGTTGACCGCACTCCGTAGAGGACGTATTTAGGTAGCCAAGGGTGGAGAAAAATGCAAGCCACGAGGGCGATCACGGCAGCACGGGATGGTTATTAATTGGAAATTCCAATGGTGCTAGGCTGCTCTGATGGAAGTTCCAATTGTTGGAGTAAGTATGTCATTTCCAAAGCCCTTGCTAAACAGTAGTTGATATGAAGTAATTAAGGCTGCCGCAGTAATTTGGAATTTTCGGATGTTGAAAGAAAAATTCCTCTTTTTAGCAAGCCGTCTCACCGAAAAGTTACATACGATACTCGGTATGCTTGATGGAGTAAAGCGAGGCTATTGCATGAAGGATTCGAGGAGTGATACAGCAACAGAATTAACGTCAGCGAGGTTGGAAGAGGCTCCTATAAAGATAGGAAACTACCTTAGCCTACAATCTTCAATTGTCCTAAGGAATTTGTAAATTTTGTTTTTCCTCAACCTAACCCTTGAAATATCCAGCAGCGCATCGCCACCTGAAAATGGCTTTGGAAATTCTGCTTAAGACTCGAGCCAAACTAGCCAACCCAACCAAACCTGCACACACCAAGGCCAAAGACGACTGGACTCCGCCATCAATTGTACCTATCTGCTTCATTAAGAGCACTGCCCGGTTAGGTGGGACCATTTGGCATCATTCGAGGTAGGCAACGAGGCGATATATGCTAAAGAGGATGTGGCTGAGAAGTGAATAATTAATAGGGGGTTCTCATGTGCTTTGGAATTTTCCCTTTTAGATGGCATCTTGAACCACAGTATGTTAGATATGGCCCCTCAGTTTCCATGATCCCTGGCCTTTAGTTCGACAAGGCACGGCCTCATAACTAGGGATCTGTCGTCGAGGGCCACCAAGCCAAACCCATGTATACACCACACCCAGGAACTCTGTTCTGTACTGCACCACCCTCCTCCTCTTGAATATCCTTGTAAAATCCAATCCCGATATCAAACCCGTCAAAGAATCGTATAAATATTAGCGAGCTATTTGTTGTTGCACCTTTTCTTTAAAACTTGCCCTGGCCAATCTATCTTGATATGTGGAAATGATTCCTTCCGCGAAAAAGCGAGTGAAACGTAGTAGACAAGTTGCGTTTCCTCATACACCCAAAGGGGTCTTTGATGAGATCCCTTTGATCCTGCAATGCTTCGCAAAAATCTGCATCGCAGGCGAAAGGTCAATCATAACCTGGACAAAACTATGAGTAGGAATCTTAGCCATGCTTACGCCGCAGAATGTAAAATACGCTGACTTCTTCCTAGGTCAAATAGCAAAGGAGAAGCGAGATGAGGTTAGCGGCATTATAAGCTCGTACAATGGGACACAGTCTCTAGGGCAGGCCCGTATTACTTCTCCCACGCCGAGGCTCTCAGTCATTAATCGGGCTCCATCGTCCGATGTGAGAGTGCGAAAGCGCTCACTTGCAAATACTAATTCAAGACCGTCACTTCGACGATCTAGTCAAAGTGAGAAAGAAAAGCACCGTGACATCAATAAGCCATACAATCAAAATAGACTACCAGCGTTACCTCAAGCCGAAGAAGCTCCAACACAAGCTTCGGGTCGAGTACTTAACTTTCGCCCAAGCTCTACTCGAAGACTACATCCATCTTCCTTTGATCTCAGCCAGGCCTCTCGACCTCAGGGCCATCCGCCCCTTAATTTCATTTCACCTATAAGCGGCAATAGTCAACCAACTCCAGAGTTTTCCTCACCATCGTGTAGCGCTTATTTCGCAGGACAGTCGGACGTACTGCAACGCACGCCTCAGACATGTCCTTTGAACATTATCAATGCTGAAAGGGACGGTGTCCCAGTCATGAGCAAGAACAACGTATCATTACCTTATTCGACCATTTTCGCCTCTACTGTCAATAAGCTAAGGCTTGGTAACAAGATCCGCCCGTCGCCTACGACCTCGTCCTGCTTAACGCAGCACGGTTTGATTCCACGCCCCTACAAATGCCTATCTGTCACGTTCAAGACGGCCCAGATTGAGTACATTGAAGATGTGACTCTCATAGTCGTGGAAGGGTCAGACCCATTCGCAGACACAGAAAATAACTGGGTTTATCTGTGCAACGATTTCTGGAGGAGAGTATACACAAAGCGGAACCTGGCTGCCACCTCCCCTGTAACCACGCGCAACCAAGTCGGCCGGCATTGTATGATGGAGAGTATGAACAAGTTCGACTTGGGAAGTGACACCGGGACGTGGCAAACCACGGGTATGTGAATTCAAGTCTTTTGAAACCCGATGAATCGAGAATACCTAACATCCGATAGGCTATACCCCAAGCGAGTCGGCAACTATGCCGGGCATCGTCCCACAGAGCATGGGGAATGTGCTGGGGTATAATAACACTGGCACAGAAATGGGCCCCCTTCCTGACCCAGCTAATCAGGGAGAGTATACACAAGAAATGCACGCATTTGCGGGTTTTGCACCGTATGAGTCGAGCCGCAACGCCCAGTCCTTCAGTAAGACACGGTTCAAGCTAACTAAGCATGTCTCGGCTAACTATTTGTAAAGGATCTTTAGCATCTGGGCTGGCAAATGATCTCAACATGGGCTCACCGCCCATGGCGAACCCGTATGCTTACGTTACCGCATTAGGGGCCATGTCGCCGGGAGTCTCTTATCCAGAAGCCGGCCAAGAAACAATGGCTAGTCAGCCACCTAACTGGCCTCCCTTTCCTTGCCAAGTCGAAGAGGGGTCAGAACGTCAACTTTGAGTATTGGAATATCTGGTGGCTGGTATGTGAATATACAGGTAGCTGGACGACCCACACCTGTGGCTATATAGGAGGATATCCCCTCCTACCTGTGATACCTCCTCTACTACTACTATCATCAATACAACTGATGTACACACTCATAACCTGCGTATCTATTTCAACATTGAGAGACGTTTATTCTCAATACGTTAACATGGGTGTCCGCTATGGTAGCAAACCCATGCCAATCGCTCAACTGAGCGTACACTGACGAAGCATATCCATGATGTTGACCATTAGACCGACCAAAAGTAGAAGAGCCAATCAACAAACAATCCCCCATGATTACGTTGAAAAAGCAAGAGCAAAAACAAAAAAAAATAATGAAAATAGGGTTGAAAGGAAGAGAAAAGAAGAAAAGAAGAAAAGAAAAGAAAAGAACAGAAAGAAGAACAATCATTTCTTTACGCTATAATATATTAGCCTTAATTATGCTTATTATAAGCCCGCCTATTGCTGCTTATATTTAGTAAATAATAATTTTATTAACCTAAATTCATGTCTACTTATATATATGTAATGTTATTATTTCTATTTATAGTGCACTTTAGGGCATTTTCTATAGTGGGTTTTATTGCATATATTGGGAGGGCGTAAGCCGTATTAGGTTATCTAGCTAGTCGGCGTTAAGTAGGGCTATTTTTAATATATGGACGGCCTATTATTCGACTATATAAATATCGAAAACTAACCGGTAATTTAAAACTACCTATAGTTAAAAATAAAACTAAATAAATAAATTCTAAAATTAAATTACTTTTCCATTTTTTATTTAAGGAAAAGGGTAGGTAAAAAACCGACTTTTAATTAGGTCGAAAATGCCTTTAAAGTTATATATATATAAAAAAAGGTTTAATATAGGCCTTTATAAATTTATAAAACTATTTATTTATAGTATATTTTAAGGCATTTTTTATAATAAATTTTATTATATATATTAAAGGGGTATAAACTGTATTAGGTTATCCGGTTAATCGGTATTAAATAGGGTTATTTTTAATACGTAAACGGCCTATTATTTAACCGTATAAATATCGAAAACTAGCCGGTAATCTGAAACTGTTTATATATTTACGCTTAATTACTGTTTTTTTTCGGTAATTAATAATGATTTTTTTTTTTTTTTTTTTTTTTAGTTACTTTTACTTCTAATATTAGCATATATGGGGTTATTTCCGGATCCGGTAAGGTATAGTTTTTATATTATTATATACCGCTTTATAGGGTATTTCTTATTCCTATTATTATTAGATTTCCTTTTTTTTTTCCTTTTTTTTTTTAGATTTAATAATAATTAATATATAATTATTTACCGGGCTATACCCGGCTTTTTTACAATACGCCGCTACTATTAATTGGTATATAGAAAAAATTAAAGATATTTATTATTTTTAGTTTTAATTAACCCTTTACTATTATTACTACTATTATTATAGCCGCCGCTATACCGGCCTTAAACAATAACGAGTAAAATTTATTACTATATATAAAATTAGTATTTATTTATATTAATTATATAGCGTATTATATCCGGGTATATTTTCTAATTTTTATATATAGCTTATATATTTTATATCCGGGATATATATAATATATATCCGGTTCGCTAATAATTAATATAAAGCCCGGATTATTTCTATATATAATATATAAGCGTTAATATTTTTAAATATATTTAGTATATAAAAAAAAAGATCGGGCTATCCCGGGGCGATTATATTATAATAGATTTTTTTATTATTAATTATTATCTATTACCGGTATATTTATTTAATTATATTAACTTATTATTAATATTTTCGGCGTATATACCGAATATAATATATAGGTTATAACCTGTAATACTATTTAGGTTTATTATATTCCGGATTCCTACCGGGCTTTTTTTAATACCGGATATAAATTAGCTTTTTTCCGTTCCGTTTTAATATTATAACCGGGTAATTAACTTTTATTATTATAGGCGTTTTTTTTAATACCTTTAAAATAATTTAAAAGGCTACTATTATTACTATTATTACCGTTACCGCCGTTATTACCGCTATTACCTTTATCCTTTTTATTTTTATTATTTCCGCTATAACCCCGTTTAAATTTAATACCGGCCTTATTAGTTCTTTAGTCGGCTTTTCCCACTTTTCTTTTTCCGCTTTCTATTACCCTATTACCGGTTTACGTATTATCGAATATACCGATATTAATAATAATAAACCTATTAATAATAATAATAATAGCGATAATAATAGCAATAACGAGAATAAAGGTAAAAGTAAGGGTAAGGGTAAAGGCGAAAACGAAAAAAAGGAAAAAAACGAAGATAAAAATAACGATAATAATAATAAAAAGGAAAAAAAAAATAAAGTAATTTTAATTAAAAGGCTATAATAAGGTATAGTTAACCCGTATTTTTTATTTTTATATAATAAAATTAGCTCGTTTATATACGGATTAAAAAAAATATAAAATACCGTTAAATAATACTTTTTTAATGCATTTTAAGTAACTATATTATTTAAAAAAAGCCTTAATATTTAAATAATATTATAATAAAGGTTAATAGTAAACTAAATAGTAATTAAAATATAACCGATATATTATTAGTTTTTTTTTAAAATTATTTTATTTTTATTTTTTATATATAATATTATAACGTACCCTTTTTATTTTATATATTTTTTTAAATTCGGTCCGATTTTATAGTAAAATATATAAATATTTTAACCCGTTTTTATATCGGTAACAAACCGATATTAAAATTTATATAGGTTCGTTTTCGATATTTTATAATACCGTTTTATAGTATTTAATAATTAATAGCCGAAAAGTTTAATATCCTTTTCGTTTATACCGGATTTATATATATATTATATTACGCCTTAATAGAAATTATAATTAAAATAAAGGTTTATTAAAATCCCAATATTTATTAGTTTTTTATATAATATTATTAATATATAAATTTTTATAAAAGCGTTTATTATAAATAAAAATAATAGGTTTTAATTAAAGTTATAGGTTAAGGGATTTTTTTATTATAAAAGTTTTTTTATATAGATTATAAAGTATAACGGGGCCGTTATTATTTCGAATATAAAGCCGATTTTTTATCGGTTCCGGTCCGTTTTATTTATTTTAAAAAATAAGCAGAAATAATTTTTTAATATTACCGGTTATATATAAGCCTAAAATAGGTATATAATTTAAAATATTTAGGTATTTTTTAAATCTTATTTTATATATATAATTTTTCCGAAATAAAAAAATTTATATTATATTATAATAAAAGCTATATTTCCGATTAAACGGTTATATAGGTATTCGTTTTTTATTATTTATTCGTTTATAATCCGGTTTAATACCGAAATCGGTATTAGGTTTTTTTTTTAACTTTTATTATATTTTAAAAATAGATATAATATTTTTTATATTAAATATTAAATATAAAAGCTATTAAATATTATTATATCGATTTATAGGTTTATATATATAAATTATAATGCAGATATATAAAACTATAAAGTTATATTTTAAATTCGGTTTTAAAAACGTCCGAAAATGCGGTTAAAAACGTACCTAAATAGGGCCGTTTCCGATATGGGCTAAAGTTTAATTTAATATTTTTAATATTATAGTTTATAATTTCGGGTTACGGATTTATATTTTTTCCGGATTAATTCCGATAGGTTTATTTATAATAACCGGATATAGTTCGGGTTTATAAAAAAGTTTATTAATTATTATTTAAAAATAATAATAGGTTTACCGATAAATAGTTTTATTATTTAAAAATAATATTAATAATTAATTTAATATTAAAACGTAATAAGGCATTTATTAATTTATTATTTTATAATATAATACGGTAAATATATAAAATTATATTCCGGCTTATTACCGATACGAAAATATTTCGGAATTATATTATTATTAAAGCGTTATATATTATAATATTTATAAAGTTAGTTTATATTATAGTATTATTTATATAAATAATTATTATATTTAACGTTTATTATTTATATTAAAATCGGAAAATAACCTAAATCGCTATAATTTTAAAGGTATTAATATATTAACCCGCTTCGGAATTTAATAAAGTATAATAATATATTTATATAATAGATATTAAAAATACGATTTATTAATTTAATTAGGCCGGGTTATTTTTATATTAAAACTTTTTTATTTTTATATTTAACGTATCGATAAATAAATAATATACCGGTTTATTTACGTTAATTAATAAATATATCCCGTTAAATTTATTAAATAAATTATACTATTATATAAGGTTTATTATAGTATTTAAATCGGTACGTTTTTATCGGAATATTCTATAATTAATAAGCATTTTTTATAATAAAATAAGAAATAAGCGGCTTAATAATATAACTATTACGTAAAAATTTAAATACCCTGATAGTTATTTAATTTCCCGCCGTAATAGAGCCTTTTTAAATAAAGCTTCGGCCGTAAACCGGACTATTTTTATTAGCTTTTATTAAAAAAGGCGGGCTATTATTAAAATAATATCGATTTTAATATTAAATATTTTTAAATAAATACTTTTATTATTTTTTTTAAGGTTTTAAATAATCCTTAAAGTTATAAAAAGCTAATTATATATATAATATATTTTACCGATCCGATCCCGAACTAAAGATAAAAATATAAAAATAAAATCATTTAAATAATAATAGATTAAAATAAACGCTAATAATATAATAAATATTTAATAAAATATTTCCGTAAATAAATTAAATAAAAAAAGAGCCGTATATAGGCTAAAAAAAAGGCAATTTTTATAGTAAAAACGGTTTTACTATAAAAAGCCTAAAAGCTACTATTAAAATAATAATATTAGGATTAAATAAAAAGCGTTTTTAAGATCTTTTTTTATTAAGATTATGCCGATATCGGCTTATTATATTATAATAAATATTTTTTAAACGGTAATATATTTTAATATACCTTTATTAAAATATATCCGGTTATTAATAAAGTCGGTTTCGGGATATAAAAAATAATATATTTTTTATTAATCTTTATTATATTTTAGTATTAAGCCGAACGGAAAACTAAATAGGGATATTTTCGGGATTATTTCGGATATTTTATATAATTAAAAGTCGATTATAATTTATAAATTAATTATTATTAAATTAAGTTCTATTAATTTTAAATTTAAAAAAATACCTATAAATAATATAAAGTTATAATTTATATATATATCTAAATATAAAATACCCGATAATATTAAAGGTAATTTTTCGGGGTAAAAACGGAATATTATTGCCTATATTTTAGCTTATAGCGATAATAAAAACTAAATTAAATCGGGTTCGGAAACCGAAAATATTAAGAAATTCGGTATAGTATTTATTTTAAATTTAAAAAAAGCCGGATAGATTTTATAAAAAATACAGATTATATTCGGAAAAAGTATATTTTTTAAATAAATAATAGGTTATTATATATTTTTATTTTTAAAAAATATTATTTTAAATTTTATATTAAATCGGGAAAAAGTCGGTTTCGATTTTATACCGGATTAAAAAAAGGTTAGTTTTAAATTTATATCGGATTAAAGGGGAAATTTTTTTAAGGCTTTTTTATAATAGGCTTTTCTTTTTTTAGCTATAAACCTATATTTTTATTTTTTTAAAAAATATATTATAGTTTTATAATTTTTCGATTTATAAGTATTAAATTAATATAGCTTTTTATAAAAATTTAAAGTAAACCTATTATATAAACTTTAGTTTTAATAAATATAGATTTCGTTTCGAAAATTATTCGATTAAGGTTCGTTACCGTTTCGGGAATTATCCGATTAAAATTCGTTGCCGTTTCGGAAATCCCTCTTTATATAGCTTATAAAATAGCAGCTTTTAAATATATAGTTAACTATAGTTTATATTTTTACCGAATACGGTATCGCTTTATATCGGTTTATTTTTATTATTATATAATAAATAATTCGTTTAATTTAATATATTAGGTTTAATTCGGTAATATATCCGGTAAATTGTCCTATTATAATTATAATTTAAGGATATTTTAAATATAGGCTATTATAAATTCCGGTATATATTAAAAAGTATCGGATTTATAAGTTAAGGTTATTTTTATATACCTTTAATTTTAATATTGCTATTATAACGGATAATTTTTTAATAGTAATATTATATCGGATCCGGTTTTATTTTATATATAATATAGTACCGTTTTCGGATTAAAATTTAATAAGGTTATATAGATTAAACTAATTATAGAAAATTAAAACGATCTATTTAATTTTAATATCCGGGAATCGGTTTATTATTAAAATAATAATAAAAAATAAAAACTTACCGTTACTTTATTAATTATCCTTAAACGGGTTATTAATAGTTCGGAAATCCCCTATAATTTAGGTATATTTAATTAACGTTTTAGCTAGTTTAATTTTAAGCTTTTAAAGTTTTAAAGCTTTTTTAATTTTTTCGGCTTTTTCGTTAAATTCGGAAAAGCTTTATTCGTTTAGGGTTATATTTTTTACAGTATCGGCCTATATACGTTTTATAATTTAAATAATACCGGTATTATTCGGGTCCGGAAACGTATTTAATATAATTCCATTTTAATTTATTTCCGGTATTATTATTATAAATTCAAGCTATTATTTAATTCCGGTTTAAACGTTAATAAAATCGTTAATAAATAGGTTTTCGGGTATAGAGTTTTCGGGGACTTTACTCTTTTATTTCGGTATTATTTTAATACGTTTTTAAACTATAAAAATAGTATAACTTTAAAGGGTATTATTTATAATAATTTTCCTTTTTAATTAAAATAATATATTATTTTACCGTAATGTTCCTAATAAAATATTAATAAAAAACCGACTTTTAATCGGATCGAAAATGCTTTTAAAGTTATATATATACAGAAAAGGGTTTAATATAAGCCCTTATAGGCCTATAAAACCACCTATTTATTTTATTTTATTTATTTATTTCTTTATATTATATTATCCGCTTTTTTATTAATTAATAATAAATAAATATAGTTTATAGTGGTATTATTTACTTTAAGTATTCCGAGTTTATATTACCACATATATTAATATTATATAGTCTACTTTATTTCTATTTAACATATAGTTAATATAAACTTACCATGTGTCCATTAACCAGTAGGTACAGTTAAGTGAAAAAGGACAGCGTCGGGCTAATTTCCAAATGCAAGGGATTTTACCTGGCTGGTAATTCGTAGTGTGTAGGTAGATATGTACTTATTGAATAACTCTGTGTCCTTATCTCCGGTCTAACTCCGTAAGATGCCAAGTACGGGTTACATGCTCCGTATCGCAGATATCAACAAGGTTAGTAATAGATAGCAACTCTGGGCGGTGAGGTATGTAATCAGGCACCACAGGGTTCACCACACAACAGAGTTTTAACTACTGAATCAATCTAGATTACCCTAAGCATACATAAAATGGACATACTCCCGTAGCGAACAAATTCGGCTCACAAGGATTTATTGTCTCATCTACTCATCCCTTCTCTCACATTGTGGACTGCTACGGACTTAATCTTGAAAAAAAAAATCTTTAATAGCGCCTAATTAAGTCCATTCTCATCTTATCAAACCACAGAGTGCAGCCAAGAATCCCGGCACAAAATGGCAGCTGTCAACTTTTTGTCATCAAACGGTTTTACCACGTGTAGGATGATCTCGTCCACAGCGATTGCGACTGCCTCGACGAATAACCTACCTTCCACTCAAAGCTGTAGATCTCATGTCCGCCGACGGCAGCAGGCGCATTCCAGTGGGTTATGCCTTGCAGCAGGTAAATATCCTTTATCATTCTTTCCTTTCCATCCCAGAAAATGGCCCTGCACACTAGTTTGCTACCTCCACGTGAGGTATGACTCTCCTTCCAGTTTCCATCACCGGGTCCGCAACGATATCGGCCACCGCTGGTCCAAATTCGGCAAGCTCGGGTTTTTAGGGCTAAGACGATAGCCCGTCTTGCTACCGCCGTATGTGTGTGTATAGAACGCACACATACACACACAGGTGACCATCCACACACAGTACTGTATCACTTGGGCCATCCTCTCTTTTCGACTTATTATGCACTACGCACTGGTACTATATATACAGTACATTAGTAGTGTATTTAAGTCTGGAAACTAGTCAACATTTACCTGACTCCTAGTGGTCAGTTTTACCGTAACACCATTCCCCAGTTCCACGCGCCCTTGGCTGCCCGGCTGCCTAGACGTCTTAAGTTAGGCCAGCGGTGAGACCCTGGCACGCTGACGTCGATACTTCATTGATCGCTTTGGATGAAACGGCGCACCAGAATTACCATAGTACATTTTACGGTATTTTTCTCTGGATGCCATGCACGAGATCACCGAACCCGTTACTTTCCTCTCTCTCTCTCTCTTTTTCCCTCTTTCTCTTTCTTTTTCTCTTTCTCTCCGTCTCTCCCTCCCTCCATTCCCTATTACTCTTCTGACAGGGTCTGTCTGTATTCTATTGAAATTCCCTCACTAAGCCTATAAAACACTAGAGGCTCCATCGTCTGGACAATCCTTTAAACTGTTTGGGGTATTCTTATTAATTACCTCGTCGTAGATACCCCGCAAATTCTGTATTCAGGGTCTCGCACCCCACCACCACGACGCCAGCAATATTTTTTGTTCAGACGTCAGTTTCACGGCACGAGAAAAATGGCAAGGTTGGACATAAGCAACATCAACCCACACGTAGTCGAGGCCAAGTACGCCGTTCGTGGCGAGCTGGCCGTCAAGTCAGAGGAATACCGCGCTAGACTTCGAAAGGGCGATACGAGCTTGCCCTTCTCCGAGGTTATCAGTGCCAACATCGGCAACCCACAGCAACTAGACCAGAAGCCCATCACCTTTTTTCGTCAGGTTCTCAGCCTCTTAGAGAATCCTAAGCTTTTGGAGCACGAGGATGTTCTCTTGAACTCCTTAGGGTACAAGCCTGACGTGCTGGAGCGAGCGAAGTGGCTCCTGGACCACTGTGGCAGCGTAGGAGCGTATAGTGCTAGCGCAGGCGTTCCAGCTATCAAGGAGAGCATTGCTAGGTTCCTCGAGGGTATGTTGAATTGCTGATACGGAAGTAGAGGCGGAATTCCTCAAACTGACCCAATACTTAGAACGAGACGGCCTCCCTGCCGACCCAGAAAGCATATATCTCTCGGCCGGTGCGTCGTCCGGAGTCAACACCCTCTTGCATATCATTTGTGCCGCTCCCAATACCGGAATTCTTGTGCCCATCCCTCAGTATCCGCTCTATACTGCTTCGCTGTCTGTTTTGAACGCCACGACCGTCCCCTACTATCTCAACGAACACCACAACTGGGGCACCTCATTGGAAAATATCAGGGAGGCTTACAACACGGCCAAGAGCAACGGTACCGATGTCCGCGCTATTGTCATCATCAACCCGGGCAATCCGACGGGCGCCTCGCTGTCCGAAGAGGACGTCGAGTCCGTTCTCGAGTTTGCCGCTCAAGAGAAGCTAGTCGTCATGGCGGACGAAGTCTACCAGGCCAATGTCTTCATCGGCAAGTTCCACCCTTTCCGCCGGGCCCTGCTTAATCTCCAGAAAGAGCACCCAGGCAAATACGACAATGTCGAGCTAGCATCCCTACACTCCATCTCGAAGGGCATGGTGGGCGAGTGCGGACACCGCGGCGGGTTCTTCGAGCTAGTGGGATTCAAGAAGGAGGTTGAGGAGCAGATTTACAAGTTCGTATCCATTACGCTCTGCGCACCCGTCATCGGTCAGTGCCTCGTCGAGATGATGGTCAACCCGCCCAAGAAGGGCGATCCCTCGTTCGAACTCTACGATCAGGAGTACAACGCCATCTTGAACGGGCTGCAAGAGCGCGCCACCGCTCTCTACGAGGCCTTTAATGAGGAGGAAGGGGTCGAATGCGGCCCGCCCCAGGGCAGCATGTACCTCTTCCCCACCGTCCACGTGCCGGCCAAGGCAGCCGAGGCCGCTAAGAAGGAGGGCCGGACCCCCGACGAGTTCTACTGCATGAAGATGCTCGAAGCCACGGGCGTGTGCGTCGTGCCCGGCAGCGGATTCGGTCAGGTTCCCGGTACCATGCACTTCCGGACGACCTTCCTGGCCCCCGGCACCGATTGGGTTGGCTCCCTTACGAAGTTCCACCGCGCGTTTATGGAGGAGTACGGGTTAGGGTTACGGAATTAGTTATTTAGTTTAATAAAAAAATTAAAATAAAATAAAATATTTTAAAAAGATTATATTATAAAATTAATTATTAAACTTTAATATTAATAAATAATAATTAATATTATATTATAATAAAAATTTAAAATTTAAAGCTAAAAATATTATATTATATTAAAATTTAAGTTAATTATTTAATTTATAAAAAAAATTAATGCTATAATAAAGCTATAATATAGCTATATATTAATATTAACTAATTAATTAACTTTATTACTTTAATATAAATAATAAATAAGGGAAAAAAGGAGATAAACCACGTGCTTTATATATAAAAGTATGCTAGTGAGTAGATTTCACAACAACGTTATGTAAACGCGACATCTGAAGCTCCCGGAAAGGTCACGTGAAGGAGACCCCGGGGCGACAAACATGCTAGAGCAGAAACAGAGGATATTTAAGTCCGAGGATCAAGGGCTTCAGACACATAGGGATTAACAATCCCCAGTCCAGACCACAACAGTGTCCCACAAGTGCCTTATTTAAAAGCTAGGTAGCGAACATTAGAGAAAGAGAAACCCTGCTACAAATGTGTTTCAACTCATTCGTCTAGAGATATTGTTACAAAATTTTCTATTTCAGACTCGCGACCTTGCCTGCCTTAGAGGCTGGCTACCCATGCATGCTTCGCCCTGTCTATCGTCTCCCCCTATCCTACCCCGTCCACACAGCCAAATGGCTTTACGCCCTCTCGCTGCCGCGGAGCCGCACAGCTTGGCCGTACTTCTGGAGCTTCGTAATCAGCTGGTCGCCCTGCTTGACCACGTCCTGGTATTGCTTGTTCTTGTCGTCCGGCCGGTTCGTCTCGATGACGCCCTTGCCGGTCACGCGGTCGATGGTGCAGGGGATGCGGCCGCCGGCGATGAACTTTGCGAGGTCGCTAGACAGACAGACACGGTGTTGTTAGTAGAGGGCGAGACACACACACACACAGAGAGAGAGAGAGAGAGAGAGAGAGACGCAAAGGGAGAACATTCCGATGCAACATGAATTGTTAAAAAAAAAAAAAAAGTAACAAAATAAAAAACGTACCGATCCAAGAAATCCACCGTGACGCCGAAATCGCTGGCCATGCTCTCGAGCCCCACGACGCGGTAGCTCTGCAGGAGCTGTTGGTAGGCGCGCAGCCGCATCTCGCGAATGAACCAGCTCCGGTGCTCGTGCAGGTAGCGGTCCTGGGTCAGGAACTGCTCCTCGACGAGGGCGAGGGCCTGGAAGAAGAGCTTGTAGTTGCCGGTGTAGAGGCTGTTGACCAGCTGCGCAAGGGGCGAGAAGTCGACGGCCATCTCGGCCTCGGGCTGGTCGGTGCCGGTGCCCAAGGTGGTCAGGTTGACGGCGGTGGTGGCCTTGGTGGGGGCGCGCGGGCTGCTGGTGTCCTTAGCGTCCTGCATCTCGGCGTCCTCGGCGCCGGGGCCGGCGGAGATGGCGCCGCTCAGGGCGAGCAGCTTGTCGTCGCCATCGGCGCCCAGGATGGCCTTGATCTCGGGCGCGTCGACGACCTTGCTCTTGAAGTCGACCCTCTTAAGGGACACCGATCCGGCAAGCACCGAGTAAACCACGAGATTCGAGTACGTGCATAGCTCGTAGCTCGTAAACGTCGACAGTGAGTCGAGCAGGAGCGGCGCTGCGAGGTTGTACGACCGCACGGTCAGCAGGTGGAGGCCCTCGTAGGCCTTGAGGCGGTTCCGGCGGTCCCAGTCGCCCCCGCTGTCGACGAGCGTCTTGGCCCGTGCGACGTGCTTCTTGACGAGGGCCGTCTCGCCGTAGAACAGTCCCATGCGGATCATAGCCAGGACAAGGTCGATTTTGGTGCCCAGGATGCCGGTCTTCTCGAAGACATCCTCGTAGGCTGCTATCGCCTTGTCCTGTAGAATGTGTCAGCGCGCCCTTAACGATCCCGTAGCGTTAGAAAAATCGCAACACACCTTATCACCAATTTTAGCGAAAAAATCGGCCCGCTTCCCTCGCGCGGCCAGGATTTCCGTATCGCCCGCCTGCTCAACAGCCTCGTCTTCCTCCTTCTGGAACTCCTCGAGCTCCTTGTCGTTCTCAGCCTTGAGCTTCTGATAGACCTCCTCATCCCAGGGCAGATTCACACCCGATGTCGTTCCCTTGCTGGCTAGCATACCCGCGGCGCTGGGTTTCCTGGACCCGGGCTTTGGAGCAGCTGATGATGACGTCGATTCACCGGGCGAGTTCAATATGCCCTCGGTCGGGTGCGCGAGGTATTTGTACAAGGGGGCCATCTTATGTTCGTTGATTGCATCTTGTAAACTCTTGACTGCGGCTTGCTGGGCGGGTCGGGCGGCGTAGGAATTCGTCAGGGTGAAGACATGCTGGGCTAGAGGTAGAAGTGGCCATTTTGCGTACTGCGGATCGGAACCCATGATGCCGAACAAACAGTGTATACGCGGGAGAGACGCTGCCCAAGATAGTAGTAAGGACTAGATTCGACGTCTTCGTTATCAGGGCGGGAATTCGGGGTGAAATGGCAGAGAAGTTGGAATGGTTGAAGAGATGTCAGTTATCAGGTTGAGATTGATAGACGACAAGAGCTCCATCCAGATTCTGGCATCTGGAGCTGTTGTTTGCTGCAGCTGCAGGCGACCACGGGCGGACGTAACGGCCACCAAGAAACTAAAGCATTAATAAGCCAATCACAGGCATCATATGGGTCCGCTTGAGCCTCAAGCAGTCAAGACTAGGTACGTACCCAGCCGGTGCCAACCACCCCTGGTTCAATTGTTCCCCTACCCAGTTTAGCTTAGTCAGTAGCTTAGATTTGGTCATTCAAAGCCGGGACCCGCATTCCTTAACTTCGCGACCTTCACCCATTTAACAATACATACTCTGTACCGCTCTCCTTTATTCCGAATCTTCATCAACACAATTGAAACAAGATTCGTACAATTTAATACATCCAATTAATCTTCGGCGGAAAACCACTGTCATTTTTCTTCAACGTAACCTTCACCACCCCACACAGAATGGCGAGCGACGCTGCCGAAGAGCAGCCCCAACCCTTTGACGCGAAGCGACTGGAACCTGCAAAGAAACGAAAGCATTCACGATCGCCAGTCAGAAGTAGCAGTACTCACCGTGAAAACAAGTCGAGTCGATCTCCCGTCGACGATCTACCCCAACCATTCGACGCTAAGAAGCTCGAACCTGCCAAGAAGCGACATCGTTCCACGTCGCCATCATCAGAGCCTCCCCGAAAGCTCAAGCGCCCCGGCCGTGGGGCACGTATCTCCCAAGCCGAAGCAAACTCAATACGCCAGCGTCAAGAACAGCGCGAGCGCGAAGCTGCCGAAGCCGTAGCGACACAAGCTGTGCTAGAGCAGAGAGGCATTAACGATGTCGTGCGGCAACATTACAATGCTGTGCCAGAAAGAGGCAGAGATTGGAGGAAGACGGATAGCCGGATCAAGGGATTGCGGGTGTTCAATAACTGGGTCAAGAGTTCCCTAATACAGAAATTCTCGCCGGATGAAGACCATACACCGGGAGCTCACGAGCGAGGTCGCGATATGGCTGGCGCTAGGGACCATGAGCTGATCGTCCTCGACATCGGGTGCGGTAAAGGCGGTGACTTGGGAAAATGGCAACAAGCACCCCAGAGGGTACAACTCTACGTCGGCTTAGATCCCGCCGACGTTTCGATTGAGCAAGCGAGGGAGCGTTACCGAAGTATGAGCCACCGTGGTAGTGGCGGTCGAGGTGGTCGAGGGGGTAGGGGCGGCTTTAGAGGGGGACGCCACCAGAACCTATTCGATGCGCGCTTCTTCATCAAAGACTGCTACGGTGAATCAATCGGAGATATCGACATTATCCAACAAGTCGGGTTTGATCATTCGCCTATGGGAAGGAGCGGTTTCGATATCGTCAGCATGATGTTCTGTATGCATTATGCCTTCGAGAATGAAGAGAAGGCTCGAACCATGCTTCAAAACGTGTCCGGCGCATTGAAGAAAGGCGGTCGTTTCATAGGCTGCATACCCAACTCGGACGTGATAAGCAATCGGGTCACCGAATGGAACAAGCGCACAACGGCCAAAAAGGACGATTCGGCGGAAAAAAAGGCTTCCCCGGGCGAGGACCGGGAAGAGGGAGAGGCGGAGGAAACGGCCGAGTGGGGAAACGGACTGTATCGCGTTAGGTTCCCCGGTAAAACGCCCGAAGATGGGATCTTCCGACCACCGTTCGGGTGGAAGTACAATTTCTTCCTGGACGAGGCCGTCGAAGAGGTCCCAGAATACGTGGTCCCCTGGGAAGCATTCAGAGCGATAGCGGAGGATTACAACCTCGAGATGCAGTATCATCAGTCTTTCGGCGATATTTGGGAGGCGGAGAAAGACGATTATATACTAGGGCCTTTAAGCGAGCGTATGGGTGTTCGCGAAAGAGGCAGGGGGCCGCTCATAGTGTCTCCGAAGGAAATGGAGGTTGCCAACTTCTATGTGGCGTTCTGCTTTTATAAAGTATAGCTTTTTTGTATAAACGGTAGCTAGGGTAACGGTGCACCGTAACAACTACAACAACCATCATGCAACGGACAGCGAATCCCACAAAATGCGATATTACCGTAGTTACATGAACATCAACTTCAAGAACTATGAAGTATCTAGGGAGTCCTTTCATATTTATTATGTTAGCACGCAATTTAATGACATCCCTCACATGTCCCTACCTAGGTTACTATTTAATAATACAGTACCGGTGAGTTCCTTCATGTCACAAACCCTACATAATTCTAATTAGTTGGATGATACTATTAGCTACTATCAGGTTCAATGAAATGACAGTAATGCTGAAAACGCCCTTGCTAAATGTAGACATGCACCACTCCACGCCTCACTCCCCATTATCTGGGTATAAAAACGAGCAACTAGCTTCTTCTTTCTACTCAGCACATTAAGTTCGGTTTCATAAATCCAAGGCATAATTCGACCTCTCTTTAGTAATTTCCACCGACACCATTACCCTATATCTCACACTGTTAGCCACGACGCTTCTATGTGAACTCATGATATAACTCCTATGGCACACCCCTAACAACACAATTAAGACTAAGTCATATCTTTGGTTAAACGCCATATTCTGCCGGCAACCCAGTTAGCCACTATGTATCGGCTCCCAGTTCTATTCCGGTAATGTAATAAGTGCCCCTGATTAATCCTAAGATAGCCAGCCACAATGTAGAATGATATAGATTTTTATGATATGCAACATAGCAGGTAAACAGTGTGAAAGAAAAAAGCCAAATACTCAAAATACTATGCGTCCCCACCATTCGGCATACCCTAGCCTCCGGTACTGTAAAAAGTGGATATTGCTATATAAAACCTATGGTTTTTACTTATACGGTTTTTAATAATTAATTAATATAACTATAAGAAAAATTTCATGTATATAATTTATTAAATAAAGATTACGATATAATTTTTTCCGAGTTTTTTAGTGTTTTAGAAGGTAATTTAATTAATGTTTAAAAAAGATGCACTTTTACGGGTATATCGCCTTTTTTCCCCCCTTTCGATTTTAATGTTGAAATTTCTACTTAAACTATACCCGTTTAAAATGCTACGTTATAGTAAAAATTATATAGTATTTACCATTATTAATATTACTTTTAACGGTTATTTAGTTCGTTTAACGGCTATAAAATAGGGTATTTTATTAATAAGTCTTTTAATATATATTTATAGTAGGGAATTTAAATTTACCGCTAATTACGGTTAGTATTTAATAAAATAATAAAAAAAAACAGCTTATATAATGGATTTTATATTAGGAATTATTAGGTTATATACCTTAATATAGTAATATACGTATAGTTGCGTAAATATTAGCCGAAGCTATAAAGCTATTAAATAAAAACTGGACTTAAAGGTATATAAAGCGAAATCCTTTAGTTTATACTAAAATTAAGTAAAAAGTTAAAGCCTTACGTTTTAATTCGTTTATTTTAAAAGCCGTTTATTGGTTTTTTAATATTCGTAAAAGCTAATATAATTAAATACGGCTAAATCTAACGTATAATATAGATAAAGGTAATATTATAGCTGCCTTTAGTAAAAAAAACTACTTTTAGCTAAATTTAACGTTAAATTTATTAATTATATAAGTTAAGTACCGATAAATTAGTATTAGGTAGCTTAAAAACGCGTAGAGCTTTTATTAAAAGTTCTTAAAGCCGTATATAGACCTTTTTTATTAAATATATTAATATAATAAAGGAAGCTATCGCTTTAGGTATAATTTTTAAAAGAAAAGAGCTATAAACGATTTAGTTCGAACGAGAATTAAAAAAAATTACTAATTAATACTATATTATCTCGGTTAAAAAATAGATTAATAATTAGATTACAATATATTAGCTTACGGAAATATTTATATTTTAAATTAAATCCCTTTTTAAAAACGGGAAATACGCCTACCTAATTATTTTCGATAAATACCGGAATTATATAACCGTAAGTCTTTTTTATTTTTCTATCGATTTCCGCTAGTTTTAAATTTTTCCGATTTTTTTTCGATTTTTAATCGTAATATATAGATTAACTCTTTTTTTTTTTTAGGACGATTTTATAAAGATCTACGTAAAATATAACATTTACCTATATTTTTTCCCGGTATATATTTCCTATAGCTTTTAGCCTTTAAATAATAGTCCTTTTAACGTATTTAAGCACTTTTATCGATTTATTTTAAAGGTATAAAATATAAAGACTAATTTAATACCGATAAATAAATTAAATTTTATCTATATCTATATTAAGGTTAGAAGCCGTATTTTTATATAAAAAAATATTAAATCTGCCTTTAAAATAATTAAAATATAGCCTATTAACTATAAAATAGCCTTAAGTTATTTAAAGATCTAATAAAATAAGGTTAAGGTTAATAAGGCTAAAGAATTTAAGGTATAAAGTATAAATGTAAAAAAAGCCCTCCCTATTTTAATAATAGGCCGCTAAATTAGAAATTTTATAAAAATATATATTCCGGAAATTAAATACGCTTTTACGTTAATAGTATACGCTTTAAAACGGTTTTTAATAGATAATTATTTTAAAAATTAACGAATTAAAAACCTAAAGGAAAAAATTAAACGGGTAAAGCTAAAAAGGAAATATAAAACCGTTTTAAACCTAAATCGGCGTTTTATAACCATTATAAAAATATTGCCAGATAGCTTAAAAACTCCTAATAGCTAAAATAATATTTAAAAAAAAATTATCGTAAACGTTAAAATAATAAAGGAGTCGGAAAAGTCGGAAAAGGAGGATAAAAATAATTTTATAATTTAGGTCCCATTTATACCTATAAGGTAGACTTATTTTAGTAGGTTAATTAAAATGCTACGTAAATTAATAGATTAATTGAGAAAAACGCTACAATCTGGTATATTTTATTTATTTTTATTATTTTTTCTTATTTAGTTATTAATTTTTAAATATATAGTATTTTCTATAGTAGCATTTACTTTTTGCAGTACCGGAGGCTAGGGTGTGCCGAATGGTGGGGACGTATGGTATACCGTTAACTCCAGCAGCCCATGATAA
This sequence comes from Xylariaceae sp. FL0662B, assembly GCA_022376535.1. Lineage (NCBI taxonomy): Eukaryota > Fungi > Ascomycota > Sordariomycetes > Xylariales > Xylariaceae > Xylariaceae sp. FL0662B. The sequence continues at coordinate 275,541 of JAJJKD010000032.1, read as the reverse complement.
TGTTAGGTACTAACTCTTCCGCCTTCATCTCAGTCCAGACTATCGGCTTAAAAACTAGATATAGCCGGTTATGCCGCAAAGAATAATAAGAAGTGTTGCGGATCCGTAGAGGGAGGAGACATGTGTCAGCAAGGCATTGATTATCTACCTCTCGTTAAATACAGGAATCACGCTCCGAAAAACAAAGAGTGATAAATGACGACGAAGCCAATATATATGAAAATTTCGATAGATCTAAGGTGAGGAAAGCAAGAAAGAAGAGAAAAAAACTCAGAATTGAGTTGTAGGCAATATAAACTTCATCTAGTGTGGAGTGTCATGGCCTTGGCAAAGCCATCCACCTTCTCGTTTCGGAAATTTTCTGGCATGTCATTGGTTTGTCACATTATCCGCCGCTTGGAGACCGGTGGTATGATTGACGAGCGAGGTCGGTTGGAGAAAAGAAAAGCGGACAGTAAAATGATTTCCCACGTTGATTGTAAATATTTCCTAATAGTCAATATACTACCTAATAGGTGATAGACTTGGAGTAATACATAGATGTGCTTAAATTTTAATGTTAAGTGTAGATATGACAGAGATTTCCGTTAAACCGAAGTCCTCGGGGTTATAATATACCTCATTTTCCCTTACTTTGCAGATATAAAATGGTCTTAGAACCAATAGTTATCCAGTAAGGCTACATAAACTTACTATAGGTATGCATTATACGATCATGATGAAAAAAACCTACATGTAGTTAATAATAAACTTACTGGGAGATCACATTCAGAAAACGTTCTCATATTAGAATGCCGCTTCTTTCATTATGGAGTTTATGATTACCAGTATCCTTTATATAATAATGAAGCTCCATGGTCATGGCTCCATGTAGCCACCCGGTGCTGGTCAATCTTTATGCAACTCGCAAGAAGCTTAGGCCGAAAACCGAAGTAGAAGACGCTTAGAACCATAAAGTGTAGCACTCGTAAGTAGACGGTAACCTAACCTAGCTGAGTCTAATAACTGAAAGGCTTCAGATACGTAAGGAAATACGGTGATGGAGCATTTTGCTGAAACTATGGCACTTGAAACAGTTGGCAAGCTTGATAAGGAGGATGAGTTGCCCTCTCCCGACAGGTTGCAAGGTAAAATGCGCCGATTTTATACCTAACGCGAAAGAAAAAAGACAATATAATCTACCTTATGTACATGCGGTCCCAAACCTCCCAAGTCTCTCGCTAACGCAAGTTTAGTTCGGGGTAAGCTTCAAGAGCCGGCCGCCAGGACCATCCTCGATCACCCAGATGGCGCCGTCGCTGTCCTCTCGGATACCGCGCATGCGCTTACCCATCGAGATGCGCTGAGCCTCCGCCGCCGTGTCACCAGTGATGGTCGCGCGCACAATTGCTTGTGAGGTGAGACCGGTGATGATGGCATTGCCCTTCCAGTCGGGGAACAGGTCGCCCTTGTAGATGATCAAGCCGGCCGGGGAGATGACGGGGACCCAGAAGGCTTTGGGCGGCGCGATATCGGGGCGCGTGCTGTGCGCGGGGATCGTCCGGCCGTCGTAATGGCGGCCCTCGGATACGAGCGGCCAGCCGTAGTTGGCGCCCGACTCGATCAGGTTGAGCTCATCGCCGCCCATGGGCCCCATCTCGACCTCCCAGAGACGCCCGTCGGCGTCCCAGTCGATGCCCAGTGGGTTGCGGTGGCCCAGCGACCAGATCTGCGCCTGGACCTCGCCTTCGCTGGCGAACGGGTTGTCCGCGAAGGCGGTACCGTTGTCGTACAGCTTGATCACCTTGCCGAGGTTGCTGGTCATGGACTGGGCCGGGGTCATCTGGTTGATCTCGCCGGACGAGATCCACAGAGCGCCGTCGGGGCCGAAGAGCAGGCGACAGGCGAACTGGAGTCCGCCCGAGGCCTTCTGCGAGTGGCGCCAGATGACCTCGAGGTCCGACAGCGCGCCGCCGCCGTTGGTGTCCAGCGTCAGCGTGGCCCGCGCGACTGCGCCACCCGCCCCGCCAGTGCCGCTTTCGGCGTAGCTGAGATACACAATACTGTTCTCAGCGTATTCGGGGTGCAAGGCGACGTCGTGCAGACCGCCCTGACCGCCGTAGGCGACGGTGGGCACACCAGTGATGGTGCCCTTGGACTTGGCGTCTGGGTCGACGAGAAGCAGGTTGCCTCGTCTCTCGGTGACGAGGATGCGGTTATCGGGTAGGAAGGCGAACGCCCATGGCTCGGTATGGTCGGTGATGGATGTCGACGTAAACGGCTGCTGGCGAGTGTCCAGCTGTTGCGATGGGACGGCCAAAGCACCGGTCACCAATGCCAGAGCGTAGGTGACAGAAAGTCCGAGATGCATCATTTTCGGGGCGGCCTTTGCTTCCTAGTGTATTGTGTTCTTAGACGATCGAGAGTTGAGTGACTCACATCGCATAGAAACTCTTAGGCTGTCTGTTCCCCCGGTGTAGGTAGGCATATAAGAAACGGGAGGACTCGAGCACCCTCCTGTCCCTATCGCCTGTCCCCTGTACTGTAAGTCTCCATAGATCGACAGATTTAGCAAAAGTCCGGCATGGCATTCCCACCCTAATCTGGCACGACCTTTTCTCTATTACGATGACTACCGACGCCAAGACCGGGTTGTGTTTTCTTCTTTATACCATGCGGGGGTTCTCGATCCGTCCCCGCTATCTTAGGATATGTGATATCTTCATTAAGCATGATATAATTAAATACTTATGATACCATGCCATCTTCTCGATTTTGCCGCCCCTAACATCCTCGATATGGCTTAATATCTCGGCTTTACTATTGACGACCCTCTTACGTGACGGTCATTAGATCGACACGTGATTTTTCCGGTGCGGAAAGGGTTTTTTATGCACTGAGTTTACGAAATGTTATTATGTCGTGTGGATTCTTAACCGTAAGTCCAAATTCATGACACATTGAACAGTAGCCATCTAGTGATATTAGTGTTCTTAGAATCGCATCGTATCGCATAATCTAACTGTTTCATGTAATTTTAAGAAATAGGAATTGGGACAGCCCATTTTATGGGTCGCATGTGGCATACGGGATGCCATTTTCTGATCCCCAAACCTCCAGTCCTGGAGGCGTCTTCATTTGTATGCAAAATAACCCTTCCGCGCGAGGAATAGTAGGCTAATGAAAGAAATGAGGTAAGCTAAGCAATATCTTAGCATCTAAGCATTCCTATATGCCACAAGGAACCCCTCCCCTAATCATCCCTCTAACATCTCCTGCTTGACATGATCTACCCCAGCCCGACCATCCATCCCGTCATTTCGCATCCCCGTGGCGGACAACGCGGCTTGTCTCGGCGGTTCGTAGCCCCGGATGGGCATGTACGGCAGTTCCAGTTGGCCGGCACTGTTGTGTCTCTGCGGCTGGCGGTAGTACTCTAGGCTGCGGTGGGAGCCAGCAGCATGGCCCGCCTCCTCATACGCGGTGTGCTGGGGGTAGGCGCTCATAGATGACGTTGTCAATTGGGCGGCGTAGTTGAAGTAAGGCTGCGGGAGAATACCGGCGGTCGTTTCGGCATCGCTCGGGAACCCGTCGGGGCTCGGCTGCGCGTGGTGGGTGACCGGCACATTCCACGCGTACGGGACGTCGGGCTGCGGAGGCGCAGGCGGAAGGGCCCTATTCCTACTACCGTCATAGCTGGGGACGAAGGGGGAAAGCGTTAGTTCTGGCCCGTGGCGATAACGCCGGGTTGTACGCTTACTGGTCTGTGTAGGCCTGGGAGGGGCCGCCGTTGACTTGGTCGTATTGCCGCCCTATCCGGCCGAGCATGGCCAGCGCACTGTCGCTGACACGTCTCGTCTCGGCACGCTGTGCCGCCGTCGGCATCGACTCGAAGTCATCACGGGAGACCGCGGGGGACACTGGATCCGGCTCGCTGGAGCAACCGTCGTTACTGCTAAGGCTCGACGCACGATCGTGGCGCTTCTTGCAGTTATACTTGCGCACGCCCCAGCGGATCAAGCGGCCTCGATATGCGCGAGTTCTGTGGAAGCCCCAATGGCGTCTTAGCACAGATCTCTAGCTTAACCACAGCCGGACAGGTAAGATGCGAAGGGGAGAAGAAGGTTTCTCACGAGGCTTTGAACCCGTGCTTCTCAATCATAATCTTGCGGACGACGGAGAGCGTGTGGTCGGCGTAGAGCGTCTTGATAGTGGCCTCGTGCAATTCCCATTGTTTGGTCATCTTCTCAGCTGGCGGAAGCGAGGGGCTTCCGAGTAAAGGATCGTGCTTGTCGCTGAGCTAAGGGGGCAAGAGGAGTAAGACCGCGTAGGCGACGAAGCCTATTCTCATAGCTTAGGTATGGGAAACAATGACGGCTAGAGCCTCGTCGGACACTCTATCCCATGTGCGGGGATTCTAGGTGACTTTCGGTGGGAGACCCGATTAGGGGGATTAACAAGTATGTAGTCATTTTCTACGCCTGTCATCCTCGAGAGGCAGGCTACGGGCTGCCCCCGATTCCCTCGAACTGGGGTATATACTTTTTGTAGCTGAACTAGGCAATTGACACGCACGTCCCGGACTGACTTGTCATCTCAGGGCGGCGTATCGAGAAGATTGGAGTGGGAACATCCCAGTACGATACCCCAGAGCCTCGCCGGGAGAGAGCTACTATGGTACGAAAAGGTCTGGCCAGCCACGTTCCATGTCATGAGCCGTAGAGGATTCGGCCCCCAACCATATTGTCCTGGGGGTGAACAAGAATTTCGCCTGAGCTCCAGTGATACCAGAGCCTGCTTCTCTAGTTCGGGACAGGAGATCGTCCACCACTTGTACTCGTCCGTCTCGGCCGATAAGGCTGAGAAAGTTAACTACATCTTGAAAGAAGCCGACAGGCTCAATCTATATTTATCGTGATTTTGCCCGAGTCTTTTGCGAACTAAATCAACTTACTGTCAGCCATAACAAGCATGATCACTAGATCTAGCCACCATGAAACATCATGTTCCTTAACGGAGGCTGACTCGCATCATGGTTCAACGACTGCATATGCGTGGGCAGCATCCAATTAGAAGCCTGTCACTCTGCAGGTTAACTAGCTATTAGTCCGGCTTGCAGTCGTCGCTTCGGAGACTTTTCGATGGAGCCATAAGCCGCAGGCTCACCTCGTCTTGAATAGGCCCAATGCCTATAGGAGGGTAGTAAGCCGTCGAGGTCTGCCGGCACTCGTCACTCGTTATACTACATTACAACCTTCTCTCGCCTTCAGCTTTGTATCCTTCATATGAGGTGACTATGATGCTCGACTGGTAACTCATCGACTCATCAAGATGTCACAGCGTACTATAGTTAAAGGCAGTTCAGAACCAACACAGTCGTGACACGTTATTAACTGATTGAAATCCACCGACTATGAAATATTGCATTGACATTGCATGGTACGCATGTGTCCTAATTGATCGAATTGGTCACACAGATCGACTTTTTTGGCCGGTTCACGGGTACTAGGTAATCGGACGTTCAGCGCGAACTACCTTAGAAGAACAACCGGTCATCGAAGGCCCCCAACGTTGACAGCTCCCGTAGTCCAATCAATCGTATGCAACCTTCAGCCAGCACTGCCACCTCCATTGTTTCGACACCATAGGCCATCATTGACAAGGGGATTTAACATGGGAAATTCGTGACGTTTTGGACGGGCGATATTGTCGCGCGCTGATCGCACGCCTTGACAAATAAGTGCTGGGCGACTTCAATTTAGGATAAACAAATGAAACATCTGCCAATCGGGAAGGATATCATGAAAAGTACAAATACCACCCCACCTTCATGCATGGCCGCCTCGCCTCAGGGTTCGGCCGCATGTTGGATCAGTCATTAGGCTCCCCGCTTCCGACTGCCTTTGTATGAATCGCCTATAACATAAAGGATGCCTCGGAAGATGCTACCACCCTTGGGTAATGTAGGTCTTCTGCATATTTTAAACAATACCACTTACTATCGAGCATCGTACGTGTCTCTTACCCGGATTATACCCCACTTAGTCATATAGACCGACCTTTCATATTGAAACTGGCAACCCTCTCGTTCAAACCATGGATGACTTTGCTGCTTTTTCGTGAGGAGGAAGTAGATATGCTACGCCTCTAGGCGGCAGTTTTCTTTTCCTCGGATGGAGTTTTCTTTTCCTCAGCTGGAGGAGAGTCCTTAAGGGTACTCTGTCGGGTGACTGTTGGTGATATCGCCGTCGGACTGCTGACAGTGTCCCCGCCTGTGATACCCGCCTCCTGCTCGGATGAGTCGGTCTTAACCTTAACAGGTGTGTCGCTGGCTGATCCGGGCTGGCTTTCATATGCCGCACCAGTGGCACCGGCCGCGGTGCGGATAGCTTCAAACCACTTCTCAGCGTCGGCGGCGGAGTGGGCTTTGAAGGCGAGCTCAGATGACCCCGCGAGTTTGCTACTGATGCTCTTGCTCTTATCTTTCCCCTTGACGCTAAACTTCTCACCACTAGGGGCGCCAAGGACAGCCTCAGGGAGAAAAATCGAGAGCTCAGGTTTAGGGTCGTTTCGCAGGTTATCGTCATCTTTGAACTCGTGTAGATATTTCGACGGCGTGACGACGTAGTATGCAGATTGTGTGCCCCATGAAAGCTTATTACGTGATTTGCGTTCTAGACTGCCTTCAATGAGTGGCTTAGTCGAGACATGGCCCTGGTTGGGGAAGGTAACTGCATCGATACTCCTCGGAGGCTCGTTGGGGTCGACAAGGCGGTGGCCCTCTCGGTTCACAAAGCCCTTCCATTCGAAATCTTCAGGGATTCGCTGCGCAGCGCCGAGCATATCGGTATATAGTGCTCTGGTCTTTTCGGCCTGACCACCAGCAACCTGGTTAAAAGCTTCCATACCTTGCTGGATCACTTGAATCACATGAGCCTCAAAGGTCTGAAAGCTATCTTGGACGTGTATCAGATCATTCCTATGATTGTTCTCCTCGATGATTTGATCTACGATGTTCGTGTCAGTGTCATTTTTAACCGTACATGTTCCAAATGTCGCCAGAAACTAAGGAGATTCGTTTCCAGATTGAAACACGAATTTTGTCCCGAAAACGGCACGATATGGGGGATTATTGGATTTGGGAGATACTTACGGTTCAGCCTATAGAAAACTCCACGTTTAATAACATAGGGATCATCGGAAGCAGCCAGCGTTCCGCCAGTAGACTCGAAGGCCGCAGTCTGCTGGCCAAGCAGCTCAATGTGTTTCTGGGTATTGTTCCTGGCCTTCTCGATTTCCTTTGCACCCTTCTCGGCTCCGTGCGAGACCTCCTTGTGCTTTGCTTTGATCTCCTTATGCAATCGTTCGAAAATCGGAAGCACCGTCCCCTTAAGGGTCTTTTCGGTTTCGGAGTTCGAGGTGATCAAGGCCTTCGGGAATGGTCAATGGCTACATGTCGTGTGCAATAGCAAAGTAGGGCTTACTTGGGTGTTGACTCGCATGTTCTCGAAGAAGCCTGCGACTCCTCCGAGCCCCTGGTCGAAGTGCGCACCCTCCTTCAGAGGATGGGAGATCGTCTTAAGAACCTTCTCATATTCCTTCGCATGCGCCTTATGAATTTTCTCCGCAGCTCCGATGTAATCTTCCAGGTACCCGACGGCATGCTTCCAAGCTTGGAGTCTTTCGGTAAGCAGACCAGCTGTCTAGAAACCAAGCGCTGTGGTCAGCGACGATGATTGCGGGCAGAGACCTCAATGCAGCCGACTCACGGTAGTAGGGTCAATATCAGGCACTGCTTCGTCACTGAAAGTCGTCCCCTGCCTAATAGGCATTGTCTTCGAGTCGGCACTCATTATGCAAGTATTGTTTTCTCTTTCAACCGGAGCGTGAATACCTGATTCGCGGCGTTGACCAAACGTATGAGCGTACTTGCGCGTCTATTAATAATGATCGAGCCTCGCTACTTGATAGTGTCGCGTATTGCGTCGGTTAGATATGGAGAAATCTTGTCGGGGATGAGGATACCCTCGCAATAAGGGGGTAACAATGCTGTATTGTCGTGAGGGGGGCAGACGACGTTGACTTAGACCTAGGTGAGGTATCTTGGAACCAAGCAAGGAAAGCTGTGAGGAGAGGTGGTTCGGTAGTGGATCCACTGTCTCGATCAAAGAGCTTGGCTGCTTGGGGACTGACAAGCATGGATCGGAGATACCTATGCAGCTATGCTAATTATCGAGATTACACAGATAATCCGAATTTTTCTTGGCATCGTCAGGTTTAGGAGTGATTTAGGTATAAGTCTGATAGTATGTAGTGTATGCAGTATATATGTAGGGGGCGACCGGGCAGAACTAAGGGAGAGGATAAATATATATATATATATATAGGTTATATAATAGAGCGAAACAGAAATTGTATTACATAGATGCGTAGGAATACTGAGGTCATTGCATTTTCAAGCTCTGATTATTTGCACACTTAGGTACTCCGCACATATATGTACATGTAGTGCCTTCTTCTGAGCGATAAATGGCAATTTGCGTGAAAGGGAAATAGTTGACGTCAGTACCTACCTTAGCAGCTTAGGTAATGTATGTATGTACATGTATGTAACCTAACCGGTTAGGTGATGGACTCCTTGCCCCTTGCCCCTTGCCCCTCCCAGCCTCCGTCCTTTTCGTCACTGTATGTATGTGATGCTCTTGGCTTCTGATAGGTAGATATTGCGCCACTTGCCTAGATATCATCTTTGGTATGTTGATCAATGCATATAGGTTGGTACCTAATGTTTGAAGCACACTAATAAATACTCGTTTAATTCTATGATCAATATACAGCGCAAAGAGATGTCCTGCCAGGCGCGCACTGTCACAAGTACGACAATCGGAGGACCCGAATCATAAGAGTAAGCACTTAACAAGTAGTACCAATACATTGAGTTCGTCAAGCGGAGCTGTCCGATCGCATGCGAGCTCCATTTTCATTTCTATCTCGTGGCGTGACAGAAAATAGATAATCACAAAAGTGGATTTGCTCTTCCAATTGTGAGTTAACACCTGCTAATAACATGATGGGGTATATATCGGTTCTCAAGTTCTCAAAGTACGCATCCGTGATCGTTGCGCAAACCAATGCCAAAATGTCCGTATTCACGCTCGTACGTACCGCCTGGTCCAAAAAAGAAAAAGACCCGTCTAGATAAAGGCATCGTTCCCTACGACCCGCGCTGAACACCGGAATCCCCTAATGCTGAACGCCTGCCCAATGAAGATGCTCAGATGATTTAAAAACTTGCAGTGGCAAAAAAAAGTCTCTGTGCCAGTTAGCCACTTCTGCCCTGAACGACTCGCAGCCGTCGTTCGTCATCGGCGGTACTAGCGGCTGCATGGCCCGGGAAAAAACTGAACCCTCCTATCAAATGCATTGAATGCCGATTATTTTGCCTAGCTCGTGATGTACTCCTAGATCGGTTGTTCGATGTGGTGTCTACGTCAGTTCGTGACCTCTCCGAAATTGTCGCCATAGGATCAGATAATACTGTTCGAGTTGGCGAAGCAGGCGCACTCATTGCGGCTTGATAATCTGGAAGTGCGATTGAACCCGTATAACTAGGAGTCCTCGGTAATGGTGCTCTGGTTGCTGTCGTGTAGCTCGGGACCTTACTTAGTTGTTCTATGTCTGGGAACTCTCTGTGCTCTGGTGGCGTGTGATGCCCCGCAGGATGGCTATGCTCCTCCTCACTAGGTTGCCGAGATAACTCCATAGAGTGAAGTGACGAGTCCGCAGTATGTTCGCCATCGTGAATAGCATTCAATGGAGTAGTTGCGCCCGATCCAGATACGTTTGACGTATGAAGGTTTCGGTGGGATTCTTCGAGGGAAACGTCCTGTAATCTGGAAGACAAGGCAGCGGGTGTAACAGTGATGGTATGTGCAGTCGAGACTACATTCTCCGATGAACCGGCCCGGGATTGGGCGTAGAACGGGCTGTTGAGACCACTATGTGCTGGAGGCGTGAGGATACCGCTAGGATCTATGTCGTCGTAGAGCTGATCGAGTACGTGCATACCATAGCCAGGAGGGGCCATATTGTTGCTCGATTCGTGATCACTTTGTTCGCTAGCCGTTTCTGGTGACTGAGAGACGAGATTGCCCTCTTCGTCCAACGGCATATTGGGCGAGATGAAAATGGTGACTGGTAACGTCGCCCGAAGCTGGTCAAGTCGTCAATACACAAACCTTAGGATGAACGAGGTGAATCCACTCTTACCTCGGAAACGTGGCCATCGGGATTCTTGAGGCCAACGGTTAATTTAAGCTTATGCCGGATCTTGATTCCATGGACCGTGCAGTCTTGAATACACCTAGTCAACCTCTTTGGCAACGGCAACTCCTTATTGACAACCCATCCTTCCTGGCCAGTTTCCTCGATATTGTCATGCCAGTGTTGTTCACGGTTGGTCTCGAAATTCCAGGAGGTGACGTCGCGATCGTGTTTATGTATCTTGGTGGCGATTGCGTAACCCTGCACAGTGAACTCTTGGATTTCGATGAGCTTGACGGTGATATTTCCCATCTCCAAGCCTTTCAACAGCGGCGTGAAGCGCATTTCCAGGGGTATACAGCTTCCGAATACGATGGCCTTCTGCGGAATGACTACCGAGTACTCAATCTTGTTCGGCCATATGTTTTCCACACTCATGGCATGGTTGAACTCTAGCGCCGCCGGCTCCAGAGTTCGAATTATCCGCAATCTTTTGAAAGCATGGAAATTCTTAGCTAGTTTTCCTCGTGATACCGTCGCTTTTAAGAGGTAAGTAATCCCAGTTTGGTAGAGACCCTCGATGCTCTCAGCGGTATCACCTGGTAGGAGAATCTCGAATGGCCACTCGTAATTTCCGGGTATTAGCGTGTTGTGGTGCGTGGATTCTCCAACAAAGGGAGGCCAGGTGTGCTTCAGAATAGTAGTCGTCCGGTCAACTTTCTGGTTGTGGATGCCCGACGGCGTCTGCTTTCCATCGACCCAGGCTATACGGCAGTTGCCTATTAATCGGAGATGGACATCTTCGACCTTCAAGTGTTCCCTTAAACACAAAACCAGGACTCCCTTTAGTAACTGGCCAGAAGCCTCGTGTTCCCCACCCCGAAAAACGATAAAATCGTTGTCAAGACTATATGCCCAGTAAACTTAGCAAGTTGCCATGCCATATGTGTATATATATGCCTATGGTTAACCGTCAAGCTTACCGGATTTCAAACAGAGTACAGGCATTCCGACTAGCTACCGACGTAAAAGGGTTAAAGGAAGGCATCGTTGAACCCGTCTAGGTGACGAGTCGGTAGACCCGAAAAGTGAAGATACGCTCAAGACGGCTAATGTCAACGAGGTTCGCCAAGGGGAAGTAAGTGGTTTAGCTAGGTAGTCTGTAACGGAGGTTGTTCATGGAGACGGGTCCGATAGTAACTACCTAGTGGATGGACAGGCCGGGAGTAATAAAAGCAAGCAAATGGCGAGTGGCACACAGGCCGTGGGACAACAGGTTTGCAAACAGGTGGAATGGACAGACTTGAATGACACAGGAGATACGTAGAAGCGCAGACTCCTGACGAGAGTGGGTACAGGTACTTTTTAGTTTTATCTTTCATTTTTCAAGGAGAAAAAGGGTTAGTCATGTTCGATATTGAACAAGTACGTACACACGTACTGTAGGGAACCTTGGAGCCTTTGGAACCTTGATTATTGCGACATATTGATGATGGGCGCATCAGACGGCCAGCCAGTGCCGCCACCGTGTTCGGGATTTTCGTCCCATTTTTTGGTCTCATAGGTAAAGTTAATAAGTATGCAGACTTTTTGTTGTTTTCCTCCAATCTACCTAGGTAGCTAACATCGGTGGATCTCTTGTTTGTCTAGTTGTACCTGTACAACCGCCCCCGTGGCTAAGTCGTCAAGGGAAGTCAAGGGTAGCAGTACCTATCAATGTACCTATCTATTTTAGAACTTGGCTCGGTTGGCTGCCAGGATTGGCTGGACCTTGAACGCCTAGAACGGTGATAGCCGGCAACGGGGCATGTGGCAGGTAGATCTTTCAAATGCAAGTACCCAGAACCGCGAGCTGACAGACAAATCTGCCGTGGCGGCTGAGTAGTGCCTACCTTTTGACTTTGCGACAGATACAGTACTACCTACCTTATGGTACTACTACGTATATATCGGTCAGGTGGGGCTACAAAATCTGCTAAAACGTTCCATTTACAAGATGTATTACACGTGTAGGTAGCGGCGGTCCTGGCGGGTGGACAGTGGACATTGGCACATTGCAGGTGGTGGAACTAACGCGGTTTAGTCATGGGAATGCCCGGGTGGTGCTTGAGTCGTGCGATGGAAGCCCCGATGGAAAGAGAGCATCCGACGTTCGACTTTCTCTGATAAACTGATCATAACACCATTGAACCTGCACCTATGTGATCTCTACCACTTATACCATGTAGTCACCAGCTCCACCACGACTAGGTACATATAACCAATCTAAATCTTTTCTCGCCTCAGATTGATCCCAACGTCGATATACATACATCATCACGTCTAGATAACAGCCTTGTCTCCTTTCTTGAAGAAGATCGACCCTACCCACCTCCTACCTATTTGTACGTATACCTATATGTATGTACAATGCAGCAACCTACCCACACTAGGTAATGAGGTCTTATTAGACACGCGTATTGAGACTTTGTTATATGGGTCCTCGAGCGTGATGTGGACACAGCCAGCAGACCCACCCACATAAACGAAACCTACCTATCCATACTACAGTGCCATCCATGCATACTTAAATGTTGTATGATGCTTCAGCTATGGATGTGTTCTGCAAACCTGCAGCCAGCATGCAACCCCCCGCTACTCACGACCACCGCGGAGTTGGCCAACGAGCTTCGAAATTAGCAAATCGGCATCTGGACCTGACACACCGTCTTGGACGATCTCGTCAAGTTGTAGCAAAGTTGGAAGGGCATGTGTTAGCGATGGTTCACGAAAGGGCGCCTCGGTGCGTCGCCGAGAAATCGGCGCATACGAATTAATTTCTATGAGAAACATGTGCTCACTCGTTCGGGCAATTTCATCCCGGGTAGGGCTGGGCGGTGAGTGCATAGGTAACCGATACAAACCAACCATACTACATAGTTGGGTGTTGCGGCTTTAATATATCAATCGGCAGAGTTGGACAGAGAGGCTGTCCACTTCTGTAAATGCATGGATGTTTCTAAACATGACGAGAGGATCGCCGAACCGGACGAGATGGTCGCTTGGTTTCTCTCATGCACCGTTCCTGGGCTTATATTTAACGGTCTGATTTTTTCGGGTCTCGCACCATGGATTTCGGCCAAACAAACAACCGCATCTTCGAACTATGTAGCAGGTATTAGGTTGCTACCGAGGTGGCTCATCCTATTCCGGAATCTCGCTGGCCATACTATCATATCCCGGACGCAGGGAGACAATCAACAACCTCATCCTTGGACTCGCTTGACGATACCTAATGCTATAAGCTCTGCAAACCTACTTATTTTACCTCGCAGGATGACTCAGTATTTAGCTCGCAGTACTTTGCTAAATATTCGAATTTGCGCGGCCGAAGTCCTGCCGCCACTATCCCAAACGGTGCTGCTACCTAACATGTCGTAGAAACCCATATCAAAACTCGAGCCTGGGCACATACATGTACAAGGGAGAATTCCTCTTTTCGAACCAGGATGTGAATTTTATCTGGATGTACGTAACATCAACATAGGTATATACATGTACCTAGGTATTTATCAGATCCGCATGAAGCTTGATCCCTACAGGGTTCGACGGGTTCCCGTATGGTTACCCACAATTCAAAGCTTTAACCAGCGTTGCTAGTCCGCTATGGTTGATCGGTATTCGTTCCAGAGAAGCAGAGCAGCAGAGAGCTCCTGGGCAGTTCAGGACTGCCCAGGAGAAGCTCTTCCGTTTAGTCCCATCTATTATCTCCGCTTATAACCCGCGCCCAATGGGAGCGCCGCGGCAGAGCCGCCCCGATAGATAAGGTAACCCGAGCGAGTCTGTAGCCTCTGGCCCTTGCATCCTGGCGGCGTCAAGCTAGTATGTATGTAATAAGTACATAGCTAAGCTAACCTACAGAGATCCACTCCTCCTTGACCCGTCTTGGGACCTCTTCGGGCATGGGCTGCGTCGACTTTCCAAGTTTCAGCACGAGGCCTTTGCGATAAGAAGGAGACCCGGTGACGGGAAGGATGCTGTGCTGTCACTTTACACGTACTGGCTCTCTACTCGCAAGTGGGCGGTCATCCATCATTTTATGACAGCCTAGTGGAATGACATGTGAATGTCGGCACAGCGCTCAGCTTACACCTGTTTCCCGTTTTCGTCCCATGCGTTTTGTACCAGGCTGAGACAGAAGACTATTGACCCTAGTACGTTATATGTACGCACGTACGTACTACGTACTTTATCAGGGGCAAGGTACACGTCGATAGGAATTATTAGGTAATACATCGTACATGGTGATGATTTCCCACGTTATTGAATCTGGGCCTGGCCAACGTTGGGACCTGTTGGGACTTATCTCTTTTTCTGTACACAGATCCTCCCGAGACCTGGAGCAAGGGAGCTATCATAGGTAAGCTGGTAGGCCGGCGGCGGCGGTGAATAAAGAGCCTAACACGGTTTTTCCCGATGTAGGTAGCCTAATGGGACGAGACGGGACCTTTCGAGTGCCCACTTGGTTTTCTTATATACTTACGTACATACAACATACATACATACATACATACATATCGAAGTCCAATACATATATGTATGTACTACCAACCAGCCAGCCTTGTGATTCCCGGGTGGATCCTTGATTCCTACCAGGTTTGTAGAATAGTACGCAGTAGTATAAGGTAGTGGAGAACAAGTCCAAGCCTTTCGCATCGCAGATTTTTAGATAATCTACATATACTCCCACGTGCGTGGGGGCACGCACCCGCTCTGGACTACCTACATAGTAGTGGTATCATACGTGTGTATGTATGTACGTGGCGCAGGAAGAAAACAAGAAGATAAATAACTAGCGCCGCCGCGCTGGGTTCCGCCTATACACATGTACTACATACATACTTACATATCACGGCGTTGAGCGCAGGGCGCTGTTGGGCTTTGCTGTATATGTAAGTAGGAATGCGTCGAGCGGGTTACCTCTTCAGAGATCCCGGCGCGTTTATTCGTCGTCCGCCTTCCATGCTGGGTTCCTGATAGGGTCGGTGTGTAGGGCCGAATGCAGAAACCTTGAAATGAGGCTCTTCGGGGGAGACGGCGCCCGCGCAAGGTACCGAAAGGCTAGGCTCTACCTAAGGTCAAAGCCGTTCGATTAGTACGATGTTATGTAGCTAGCTACCTAGCTGGCCTGCTCTTTGCTTTACTCATGTGCAGCAGGTATCTAGACCGACTGAGGAAAGGTTTCGATGGCTTCGATATGCGTGCGCCTACCCAACAGAAGAAACTTCAAGGCGCGACCTGTAAGACCCGCAACGAACGGCCAGGTTCTTGACGACGTAGTCGTCACCATCCAGCCACCGTCCAGTTGCTATATGGGGTATGTCTTAGGTATCTTCATCACCTCATCATAGATGTCATGATCGATGTTACTAGCAACGGCTCCCGAGACACGGATGCTGCCGGCTTAAAGGCCGATGTATGTACTTGCCAACACCACGCAGCTACGTTCTTCACCTGAAAGAAATCTTGCCACAGCAGAATGCATGTGTAACTGTGTCGTACGCTTATAACTACCGGGTCCACACACATGCCGAGAAGCCACCGGATGCGTCCGTGGTCGATCATGGCATGTTTTCTGTTTCGTGTTGATAATCATAGATAATCGCTTCGGCCAGTGTGAAGCTCTAAAACGAAGATTCGGCTTGCGGTAGTTGACTAACAATACGAAATCATGCCATGGAGCTCAGAATCTACACCACGCTACCTATGGATGAAAATAACTAATTGACACTCGAATTATATGCTCTGACTTAAACTTCCCTTCTGACTATCGTGGCTTCGCTTGACCAGGAGAATCCGATGGTCGGCTCCAAGTTCTAATGTGGCCTACGACAATGGATCAGTACGGGTCCCCTTCATGAATTAGTCGAAGCTTACCTGTCTTGCATGCCGTCATGATGGCATCTTCAGTGAACTCGATCCAGCTGAGCGGATCTTTATCGGCTACCTTTGTCAACACAGGCGGTAATATCGCCGTCCTTGACCGTGGCTCGACAGGATGATTTGTGACTCTTTCTTCTTCACCATCCAGTACCGAGACAACCGAGACTGGCCGTAACCTACTACCCGCGGTGCCCTGGGTCTCGGCACGTTGCAATGTAGCCAGTCGAGACGAAGTAGAACCACGCTGTCGGTTAGTTGTCTAGTGCGTCATATTAGCGACTTGGAGGCTGGACGATATTCAAAGGACGGACTGACTGCCTTGGGTTTGTGCAACATGCCGACATTGAAGTCCCATAGGCATAATCGGCAATCCTCGCCGACGCTACCAAAACGATATATTCTCTCGTCGCATCTCCATGGGTCAAACGCGACTGATGTAACCCATGACTGGTGACCTTGGCATCGTGCGATGAGGGTCATCTCTGACGGACACCAGATGCTTATTAAGTCGTCTTGTCCCCCTGTCAGGACATATTTTCCGTCCGGAGACCAGCACACACAGGTGAATCCACCATAGTACGCGTTGTACACTCCGAGGAGCCTGTTCTCTTCTTAGAAAGGTAGTTCTGAGATCGGTTCTTTTTGGAACTCACTCTTCTTTTAGGTAATCGATGATCCGCAGTGTTCCATCCTCGGAAACCACAGCCAAGTGACGGTTGTCAGGTGAGAACTCAAACGCGTTGATTCTTTGATTCGAGAGCTTCCAGATAGCCACAGGGTTGCTCTTCTGGTTCTTGGAGTGAACTGATTTGTGCACGTGAATTTTCTTAAAATGATCGACGACCTTGGGAGTATGAGCTTCTCCGTTTACATTCGTCTCCTCCTCTTCGGGATTGAAGATTGCATCCTCTTTCTCCTTATCGCATACCACTAACGAACCATCCATATGAGCTGCCAGAAATAAGTTCTCGGCTCCGGGAATCCAGCGTATCTGAGAAATCGGCGTCTTATTGATAACGCCCTATAGTACGTTAGCTGACCTCTCCCGCGATTATAAAAATATACCTGAGCCTTTACATTTTTATTTAGCCTTGTATATCGCTGGGACATAGGCTCCCACCAGATGATCTCGCCGGTCGAAAACCCCATAATGATATCAATGTGGCTCGAATTCTTCGTGGTCAAGTTTACATCGTGGCTTAGGCAATGTGCCTTGGTAAACAGGATCTTCGTCAAGTAATCGGCCTTCGTCGACGAGGACAGGTCCAGCCACTGGAAAGCACGGTTGACGTTGGCAAAGGCAAATAACCCACCGATCGGTCGATCTGAGAGCTTCTTGGAGAGCGACTCGTTAACGATGACACGCGAGATAAAGGACGAATTACTCTTAGTCATATTATTCTTGGGTTTACGTCGCTTGTTGGGATCCTTAGTCTTCTCCGGCATAAGCATAGCATTGCCATCCCCAAAAGCAGGTGCCGAAACGGCAGTAATAGATGTCGACGGCCCTCCATCGCTTACGGAAGTGCTCCGACCTTCGCCCTCGCTGCTCAGTTTCGCGTCGTTAGAGTACCGTCCCTCACTCGGGTGTTCGGCTATGCTCGGCGAGAGCGTTGTCGTCGAGGTCAACTTTCCGGAAATCGGAGGTGGCGTTCGGTGCGCTAAGCTGAAGAGCGAAACTTTGGTTCCAGCAGTTGCAGGCTGGGGTATCGTGGCGAGCGGGTTGGGATTTACAACGGGCGCTTCGGAAGGATGCGGCGGCGGTGTTGCGAGCAGGAGATCTTCCTTAAGTACGTATGTTCCTATTCTATAGCTTCAGCGAAAGGGTTCGCACATGTTGAATCGGCGATATAGCCGTACCCTCCCCAGCTAAGAATTGGTCTTCCGGATTCGACAGGATATTATTCGTCTCGATCATGGGAGTCGCATGGCCGGCAGCAACGGCGGCATTGTACGCGGCCTGGGTAGGATACCTAGGCGGGGGCGGCAGCACACTACACGTAGTCGCAAGAGTTAGCTTTCTGCGAATGACGGCGGTCGAGGAACACAGCATAGCCATAGCGCCGAAGCAAGCTTACAACATCGCGGCGGATTACTTGATGATAATCGCACAACTGCTCGAGTATAAAGACAGGAACGCCGTGCAATGTCAAGTAGTCAAGTATATTCGATACAGGTGTCCCGAGTCACGCAGGCGACACAGGTTGAAGTAAGCAAGGCCTTATTAATTTGGAACCTGAAGAACAAAACAGGACGGAGGGGAACTGGTATTGAAGCAATATAAACTAAACTAAAGCGAATGTACAAGATTAGATGAGTAACGACAGGTAGAAAGTGATATGTAAGTAGGTATGATGAGGCTGTTTCGCACATGCACGTCTCTGCAACGAAGCTGCCCAGGTGTAAGTATGGTGGTGGGTGGTGGGTGGTAGCCGAAGGAACAGGGATGCCGAGCCTTCCTGCGAAGATGAGGTGGGGTAACTGAAAGAACCATTGCGATTCTTGGGGAGTTCGCAGTTTGCATGAGGGGAAAGGCCAAGCTTGTCAGCTACCAGACAGCGGGAAAGCGGAAAACTCGAGAGTTCGTCATCGTATCCTAAGAGATTTGCAGTGCATGCACGAAGTGCAGACAAGGTATGTACAGCTGTACCCCATACTTATAACATCCATGATAAGATGGAATACTTAGCAGTATACTTTAGGTAGATACGGGTATTGTGCTATGCATATACAGTTGAGTTGGTGAATTGAAAACCTTAGAGACTTGAGACAAACCATTTTAAAAGTTAATTCATTGCATTGGTAAGGTTGTTTCTTGTAAACAATTAAACCCAGAAACAGAACAAGTAAATAAAACGAAAAGAAACAAAATAAATGACACTCTTAAGATAGAATACAAGATAGACTCAACCTTATAGGTATCACTTTACGGTCCGTCAAAATCGGCTAAACTAAGTATTCAATGAATCTCGCATACGTGTGTAGATACGTACGTACTCCGTACCTAGAATACGTAGGATTGTACTGGTGGTGCAGCGCATTACGTAGGTACACACTACCTGAAGTACGTGCCTAATGTATGTATGTACATATGTACCAACGACATTTATCCTACCGGTGATTCGCTGGCTGAGATAGACTATTGAATTGAATTCAATCTGAATTGTCCCTCAAACCACCCATATACACATTTTCAACCGTCTCAGCCACTACGCGGAACTGGAGAACAGTCGGCCGCTCCCTTCTTCTCTAGCCACCCAATCGTCGAAGCTCTTATCAGGCCTACTTGTTCACTACCTACCCCTTCGTATCCGTACTCCAGCTCTACCTAAGTAGCTTGGGAATGGCATCGTGACGGCATACCTCCCTCTCGCTATACCAATACCTTGTCAGAATGGCTACAGGTACACCGCCCCATGTATCCTCGCACCCACCCATCCGACTAATGGTGATACGCTGGCAGTACGTGTTTGTGTCTGTGGAGACGAGGGCACCGGCAAATCGAGCCTCATCGCTTCTCTAGTGAAGGACGTATTCATTAGCAACAAGATCCAACCTGTACTCCCTCAGATAACCATCCCACCGAGCATCGGAACCCCCGAGAATGTCACCACCACCGTCGTCGATACCTCAGCCCGTCCGCAGGACCGAACCACCCTACGCAAGGAGATCCGCAAGTCCAACGTCATTCTCTTGGTCTACTCCGACCATTATAGCTATGAACGCGTTGCCCTGTTCTGGATGCCCTATTTCCGCTCGCTCGGGGTTAATGTCCCTGTAGTATTATGCGCCAACAAGTCCGATCTAACCGATAACACCACCCCGCAAGTCATCGAGGAGGAGATGCAACCGGTCATGAGTGAATTCAGAGAGATCGATTCTTGCATACGCGCCAGCGCCAAGGAACATGATAATGTTAATGAAACCTTCTTCCTGTGCCAGAAGGCCGTAACGCATCCTATCGCCCCTCTTTTCGACTACAAGGAAGGGAACTTGAAGCCTGCCTGCGTATCGGCGCTGAGGAGAATTTTCTACCTCCGAGACAAAGACCAGGATGGTTACTTAAGCGACGATGAGATCCGAGACTTTCAGGCCAAATGCTTCGAGAAGCCTTTGACACAAGAAGAACTAGACAGCATCAAGCTATCCATCTCGAAGACTGTCCCGGGATCTGATACGGAGAAAGGTGTTGATCTGGCAGGTTTTCTTCAATTGAACAAGATTTATGCTGAGAAGGGTCGACATGAGACTATCTGGATCATTCTCCGCAAATATCATTACACAGACAGTTTAAGTTTGGAGGACAGTTTCATTCATCCCAAGTTCGATGTCCCCGAGTATGCTTCTGCCGAGTTGAGTCCAGTCGGATATCGCTTCTTCATGGACCTCTTTTTACTATTTGACAAAGATAATGATGGGGGCTTGAACAATCACGAACTTGCTGCCTTATTCGCGCCTACGCCTGGTCCTCCGCAATCCTGGGTGGAGGATTCGTTTCCGTCATCAACGGTCCGCAATGAAGCCGGCCATATTACTTTGCAAGGATGGCTTGCTCAATGGAGCATGACTACGTTCCTTGAGCCGAAAACCACTCTCGAGTATCTTGCATACCTGGGATTCGAGCCGTCAAATGCTAGAGAATCTCTAACGTCGGCTTTGAAGGTAACGAGACCTCGCAAGAGGCGGAGACGCCCTGGTCGTGTTGAGCGCAACGTTGTACTTTGCTATATAATCGGTGCGCCGGGAGCTGGCAAGTCGTCTCTTTTGGATACATTTCTCAATCGGCCTTTCGATAGCTTATACCATCCTACCATCAAGCCTCGGAGAGCTGTCAATACTGTAGAGCTTCAGGGTGGCAAGCAATGCTATCTCATCCTCGAGGAACTTGGAGAGCTTGAGCCTGCTATACTGGAAAATCGTGCCAAGCTGGGCGCTTGTGATTTGA
Organism: Xylariaceae sp. FL0662B; assembly: GCA_022376535.1. Classification (NCBI taxonomy): domain Eukaryota; kingdom Fungi; phylum Ascomycota; class Sordariomycetes; order Xylariales; family Xylariaceae; species Xylariaceae sp. FL0662B. The sequence continues at coordinate 254,432 of JAJJKD010000032.1, read as the reverse complement.
TTTGCTATGCATATGATTCATCAGATCCGGATTCCTTCTCTCATATTGTTGATGTTCGCAAACGATTCCCACAATTGGACGATATGCCCTCAATCTATACGGCTCTGAAAGCGGACAAGGACAAGACAACCCAGCGAAGCGAGTTACAACCAGACCAGTACACCTCGAGCTTGATGATGGGAACTCCAGTTCATGTCAGTGTCACGTGGGACAGTATCGGCGAGCTTTTCGTTGCTCTAGCTGAGGCGGCAACAAACCCGAGCACAGCATTCCCGAAGAGCGAGGAGCCGCCACCGGACAGGACAAGCCTCTATCTTGCCCTGGGAGCGACGACTTGCGCAGCTGTAGCCGCTTTCATGATTTGGAGGAGATCTACCAACTCAATTTAGAACACGTAACATACTTACTACCTATTCCTCACGCATCCCCCTTCTCATACTCGTTTGTAATTCGGTTGACAAAGCATTCACCAGGCGCAGGATCCACCGGGCGGTTTGTTCATTTGCATGGGGTGCGTTTTGGCATCGGTTCCTGGAACGCCCGCTCTAGTAGCTCGACTATGATACCCTTCTCTTCCGTCGTCGAGCACCTCCATATTTTTAGATAGACAATTATCCGTTTTAGTATCTAATGAACTCGATTCTTAAAGGGCCATCTCTTCACTAAGCGTGTACTAGTTCCATACATGTTTGATTGCTCAGGCGTTTTCCGGTGTTGTCCCGTGTTCAGGGCGACGGTGCCAAGTACTCGATGCATGGTCTTTAATATATATATATATATATATATATATATATACTTACTAGCTGACTTCAACGCCTCGCAGAGAGCACATAATCTCTAAATACATACCTTAAACTGTAAATAGGCGCTTGAAGGAACGTAAACAAATATTGCCGAGATCTTGAGCCAAGTACAGTTCGCCCGGCTTCGTGATAGAGCTCGTTCCCTTAGCGTGCAAGTTGTGAGTGGGCTACTCGACGGTACATATTCCCTCCTATTTTGTGTATAAAATAGTCGATATATAGATATATGTATGTTCATAGACGTCGTAATGGGTCTTGAACCAAGTACTATGTAGGCCGATGGTGGTTTTATAGATTCGCAAGGTGTGAATACAAATAACCCCTACTCTACGATAGCAAGTGATCCAGGCATTGGGGATGGGAAGCGAGCCAGCTCGGGTCGTTTCTCGCGTCTTATTATATATACTATAATACGAGCAAGTCCCTTTACGTACGACCATAGGATCTGGAGAACTCGGCATCCCGTCTGCTCTGCCATGGATAAGCCAGATATTGCCAGATTAGTAGTTGGCTCGGTGACGACCAGCGAATCCCTGGTGTTGTACGTTTTAACATTTTTTTTTTTTTTTCTTTCTCTCTCTTAATCCTTTAAAGTCTCTACCGGAACTGGAAGCGGTGTTAAATATTACAGAAGCCAGTCATCCCGTGGTGTCCAGCTTATCACAAGCAATATCAGACGGATGAGACATTACATACGCTGGAATGCTTGTGACACCGCCCCTAAACCGTTATGTATTATTAGCGGATTTTGTCATCTTTCCGCCGTACTGGTTCGCGTAATAGGTAGTCAATTATTTGTTCGTGAGATTGCCAAGATGGCGGCGGCTCCGAAAAGGACGGGACTGGCCTTCGCAGCGGGTCGGATTTGGTGAAAGTTACTTGTTATGTATGTAAACACTCCACCGAGCCCACCATACTATGATAGTATGATAGTATGTGCGGGAATAGAAGTGGACGGCCGACGCTAGATATCGACGACGATAGCGCCAGGTGGGTCTAGCGCGGTCGGGAGTAGATAACCGAGGCAACATATGATGATCGCTTTAGCCGAGCTTGATTGATGCCGTCAACGATGTTTCTTCTTTATTATTATCCCATATGATTTCGTCACCTTCGGGCGCGCGGCGTAGCTCGTGAACACTACCACCGAGTTTCCCTGCTGTTCAACCCGGGTGCTAAAAGGCGAATCGAACAACCGACGGACGAACGACGAACGAACGTACATGTAGTTCGCCCAACCGCGTTTTCTCCCACTGACCAATTCCCTTCCCTCCCTCCATCTACGATTACCTAGGTACGAACCGCGCTCTCGAGCCACCACCGCCGTCAGTCAACATGACCACGCAGCAGAACCAACCCACAGCCGCGCAGCTCGCGGAAGTCAAGGCGGCCGTGTGCGACCTACTGCGGCAGCCCGACTACGACGACGGCTCGGCGGGCCCCGTGCTGGTGCGCCTAGCGTGGCACTCGGCAGGGACGTACGACGCGCGGACGGGGACAGGGGGATCGAACGGCGCGGGGATGCGGTACGAGGCGGAGGGCGGGGACCCGGCGAACGCGGGGCTGCAGCACGCGCGGGCGTTCCTCGAGCCCGTCAAGGCGCGCTTCCCCTGGATCACGTACGCGGACCTGTGGACGCTGGCGGCCATCGTGGCCATCCTGGAGATGGGCGGGCCCGACGTCGCCTGGGCCGGCGGCCGCTCTGACTTCGCCGACGACAGCCGGGTGCCGCCGCGGGGTCGCCTGCCCGACGGCGCCCAGGGCGCCGAGCACCTCCGCTTCATCTTCTACCGCATGGGCTTCGGCGACCAGGAGATCGTCGCCCTGTCGGGCGCTCACAACCTCGGCCGCTGCCACGGCGACCGCTCCGGCTTCCAGGGCAAGTGGGTCAACAACCCGACCAGGTTCTCAAACCAGTATTTCAAGCTCCTGCTGGCGCACGACTGGAAGAAGAAAAAGCTGCCCAACGGCATGGAGCAGTTCGTCTACGTGGACGAGGACCTCGCGGCGGACGACGAGGAAGGGGAGGCCGAGGAACTCATGATGCTGCCGACGGACATGTCGCTATTGTCCGACCCGTCCTTCCGGCCCTGGGTCGAGCGGTACGCTGCCGACAAGGACCTGTTCTTCGAGCATTTCTCCAAGGTCTTCGCGAAGCTGCTTGAGCTCGGCCTCCGGAGAGACGCCAACGGCAATGTGATCAACGAGGAGAACGTCGAGGAAGGGTACAAGAGCGCCCCGAAGAAGAGCGATAGTGCGACGGCGCCCGGGGATCAAGGCCCGGCCCAGATCGGTCATGAGGCTGGTCCACTGAAGGAAGACAACGAGAAAAACCAGCGGAGAAGGAATGGTGCCAAGTTATAGACGCTAGACGGATTGGCTGCTTTCACAGGCCGAGGGGAACGGGAACGGTATATCGGTTGTATGATTACATAGATTTAGACCATAGACTAGAGCCAGCATACGGATTCGTGGCATTGGACGGTCCGTACCCATAGATATATGTCATGACATCGTGGCGTCGTCGATAATTCCATTTGTCTCAATTCTCATATCAGCCTCGGACGAAGCCTTGATTCTTCTCGCAGCTAACTCTCTCAGTATTTTCGTCGAGTCAGCTAATTTCCAACCGAATCGTTACTCCTTCATAAGCCCTAATCCTCGTCTTGGATGTCCATAACCAATTGAGCCCCTCTGCCTCTGCCTTCCCGCTCGACCTTGATGTTGCGCCCTTGGGTCAGTTGCACATCTTCATCACCGTCAGAATCGACATCATCCTCGTCATCTTCCATGCCCCGATGCTCCTTAGCCTCTGCCCGCTTGATCTTCCGGAGCATGATCTGGTCTGCGTAGAAATCGTCAATCGAGACCTCCTGTAGCTAGTTAGTTCCATCACAATAACGGACCAAGAGTATGTATGAGCGCACGCACATGGTTACAACCTGTCTGGGGACACCTTGCTCTCCTTCCAGGCCGACCCCCGAGGAACTCTTCGATAGACCTCTTCTCGAAAGTGTGTTTGCACTTGCGGCTTGTCCACGGGTCTTTCATTACCACCATAGATAATGGGCAATGAATGTCGAGACGTTCCTCCGCAACAATCAAGTCATCGTCGTCATCGTCCGCCTCCCCATCGGCCCCATTTTGTGTGAACCACTTGGATGCATCGGGCAACGGCTTCCCATCGCTTCCGTGCGCCGCATCGTGCCACAGGCGTTTGAAGCCGACATAGTCGTTATTCAGACCATAGCGCTCGTAGAGGGTCTTGGACGCGTAGGACGCGGCCGCCCTATCCTTTTCAGCCTTCAACAACCTAGACGGACCCGTAATGTCGGGCACGTCCATCATAGCATCGTCTTCATTCTCATCGTCTGCTCGTCTCGACACCGCATTCGCGCTTTCCAGCTCGACCTTCCGCACCGTCTCCTGCAGTGCTTCCCTGCCGTCCTCGAGCTCGACCATCAAGTCGACGACGTTTCTGACCGCGTGGTCGCATTCGTCTGTCAGCTGCGGCACGTCGCCCTTCAGCGCCAGCACGGCCTTCTCCTCGGCACGCTCGCGGTCGTTCTTTTCGCCGTCCTCGCCCCGCTTCTCCTGGAGGCGTTTCAAGGTCGCCTTGCGCTCAGTGTACTTGTCGTTGATGTCCCGCACACTATCCCCGAGGAGCTTGAGGCTTTGCTTCAGCTGTTCTTCATATTTCCGGGTGTCCTGGTTCGTGGATAGTTCTGCTAGTGCACGCCGGGAGGTCTCGTTGAGAGGGCATGATGGCGGCTCGTACTCTGGAAGCTGTACCGGACCGCGGTCCTGCTGGGTATGTGAGGATGATGAGGTGTTTGGTCGTCGTCGATTGCGCTCGGCACCGGATACCAGGCGCCGACTGGACATGTTGCGGAGACCTACTGGTTTGATCCTCTCAAGAGTAACTATAAGTACAGAGGTTTTTCCCAAACTTTAATAAATTCGTGTTTTTTCAGGTAGCCCGCATCAATTGCTCGTGGTTTGCAGCTTGCGATCTTCGTGAGCTTAAAGTGCAGCACGCGTCGGTCGCGTCTATGTACCAACGTACCTACAGTGCGTACTGTGCTGCATGGCAGTGGATATCTGTACGCCATATATGTACACTACACAGGTACATATGCCCCACCCATCAAAGTTGTCCCACTTTAGTTGAGGTCGATCAGGGAACAGAAGATCGGCGTAATTTGTACTGTAATCAATCGGTGCTCAGACAGCTACAACTTACAGTACATACTACACAGATTGCTAACATGGAAATGCACTTGACGACTGCGGTGAAGGACTCTTGATTTCTGTATTACATATTGCTTTAGTACTTGGTTACGGTCGTTTCGAACCCAATTACACATTTTTGACCCCCGTTAGACTGTTCTATCTCATAACAATGGTACATTACGATGTCTGTCACCTCGACTGCATTACTGCGCCGCACTACCCCCTTTAACGTTGTACACGAGCCATGAAACCGCATGAACCTAACTATTCCGGCTGGCCATAGTCGCTCTCACTCACCTGCCCGTCATACCCCGTTAGTTTACCATGAACCGCATACAGCGCTTTAAGCCACATGTCAAACGAGGCTTCCATGGGCCTATTCTGGTCGCTTTTCAATTGCAGCCCCCGGACCATGTTTTGAAGCCTCTCGTAAGCTTCTATCATAACCCAGATTTGCAATGCTAAAGTTTCCTTACTCGGCTGAAGAGGAGACCCTCTAGCAGCCGAAGACAGCTCTCGAGTGAGAAGATCAAAGCACAGTGGCAAGCTAGGATCCTCGGGCAAAGATGTAGGCGGAGAAGTCGGTGCTTCCCTCTCACTGAGTCGCAACGGTGAAATCGGTTCATGTGACAAAGGAACCGGCTTGACGCAGGGGTCCTCGTCGAAAGCTACCAACGTCTCATCATCAGAATGGGAAGATCCCATCATCTGTGGGCTTTCGGGAGTCTTTCTGGCCGTATCAAGTTGGGCGTACTCCGGAATAGGGTATATCTGCGTGTCTGCGATATAATGTTCCTCTGGTAATTCGGGGATATCGTCGTCCAACAAAGCGCAACGCGATTCTAGTAACGCTCTATATGATTCGGCAATGAGCTCAACACTCGACATCCTCCGGGCCGAAGCTCCTTCCAATTGCCCGATATGGAGGACAGGCGTCTTCGCGTACCGTCTCGTCAGCGAGGACGTCGAAGTGTGAGCGACGCTAGGGGAATCCGAGCCTCGACTCAGAGGCGCCATTGGTTTCGTATCATTTGCAGCAAGATGTGCAAACTCGGGGACGACGTGTACAGAGTGTCGGAACGGCTTTTTTGACCTTGTAGCAGGAAATTCGTGATAGGAATTTCCGCTTTTTTCGTATTGCCCAGACCATCTACTACCATGGCGGAGAGGCTGCAACGGCGGGTCTGCCCGCTTTTCAGGAAGTGCTCTATTTGTGTTGAACGTGTTAAGAGGTTCCTGTGTGGGCTTGTCGGATTTCCTAACATTGTCATGATCAGACCTATAGTAGCGTTGTTGCGAGCCGATTTTCTGAAGTTTCCTCCTCAACTTTTTGCCTTCGGATCTGACAGCCCCAGGCACTGTTGCCGTCAGTCCCCTATACCAATCCATTGCAAATAAGATTGGAACAGAGCGGCAGTGATTCGAGCGGTCTATCTAGATGCGCACAGAGAATTCGCTGCCATATAACGAAAGAAAAGTTGGCAAGCAGGATCCAGTCGAGAATAAGCTTATTGCCTATCTGATATCGAGACACAAGCAAGGTCGACAAGGGTTCAGAACGGTGACGTTGGGGGCATAATGGGATGGGAGACCAATACGAAACTGGATTTGCTTAGGTGGCAGGGATGCCAGGAATAGCTTACATACATGCATACTACCACATAGAACTACGTATGTATGTATGTAATAGCGCCATCGTGTTGGCCATGCAACATCATCGATGGGGGGCGGTCAACGCAGCCTTGCCACCCGACAGGCTACCAAGGGAATTTAAGGGCGAATTCTCCAAGCTAATAAAGATCTAATAGCCTCAAGCTATTGAAAATTGGACAATTTGAGCATTAGTATCGGGCGCTCCAGTTGAACTAGTACACAGACAACCGTTCGTGGAGAGAACCGGCGCCGCGACAAGGAAAAAGTCAGGTAGTAATTCATCGTGAACCTAGAATAGAGACGTCCTACATTAGCAAGTGCTACTCTTACATGTTGCATTGCATATGCACTCGCTGCGTGGTTAACAATGACGATACGAGCTCACCCCGGCTTGCGTGGCAGCCTGGATCGAAGTCGTAGGGCTTCTTTCGACATTGAAAGGCTGAAAAGGGATGTTTCCAAGAGATGTCCTAACCTCCTGTAGCCAAGCGTCACAATAGTCTACCGCGTATTCAAACATCGCCAAAGGATCAAAAATCCCCAAAGCGGCCAATCAGCTGATGTCACCCTACTTCACCAACTTCTACCATACTATACGATGCTCTCCCAAAATCATACCCTACCTATGTACCGGCACCTGGAGGCTCCACTCTTTGCCGCTGACTTCCGATAACACATAACCTGTAGATAGATTTTATAGGAGGTCGACCGGTGCACTGGGCAGGTGTTCTAAAGGAACCAGGAAGCTTACTGCATACAGTACATCACTCGCATTACACACACACACACACACACACACACACACACACACACACACACACACACACACACACACAATAGCGGGTATAAACCGGAAGATGCTTCTGTGGAATGACGATCTAGTCAACCAATTAAAGACATAGGATGTAGCATGATAAGAAGGCTGACCACCTTCATTCGACCGATTCACTTTGAGAAAATTCCGACTTTCGTGTTCCTAGACTGAGGCTATCTAGGTAAAAGCATGTCTATCCGGAAGGCTCCGGAGCGCGCCGCTGTAGGTTGGTCTCGATCTTGTGAATGTCCATAGATCACATCGTCTTCTCTTTTCCTAGATTAGCGCATGGTATCACGAGTTTATTAAGATGAAACGGCACTGCAATGCGGGCTAGTGCTGTCATTATGTAGAATAACAAAATGCATTTCTAATAATAGTTACCACTGCGGCCCCGGCGTCTAGCGTAGCATATGCGGCCAATTATTCGCCGTGCATGTCTAGTTTACCGAACACCCAAGCCCGAGCCGGAGGTTGGCAAGTAGTTGTGTTATAAGCACCGAATACAACCACACATGTCAGGTAAGATAAGGCTGGCGCTGCTGTGAATTATATTTTATCTGGTTATGTATGGGATGACAATCTATACAGTAGTAACGCTTGTGTTTTTCTAGCTTATTTATATCCACCAACCGAGCGTTTGGAACTTCGGGATGTGATCTGGCGGTGGACTGGGACAGTCACCATGATCGAATATCTTGAATATGTATCAAGCGTTATTGCTAGCTTAACAATAGCCGCGTCGCTTTTACGACAGATTCCTACATACGGAGCCTGACTATTCCCAAAACTTCTAAAGCTTTCGTATCACGGAAACTAAACATTCGCATCCCAGCACGACGGGAGCCCTCCCTTTACTGGTAAATTATATTAGGTCAAAGAACGGTTCGGCGATGATGTTGATGTAAAATCAAGATATAAATATTCTTGAGTCAACAGACCTATGCATAGAGATACTCTATGCATAACGCGAAAGTTGCCCTAAGGAATTACCATTGTTGCTAACAAACCACAACCCCCTAAAGCTACAGCTAAAGGTAAGCCTGTGGCACAGCATTGTACGTAGTCCTTATAAAAACCTCCCATCATCTATACAATACATAGAATGACCTTCACATCCACTTTGCACAAACGTTACGCGAGGTTCCCATTACATATAGACTAATACAATACGTACGTGTAATGATTATTTTTGATCAATGCAAACAGATAATTATACATACATGCCGCAGATTTCACGTCAGTTGGATTTTGAGCATACCTTATGTAGCCTTTAAAGTGCCTACCGCGGTTTTTTTTTTTTTTTTTTTTTTTTTTTTTTGGCGGAATAACCTTAACCCTTATCCCCTAACATGCCAAGATGTTCTTCACGAAGTGTATTTATATCACAGGGGGTTTAGCATGAGGAGTAGTCGATTTCAAATATAATAACGAAGACTATTTGCTGATATGTGTGGCAGAGCCTTAAAATTTGATTTGCACAAATTCTACTGTATAATGCTTGAAATAATGTAAACGTTGTTTCCCAAGTCTGCTCTGTGGAAGACGATGGCAGGATACTAATCACGTGCTTAGAGATCCCTGCTAAGGGACTTAAGTACTTTGTAGACTCATTCTTTACCCAAACCTTATAGAGACCTCCATCCTCAATACAGCTTATTTTCCGCCCCCAATTTTTCTCACCAGCCTACAAACACCGCTTGCTGCTATGCTCGTCCATCCTCTAGCAGCCGAAGCCGGTCCCGGATAGCAAATTTCCATTCCTTCGCTATCTTATATATTAGCAGGGCGCCTAGACATAAGAAGATAATACAGAAGCATAGGACCATCGCCACACTAAATCCAAGAGCTATCGATGACAACTGGTTGTTTCTCGTTGGACCATTCTGCTCGACAGCAACAAGAACCTGCAGGGCGCTTAAGACAATTGACACAAGACCAATCATAAACAGGATAGGGCCGTAAAAGCGGGCGAAGTATTCCCCATATTGGTAATCGACCCTCTGGAAGTACGACTTGCGAAGGAGGAGTGGAGCATAGAAATTCAGCCTTGTCAGCCGAATTTCACCGTAAGCGTAACGCTCAGAGACGTCAGCATCGGCAATCTTGGCTACGTCGGATGCGAAACGGCAGAATTGTTCCCACGAGACGTCGGGCGGGATGAGGTGCAGCTTGGGGTCCTGGGCCATGCGAAAGTCAGACTCGTATCTGATAAGATATGAGTAAGTCCTGAGGTAACCCAAGGCTGCTCTGCGGACCCGGCCAGCATGGTCCCTACCGTTGCCGATGTAATCGCGCCAGAACGGATACGAGAGGATATAGCGGGGAAGCGGCTTAATAAATATTCGATCATGGATCCATATGAGATGCAGTTTAGGATCCTCGGTCACGACGACGGCCCGTTGTTTGACTAGTTGCCGGTGGAGCGGGGAGATGTTACTGCTGTCCTGCTTTGACATCCACCAGAACTTGTCTGCCATTCGATCTAGGTCCTCAGACCGGAGTTCTTTGTCGAGAAATTTCAACACCTCATCGCATTTCTGAAGTGAAATATAGGGGTATCCAGGCAAACATCGTTCCGACGAAGATCCTGAAGGTTCATCTAATTCGCGGCATAGCTGATGTGCTAATGCAAACGGCGGTTCAAGAGGTGGGGACATGTAAGTAAGTAATGGAGATAAAGTTTGATTTTAAGCTTAAAACTTAACCACACTAGTTAAGGAAGAGGATTAGCCGCCTGTACACGGATTATATAAGTATATATAGGTCCTCGAAGCCTCCAAAACGATGTAAGAATCGAAGTTAGCAACAAAATGCCTACTATGAGGCTTCTTTAACCTCGGAAGGCTGACTACCTGAAGACCTACTTAAAGACCTATATAAGGGGTGTCTGCCTACCCCTCACCGATTGCATCTCACACACAGCCTGCTTCCCAGTCATCAGCAAATTTTTCCATCTCCAGAATCTGTATTCGGCCGCTGTGTTTCGTCCTACCAATCGAGACGGCATTACATGCACCAATTTACGTGTTTTTTTGTATTACAAAAATGTTCAGACTGTTCGGTAATGCGGGCATTCTTAGGGGGTGGACTTGGCTACTCTCAGTGATCATTATTATTATCGCTCTGTTTACCGTAATCTTCTTTCGTCTCCTCTTTACGAAACAGATAAAATCCAAACAAGGGGCTGAACCCAAAAAAGAGGCAAAATCTAAACGAGAGTTGAGTCTTCGCATTAGCAAAGTTCCAGCCGATAAGTCTCTTGACGCCTTGAAGTCCCATCTGAAGTCGATTGCTACAGAAGATCCAGCCTTCAAAGAAAGCCTTAATACCTTAGATCTGCGTTCAGTAATACGAATAGACAAACAAGAAGCCTGCGCTATCGTTACTGTTACTACGTCAGTCCTCGAAAACGAATTGCTAGACCAGCTTAAGAAGGCCAACAATCAACTCCCTTATGACTACGACTGCAAGTTCTACGGCATCACACCACTCTTCGAAGATATCAGTGGCGCAAAGGTCGAGTAAGTATAACGGTCAATAAATGTATCAAGGCTAGTCTCCTTTGCTAATGTTTTATCTCTTCGCAGTGTCGTTGCGGTACCAGGCCTTGCGAGCCATGCTATCGGGTCTTGGAAATCTCCAAGTAGTAACGACGTCTGGCTACGTGACTATCTTCCCACCGATGTTCCTAACATTCGGGTTTTACTCTATGGCTACGACACTACATTACTAAAAAGCGACTCTAGGCAGTCAATTGAGGACATGGGACGCCTATTTTTGGAAAGTCTGAAGGCTTTCCGACGCGGCGGTAATGTACGTAGATAGCCTCCAATCATATCTTAGCAGAAGCTCAACATCCAGTAGACAAATCGTCGACCAATTATATTCATCGGCCACAGCCTGGGAGGGCTTCTGGTCAAAGAAGTAAGGCCGTAGGTGGCCTATCTGACCTGCTGCGCTAACCGGTCCACTACAGGCACTTGTTCACGCGCACAAGAAAGCCACCGACCGTGCCAACCTCGAAGTGTCTCAAGCGTGCTGTGGTTTACTTTTCTTTGGCGTTCCCAACCTTGGCCTGCGAAACGATCAGCTGCAAAGCATCGTCGGGGGCCAGCCAAACCAAGACTTGATACGCAATTTGGTTGTCGATAGCGATTCCGAACCTTCTGCATTCCTGAGGAGGGTTTCGAATGACTTTTCTGACTGTTGTAAGGGTAAATACCGTGTGGTTTCATTTTTCGAAAGAAAACACAGTCCTACTGTATAGGTACGATGATTCGGAAAAGTCGGGGAAGAGAAATGACTGACAATCAGCGCTCTAGATGCAAGCAGATGGAACATTGCGCAAGACTGGCTCCAAAATGTTAATGGTAACCGAGAAATCCGCCACGAGCACGGGTTTAACAGCAGTGCCGGATGAAGATAATATCGGCTTTGACACTGACCATTCAGGACTCGTAAAATATGACTCAAGGACCCGGGGATTGTATCCCATAGTGAGGGGACGACTGGAGATGCTTATCCAAGATGCGACTCGGATTGCTAGACAATTTCAAGATAGTACGTGATTAATTTGATTATTCAAGAAGTCATACAAGCAAACCGTACCAAATTCCACCCCTTAGACCTCACCCATGAACAAAAGCGCTTGTGGGACAATCTGAATGATCCACCGTATTCGTCTTTCAGAAACTCTGGCGCTGTCAGCAAACCTGAGAAAGGAACTCTGCAGTGGCTCGTTGAAAAGAGTGATGATTTTGAAGACCGTCACGACAATCGCCGCCTAGGATTAGACGACTTCACGGCTTGGCGGGACTCGAGCAAATCAGAATGCCTTCTCGTAACAGCACCGCCAGGCTCAGGCAAATCCATACTGTCAAATTTTGTCTTGAGGCATCTTGAAAGTACACCCATGGACAATGCCAAAATTGTCTACTACTTCTGCAATATCAAGAACAATGTGGCTTCCCGCAATGCGACCTCTGTCCTACGAGCACTTATTGTCCAGCTCTGCGAGACTCAACAGAGCTTATTCCAGACTCTTCCTTCCGACCTTACAGAGAACAGTTCTCGTTTCCGCTCTGCCTCATTAGACACACTTCTACACTACTTCGAAAAAATGCTGCGAGACGATACATACGCTCAGGTTTATTGTGTTATCGATGGCCTCGACGTTTACCATGACGGCATGGACGAGCTTACCGCCGGATTAATAAGAGCCTTCAATACTAACGGTGAAGTTTCAGGTCTAGTTCGGAAGCTATTTTGTACAAGCAGATCAGATCAGGAAATACTTGACGCCCGGGGGAGGGGGTCACCCCATAAAGCTCTTCGTTGCAATCCTAAAGACGTGGACACTTTCGTTTGCTCGCGGGTCGCATCTCTCAAATTCTCGGACGATACCAAGAAAGTGATCACAGAACTACTGCGTTCGAAGGTTGAGCACACGTTCCTTTGGATCGAAGCGGTTATTAGAAAACTAAAGAATATGCGCTTCTCTTCTCCAAATTCGGTAAAAAGGACAATCCAGAATAGCTCTCAAGATCTCTACGGGTTATATACCGACCTAGTGCAAGTAGCTGCGCGGGAAGAGGAGCCAAGTTATATGCGCCTTTTAGTCTGGGTTGTTTACGCGAAACGACCTCTCCGATGCGACGAGCTGGAGGAAGCCATAGCCTTTGGTCCTGAGGACACATACCAGAGCTACGATGAAATGTTGGCAGCAAAACCTTCTGTTACCCCTGATGAGATATATCAGAGTCTCGGCACGTTGGTAGATATCGTCGAAGACAAAGTATATCTCATACATCAGTCCGTCAAGGACTTTTTCGAAGAGAGACAACCCTTGCAAAGCGCTTTCAGCCGCATCAGCCCTCGATTGTACCCTGCATATGTCTCCATAGCATATCTCAACCTTATTGGTACTGAATACCAGGTTCCCCATGGAGACACCACGGAGCAATTTTCATTGCGCCCATACGCTCTCGATTATTGGCATACCCATATCGAGACAACAAAAGACGTTTATGACGAAATCCTATTACAGGAGCTACATAGTCAAGCAGATTACCAACCCGATCCTATGGGGCAAGGAGTGGTGGAGACCCCATAAATTCGCGTGGAGAAACTGGCACACGTCATCTGTTCTACAAAGATTGAGTAAGACCAGTCAAGTCGCCACTGCCTAATCTAACTTAACAGTGCCGCGATAGCACTTCTTCTTAAGAAACGCAGCAACGACGTGAAGATAAAACCGGCGGTAATAAAAGCAGCAGTAAAAAACCGTTCTAACGGAGCAGAAGTAATAAAGCTACTTCTTACAGAACGTAGCGACAAGGTCCAGGTTATACCTATTGGAATATCTGGTGGCTGGTATGTGAATATACGGGTGGCTGGACGACCCACACCAGTGGCTATATAGGAGGATATTCCCTCCTACCTGTGATACCTCTCTTACTACTACTATCATCAATATAACTGATGTACACACTCATAACCTGCGTATCTATTTCAACAATACCGGCAGTAATAGAAGCTGTAGCAGTAAGGGGTAGCGCGGAAATAATAGCGCTGCTTTTTAAAGAACGTAATAACGAGATTTAAATTATACCGGCGGTAATAAAAGCTATAATAGTAATATTTTTTTAAAAACGTATTAATAAAATTTAAATTATATTAATAATAATAAAAGCTATAATAGTAAATTTTTCTAAGAAAATAATAATAATATTTTTTAAAAAACGTAATTAATAAAAAATTAAATATATATATATATATAAAATAATATATTAATAAATAAAAAAATAAAAAAATCTCCACTTTATAGCTTTTTAAAAAAGGTACGTATTTATTTAATTTATTAATATAATTTTTATATAATAATTATTAAGTTAATTAAATATATATAACTTTATTATATAAACCTTTTTTTAAGTTATATTATTTAGTTATTTAGTTTTTATAAATAGCTTTAATTAACCTTTTTTATTATATAATAAAATGCCTTATAATAATTTATATATATTTTTACCGGTAATAATAAAAATTATAATAATAATTTTTCCTAAAAAAATAATAATAATACTTTTTAAAAATAATAATAATAAGATTTAAATTATACCGGCAGTAATAAAAGCTACAGCAGTAAATCTTTTAAGGGAAGTAATGGTAATACTTTTTAAGGAACATAGTAATAAGGTCCAGATCACACCAGGGGTAATAAAAGTAGTGGTAAAGAATATTACCAGTAGCACAGAAATAATGGCATTATTAATTAAGAATGGCGTTGGTATTACGCTCGCAAATATCAATAGACGGTCACTAGTACACGCAGCCTGCAGATGGGAAAACCGCGAATTGATCAGGGTACTTCTCGAGAACGGCGCCGATGCCGAGGCCACAGACGAATACATGCAAACACCTTTGCTATTATCAGCAGTGTTGGGACGCCCTGACGCAGTCGAGGAATTGCTTGCCCACGGCGCAAATGCCAATGCGAAGGATATCTACCGGAGAACGCCCCTCATGTGGGCAGCAAGATTGGGTTTTGTGTCCATTGTTAGGCTATTGCTTTCACAGCGCAGCGTGGATCCAAATGTGAGAGATAATCAAGGTCGTACGGCTCTTTCCTGGGCGGCCGGCAAGGGCCGTGGCGAGGTGGTTAAACTGCTCCTTGAAAATGAAAGGGTAGACAAAAACTCGAGAGATAAGCGTGGTCTTACGTCGCCAATGTGGGCTGCATGGAAATCACATCATAATATAGTACAACTGCTTGTTTGGCATGGTTGTCAGTTGCATGGGACGGACAAGGATTTGGTTGTTTTTCAAGCTGCTATATGCATGAGAGATAAGGGCTTTAAAGCGGTTACGGAAGTATTGGGGTTCAGGGACGGCGACGACGGGTTTCTCGGGCTGACGGCTGTATTTCAAGACTAATCCATTGCGCTTTCAGTTGGTAATTCCTTTCAAATATACTTCCAAACACAAGTCAAGGGAATTATAAAGATCAGAGGAAAGATATTGCGTGAGGTCGATAATGGTGGCAACACCTTTACACTTATCCCAAGTAATTAAAAGTTTGGGCTATGATGGGGAAAAAATCCTAGCCATGATATTAATTCCTCGACTGATACCTGGAAGCCGGGTGCTGTTGGTGGAAGTTCGCTGCAGTAATTTTTCTCCCAACGGACCGCGATCTCGCAAACTCGGAATGGCGTCGAGATAGCTGGGAGTATATTGCTGTCGATTCTAGGAGTCTGAAATCTGAAGCTGTAACTGCATGTGTGTTGCATTAGATGCATGTACGTAAGTCAACAAACGACATGGAGACGTTGAATTATGACAGTAACGATAATCCATCAGAGAAGAATGCAGCACAGGTATGGTACGTACTTACCATCATGAAGCTTCCGTTTCCTTTACTTATGAAGGGAGGTGTAGACGGCTAAGTTTCTATACATACAGCGCGACTATCATGGGTCATTCCAAGCCATAGATAATGGTCTGATCTTTCTCCGAGTTACGGTTTACTGCGACTAATCATAGGTAATTGTCTGTATCTGGAGCTGACCAGTCTTTCGACAACATTCCAGGTTACTTGGGCACGTCTCGGATGAAAACGGTGGCCACCCTTTTTTACTTAACACACGGAGCCGAAGCACGGCATCAGGACACTGCTTCGGCCCCTTAACGCTCCCGCGAGTCACGTCGACAGCATCGCTATGGCTCACAGTCCAGGGGTACGCTACCTACCCGAACACCTTTCCAGCTCAGCTCTCCCAAGAAGGGTCAAAGGTGAACGAGATCCGCCACGCTTCTTCGAGAAGTTCCTCCACGCTGGTTTCTTATACCTAACCTAGGTAAGTACCGTCTCTCTCTGCCTTCGGGATCTCCATCTCGACAGGCATCGCGAACTTCTACTCGGTGCCCGATCATGTCCTTCCCTTGTACCATGCCGGGACGGCACACGCGCTTGCGCATTTTCGCCCTCGTGTTCAAGACCATATGGAAGGATAGGGGCGTCATGGAAGCAAAGCCGCACACGCACGGCTCCGGCATCGACGAGTTCAGAGGACGGTTGGCTGCCAATTACATTCAACCTATCACGTCTAACTTCCAGCGTAAATATGTTTCTTCATCGCCGTGTTGAAGTCTCTGAAGCGGATCTAAGCGGTAGTCCTAGATTGGGTGGGTGTCCCACTATAGGTAGCAACCAACGCAACTCCGGTAATGCTTCTGGAAGATGGGGGTCTTCGACACTTGGTCTCCGTCCCGCCGTTTGTAAGGAAGGAATGACATATGCCCACCCCTTGAGGGATCTGAATCCGTAGGGCAGAGAACCAGAGAGTTTTTGTTAGTTCACAGACGCTGTATGACAACCAGCAGTGGCGTGGGAATACGATGCCTAGGTATGGGTCACAGATGTATTACGACAGTTTGTTAAACGGCGTCGAGCGAGTATCAAATGTATAGTTGAGGAACATAGCCATACTCTATCGAAACAACAGAGATCTTGCGTCGTTGCTCTAATGCTCAGGAGAACCCATCTCAACTAGGCGCAAGGAATAGCAGCGAACGCAATCACGCAATGAACCAGGTACTCACTTATGTAGGTCACGCGTCTTTCTACCAGCCGGCCACTTTCTATGCTCAGTCGAGATCAACAAGACCAGTTTCGACCCATAGGTAATTCCTATGGGGAGTTGGGATGGTATCGGGGGAAGAGGACTGGTGTAGTATGCCTCCTGTGAACAATGTTCATTCAAGTTTAATACGCAGTGAGTACAGAGGAGAGTTATAGGTAATGCCCTATAAGATAGAAAACCTTTGCTAGTCGAAGGGTCTCTTTGACTAGACGCCTCACACATGGACCGCGGATTGGCCTCCCCAAAATGACTTTTGACAGAACAACAGCTCATGAATTATTATTTTTTTAAAAAGGGACCAGGATGGCAGGTAGGTAGGTAGTCAGGTCGGCTCGACCTGAAAACTCCCCCTTGTCAAACCGTGTCTTCGGTGGATATGCATAAGCTCGTGAGCGTAAATAGAAGTTCAATTTATCCATCAATCAACGACGAGGACCACAATGTCTCGGCAAAGATTTCCGCGAAGCGAAGGAGAAAACAGACGGTCTGTTGGGCGGCATCGACTAAGGTTGCGAAATTAGGGGTTCAGCTACACGATTAACTAGGCCAGAAGAGCAAGTGGGCGTGCAGTTGACCTTATCGTAGGTTTAAGGCCTTTCAACTCAACTTTGTCTTCCGGACCCGGAATAGGAGAACACACGCGGAGCTGAGCCACGCTGCTTTAATATGCCGGCGCATGGCCTGAATATCTAGTTGCCCCAGTGAAATATGCATATATTGTACATTAGAAATTATGCACAACTCCCTTTAGCTTACCGGCTCTATGTAAGTACCGTGAGAGCTTTCTTTACGGAATGTTTCCGTTCACGATTTGCGGCATAATATGGACATTTCTAGGCCTTCGTTTCTTACATCCATATTTTCGGATTCCACCGAATCGAAGTACCGCATCAAGCACCCTCTTTTCAGCACCGTTTATCATATCAACAACAGCACCGAAGCTCCAAAAGCAACCAGTGCCACAGAGCGCCGTCCTGGTGGTTAGAAGGGCCAAATGCAGCGTCATCGAATCAGCTATCATAAACTTGCGAGTCCGAGACGGATACTTGCTGGCAACAATATAGTTAATTATAGGCAAGACGGAATGCCTGCCTCATGTACTATTAAATCAGTTAGTTAGTTAGTTATCAGGCATCACACGGTGGTCGTTCCCAAGATCCTCCTAGTTAGGAACTTTTTACTCACTCAGGAAAAAATATCACCTCTCAGAAAGCTACGACCGCATGGCGTGCGGTTGTGCGCTCAGGGCCACAGCTATCAACCTTTGCGCCAAAGCCAAGAATCGTCTTGAGCATTGATTTCTCCTCGCCGTTCATGACGGTCCCCAGGATTGGCGGGTTTCGAGGCAACCCATTGGGTATTTTCGGATCAGGCACGGCGCCAGCGTCAAGCACAAGGCGTATCGCTGCTGTCCGACTCGAGTCCACTGCACGGTGTATTACATATCTCCTGGTCGCGTCTAGAGTTTTGTCTCTTTCCTAGAGATCGTTACTGATCCCGTCGTAGTTTCGGGGTATCTTGAACCATCTCGGTCTTTTCCTAAGAGCTTTAAGTGACTATGGAAACCTTATCAAGTTGAAGTTGAATATGGGTCATGTCATGACCGTTAATGGGCATCACAATCTGCCCAGACAATCATAGGCATGCGGACTAGGAAATGAATGTGTGGCTCCCGGCATCAAGTTCAAACGTGGCTCTAATGGTGCAAAGATCGTCCTTGTTTGCAACCCCTTTTTTCCTTCCACCATACAGCAGCTCTCTTGATGATTTTGACATTTCCGTTCAGGCAACGGTCAGATATACGTCTCAGGGTCTGGGAAAGCTCAGATAATTTAGTGTTTGCCCTCTCAAAAACAACTCGTAGAGATGCTTGGTCGATGCGTTGCAGCTTGCCACGTTCATTGATGACTGACGCTATCTGCCGAAGCACAACCTCGAGGTCTGTGGCCTCATTTTTGAGTGCGTATAGTCGACTGGGAAGCTCATCACTTTGGCCTAGATCGGATATTGCTTTGCTAAGCTTAGCCGCTGCATCTGCGATAGCGATGACATTGGCGACGACTGAAATAGGGATCTCCATGTCGAGACGGGACCTTGCAAGATAACTGTCACTACTAAGGTTACAGGGAGTTCACTGCTCGATATCATACGCATGTAAAGGTTCCATGTATCCAATCACATTATGGTCAGACCACAATTGTTTGACAATTTCTGACTTATTCGTTATCCCTTGGACTCGGGCTGCTCCTTCACCTCATCAAATATGTCAAACCCCCAATAATCTCGAGTGTCCGTGAAACGTACATCCCCCTTATCCCGCCGAATGGCATCTATATCTCTCAACGTTTGTTGAGATAGGCTGAGGTTGCTGGTGGCCGAGATGTTGTCTCTTAGGTGCTTCGTAGAATAAGATTTTGGCACGACACTGGTTCCTTTTTGAATTGCCCATGCGAGTAGCAAGACAGCCGGGGAGACGTCATATGCCTTAGCAATTTCTTGTATCTGTTATTCATCAGCTTGGTCAAGCGTCAAGTAAATGGAACGCCCCAGACGATGCCGTACAACTTCGTCATACATCGGTCCGGGGATGTGACTATTTAACGCAGCTTGTGGTGCCGGGCGGCCGCCAAGAGGTGAGTGCGCTTGAACATGAATGCCGTGGCTCTTGCAAAATGCTATCATGTCGCCTTGAGGAAGGTATCTGGGCTCTGATTTAGTCTGAACTCCGTCTTCTATGGAGATTTGCGTAGACATCAACTTACGGGTGTAATTCGACCTGGTTCACGGCCGGAGTAATCTTTGCAGACTCCAACAGCCTTCGAAGCTTCAAAATGGAGAAATTGGAGACGCATGAATGCTGTTAGCGAAAGACGTCGTCTATTCCCGTGGTTGTGGTAGTACCAATTTCTCTAACCTTTCCCTGGGCTACAACATCTTCCATGGCCACCCACGTTGCCGCATAGTCGAGTGAGAGAGTCAAATCAACGATAGGCTGATGAAGAAATGAGAACGTAAATATGTTATTATCGACTCGCAATTTATAATGGCCATTATGTACCTTATTCGCATATCGTGCTACATCCCCTTGGTCCGGCTGGCCTCGTGTTCGCCTATAAGCCACTGGAACTGGTATGAGGTATATCAGCGCAATCACAGGGTCGCCAGCCTACGCTGAGATTGACTTACAGTGCATCAAATATAGATCGACTTCTAGAAATCAGCCGAGCTTCAATAAAACGGGTAGTTTGAGAAAGTCGAACTGTATTCTAATCCCAAATTTTTCAGACTCAAGTCAACTGCAGCTCCAACATCTTGTGGATCATGATGAGCATTTGCTCTACATATAACGAGCATTAGCCATATACATATATATTGATAAAGAGAGGACCGAATCGTCTTTGCCTACAGCTTTGAAGTAATCCAAAGGTCTTCGCGGGGACCTCCCCATTCACGTATCGCATTCCCCACAGCTTTCTCGACCACACCATCTCCATACATGAAGGCCGTGTCTATTAGTCGATATCCGGCATGTAAAGCATCCTTGACGACCTGCTCGACAACTTCAGGGGGCGCAGGATCAGGCTGAAAGGTTCCCAAGCCAATGGCTGGCAATCGCCGGCCGTTGGATCCAATTGGGAATGAGCGCATAGTTGTTCTACAAAGCTTCAACAAGTAGTTACATGCAGATTGGGGTGAGGGGATTACAATGTTATATTCTGTGGTTTCATGCATGGGACAAGTACGGATATAAGTAATTTCTCGGTAATTGATGACTATCAAGCGTTTGCTCTCAAGTAGGAGGTAGAGCATTTGTAACGGCGTCTTTTTTCACCTTCATTTCTTTATTACTTCATCTCACGAGCACTTCTGATAAGATGATACATTTCATATATGTACTCTTTGGATATTGGAAGGAGGAAGAATGATTTGGACGAGGCCAAAAAATAGCATGCGGTCAATTATGTCTTTTGAATAAAAGTCACACAGGCATTACGGTTTTCTATTATAGTCCGTTTTCTTTCCATAACCGTTCATAAAGCTTCATAAATTTGACTGCTCGGAGCGGGTTAAAGCGGCATTGGCGCTAGGCATAATTTGGCCGAAGAACAGGAACCCCACGATCTCGGGTAACTATATGTATTGTTCTTATAGAGTTGCGAGGCAGTAAACCTATGTATACTTTTGCCGTTGACATAGTATATAAAACATATTTCCTGTACATACCATTACCCATCCCCATCCCAAGTAATCAGCTTCGAGAGAACCGCTCGAAATGCCCGAAATCACTATCACCGGCTGGCGGACCCGGGACGTGCGTTTCCCGACGTCTCTGGATAAGACGGGGTCCGACGCCATGAACGCCGCCGGCGACTACTCCGCCGCATACTGCATTCTGGAGACGGACTCAGACTTTAGCGGTCACGGAATGGTAATGAAGATGCCACCATTCTATTCATGTGTTCTGCCCACTACCACCACCCACGCCACCCATCATACATGCATGCTATGCAGAGATATCGTGTCGCAGAAAGGACTAACGCAGAAGCGCCCTAGACCTTCACGATCGGCCGCGGCAACGACATAGTGTGCGCGGCGATCGACTACCTGGCCGACCGGGTGCGGGGCCGCACGCTCGCATCGCTGGTGTCGGACTGGGGCGCGACGTGGCGGCACCTTGTCAACGACTCGCAGCTGCGGTGGATCGGGCCGGAGAAAGGGGTGATCCACCTGGCGCTGGGGGCGGTGGTGAACGCGGTGTGGGACCTGTGGGCCAAGTCGCTTGGGAAGCCGGTATGGCGGATCGTGGCCGACATGACGCCCGAGGAGCTCGTCGCCTGCGTCGACTTCCGGTACATCACCGACGCGCTGACGCCCGCCGAGGCCGTGGCCCTGCTGCGCGCCGCCGAGCCCGGCAAGGACGCCCGCCTGCGCGACGCCCTCGAAAGCCGCGCCGTGCCCGCCTACACCACCAGCGCCGGCTGGCTCGGCTACGACGAGGACCGCATGCGCGCGCTGCTGCGCGACACCCTCGCCCAGGGCTACCGGCACTTCAAGCTCAAGGTCGGCACGAGCGTGGAGGCGGACCGGCGGCGCCTGGCGATCGCCCGCGACGTCATCGGCTACGACCGCGGCAACGTGCTTATGGTCGACGCGAACCAGGTGTGGAGCGTGCCCGAGGCCATCGAGTGGATGCGCCAGCTGGCCGACTTCAAGCCGTGGTTCATCGAGGAGCCGACGTCACCCGACGACGTGCTGGGCCACAAGGCGGTGCGCGACGCGCTGCGGCCCCACGGCATCGGCGTCGCCACGGGCGAGATGTGCCAGAACCGCGTCGTCTTCAAGCAGCTGCTGATGGCGGGCGCCATCGACGTGTGCCAGATCGACGCCTGCCGGCTCGGCGGCGTCAACGAGGTCCTAGCCGTGCTGCTCATGGCCAAGAAGTTCGGCGTCCCCGTCGTGCCCCACTCGGGCGGCGTCGGCCTACCCGAGTACACCCAGCACCTCAGCACCATCGACTACGTCGTCGTCAGCGGCAAGCTGTCCGTCCTCGAGTACGTCGACCACCTGCACGAGCACTTCCTCCACCCCTCCGCCGTCAAGGACGGCTACTACCAGACCCCCATGAATCCCGGCTACAGCGTCGAGATGAAGCCCGAGAGCATGGACAGGTTTACGTACCCCGGTGAGGAGGGCGTCAGCTGGTGGAGGTCCGACGAGGCGAAACCTATTTTAGAGGGCGAGAAGATCTAAATGTAGTGGGGAGCAACTTAGGCCAGCGTGGCTTAGATTGAAGATGAGGAGCCAGGCATGATCTCGCATTATAGCATTTGCTTTCGAAGCACAAAAGTTATTCCATTCCTATGATGGTGAGACGGACAATTTGATGGGAAGTCTGTAGCAAGCAAAAAGGGGGTGAGATCTGGTAGATCGGTCCGCAGGGCATTGATGGCATCCCGTACGACAGGACGCGATCATACTGTTTGTCCTTTGTATTTAGGATATCTAGCACATGATCAGAAATGAAGGATCCGATCAAGGTTAAGCAATTCTGTAGGGCTACGCAAGAGCACTCTATATAGTAAAACTAACCCTATGTGAAGTAGATGGTATAAATTCCATAACAAAACCTCTCTTTCATCGCAGTTAGTATTGTTGATTTATTACTTAAAACACACGTTCTAAACTCCGAACTACTAGACAATCAACGATCCTATAGATTAGCTATTCTGATTCTAGCGGAGACACTTAGACACCTTCACCTAGGTTGGATAAGCTGTTCAAGGAAATCTACCTAGCAGAAACTCTTTGTTACTATAAAGGGATGCATAGTTCGGGCGATTTCATAGAGGATCCGGGGTGGGGGTAAGCTGCCTTCCGACTGTTGAATAGGGGTACTTGGGTATCTGCATAAATAATAGCTTTTGATAGATCGACCTGGCATAATATAGCTTACAAGTAACAATGTGGGAAGTAAGATGGTTAATATAGAGGGATATAAGGGAACGTTCACTTTCTGGCGTGTGTCAAGCCCCCCTGAATTCCACCACGAGATGAGACCTACCTCTCGTATCAGCATCAAGACCCCTGTACCGCTGTACAGCATGCTATGATGTTAAAATATTATGTCGCCGTATTAGTTACATGTTCAGAAATTATCTCAACGTGGTGTCTTTATAGTGATTTTCATGGAATACTGAGCAGTACAGCTCCGAATGCATATCTGATACAAACATCCCCGCATTATGAGGTCTTCGCTGAGAAATAAAAGCATTGACACGAAGACATCCATTCCTCATCACCTAATATATATAACTAACATACCAACGCACGCGTGCACACACAAAAACATTTATATACACACCTAGAGACACCGGACCTTCAGCCACTCGCTGGTACCGAGGCCCAAGTTCAACCCATTCAAAGCCCACCACCTTCTAACGGGTCTCGGGTCACCGATGGCGTCCTCGAGCGCCTCCTCGATGTCGCAAGTCTTGTATTCCACCCGGTGGGCTCTCCCGTCGACTTGGTGTTCCCCCCTGGCATATTGCTTCCACCACTCCAGCACCTGGACGTGGCCCTGCTTCGTCGGCGCCACGAGGACGTTGGCGTCGAAGGACAGCTTGTCGCCCTTGAGCTCGCGCCACAGTTCCAGCACCGCGGTCTGTCCGTAGGCGCTGGCGATCTTGCAGACGCCTTCGCCGTGGGCGACGGGAATGCCCGAAGTCTCCCACCAACGGAGGACTGCCGTCTGGCCGTGTTGAGCGGCTGTGAGGAGGCTGCGGCCGGGCTTGAGGAGAATGTTGTCGTGCTTCCGGGCGGCGTCTCTCCACCACTCCAACACGAGGAGGTGGCCCTTTGCTGATGCGGATTCGAGTGCCGCCTCCGTGTACTTCAGTGCGAGACCGGACCGAAGCCACCAATCCAGAATGTGGACATAGCCCATACGGGAGGCGTTGTCTAATGCTTCAGCATCGTACTCTTTCTTCAGGAATGATGGAGATGTGTTCCACCAATTGAGGATATCCGTTCGGCCGTACACTCCAGACGCCTTGTTCGGCAGTAGCTTAGCGCTAAAGGATGCCCAAAAGACTTTACTCAGATGTGTTTCCATGTAAGTTAAAACGTCGGTCAGCGAGAATTTGATGATGAGTTTTACTGCCAGGAACGAGACATAGCGGAGCCCCTTTGGTGCTTCGGAGAGCTTTTGGCAAACAGCAGGCGACTTATGACATAAAAGGATGAGCCATTCGAGCTCGTTCATGTATATCTCAATAGGGTCGACAAGGCTCGCGCGGTCGACTTTCCATTCTGGCGGAGTCTTCAACTTCGTGTATATGCCGAGTGATGTCGCTAGTTCCCAGTCACCGACGTATTCAAATATGATGGTCCAAATTTCTGGTGGTAAACTCTTAGTGGTCTGACTTGCAGTAGTCATACGCATATCTTGTTGTGCGGCGACCTCGACATCATGGCCCAGGCTCATAAGCTCTGCCTGGTTCTTTATTATGCCGACAAGGTCATTGAAGCCGTCCCAAGACACCACTCGCTTATAGGAACTAGGTCCTTCATAATGCCATAAGACGGGTGCCATGACCTTGACCCAATTCCATTTCCGGTTGATCTTGCTCAGCTGTTTCTTCGTCATGGGGTTCTCCCACATGTGCACTGACATGCCCGGTACCAACAGGATCTTCTTGGAAACGTCCCAGGCTCGTAGAATTTCCAACAGGGTCGTGTCAGCAATACCGGACATCATCTTGGCAAGATGGTCGGCATCAATAGGGGCAAGGACAAGCAGGTCTGCCCATTCGACTAATTCGAAAGCAGTCCGTCTCGCGGATTCTATTGCATCTCTTGTCCTCTGGTCGGCGTCGATTGCCATAGTGGCTAGGCTCCTGTTCTCCATGACAATGATATCGTGGGTCAGGCGCAAGGGTATCTCGTCGACGAGTGCTCGAGTCTCGATCTGCGAATCTTTGAGCATACGTACGGCTATCGCCTGAGCATAGGCGACGTCTCGCTGGCCATTTGCTGCAACAAGCACGCGGAGCCTTCTCGTGCGCGGCATCTCGTGGAAGGACGAACAGGACGAATTGGTGGTGAGAGGAGGATTGGAAAGAGGGCGACCAAGGAAAGGTAAGGGGCGAGGGTCGGAAGGGAAATTAGGTGCCATCTCGACGCATTATAACGGTGAAAGGTGGTCGCTCTTTGTGGAAGGACCTGTCACCGGTGACCTTTGGGTACAAATGCGTTGTCCTGTCGGTATTGATCCGTACGGTACTGCGGAATCGCGGTATTGTGATATCGCTAGGACGCATGCAAGACAGTTGTCGAAAACGATTCTAATTCTTGAGTCTGCATCGAACCGCGCGGAAGGGTGAAAGCTGTAAGAGTTCAGTGGCGCAACGCCAAGCAACTCGATGTCGGGCGATCAGACGAGACAAAAGCTTTGTACAAATATGGATTCGAGGTGGGTTATATAAGTAGTTGTACACAGAAGATCTGTGAATAAATGCGGCATGAACCTAGGTAATCGGGCCTTGCTTGGATTTACACTGAAAGTTAGGTTAGACAAAACATAATAGGTCGTAAATGATTGGAAAAGACTAATAAAATAAAATCTAGGTGGTGTACACACACTTCGCAAGCTAAGTTAGCTAAGGTTCTACGCTGTATGCAAAGAAGCGGTATAATGACGCTGACTGGGTCTCCTCTGCTCCACCTCTGCATCTACCTAGGTACTGTAAGGTGCCGGGGTGGAGTCCGGGAGCCATTAGGTACGAGGTACGAGATACCTTCAGGGCTCCTACGGATCTTAAGGGATGAGCTTCCGGGTCGGTCAGGTAGCTTTCCTATAAGCAGTAAACCGAGCACCCGTATAGAATACCTTTAAGTACCTATTGCCCTTGCTACCTGGATGCTGACCTATCTACTTAGATTATACATCCATGTGTGCATGTCACGTATGTAGGACCACTTCTGTCCATATCTACTACCTAAGTAGTTAGGCTTGAACTTACGATATCAGAGCGTACGGAATAAAAGCGACATAGGCATGAACCACAAATATATTTCAATTTTCTTTGTCCCCCATATGGGGATCCCTTTGAATGTTCTCCCTGCGTCCGGCTCGAATACGTCGCTAAGTGTATTGAGCATAGGACAAGCAGTTTCTAATATCCTAGCTTATAAGTAAATCAGGTATAAACAACAAAATAAACGATGCACCATCGTAAGATGCGACACCACAATGCACCATCGTGGCGAGAGCCGAGTTTCAACGTCGGGTGGTAATGTTGGTTGCAGAGCCTTCTCCCCCCACAAGCCATATGCAACTAGCTCTAGTTGAAAGAAAATTATAATTCGAACGCCTTTTCGCTCGCTTGGTCGTCCATGCCGTTAACGCAAACCAATGACACTCATCTCTAGTGTCCATACTCTCCTGATCCACACCTTCAGCGGTCCATCCACACCCTCCACGTCCTTCAGGTCTACACCTTCCCACCAGCAACGTCGTGCCGGCTTTCGCCAGAAAAGGAGCAGCTTTTGTGCCATGCCAACAGCGTTGTTGCCCATCTCGTTGCCGCGTATGTCACTCCGCAGCCGAGCAAGTGCCAGACTGCAGACGACCGCCTTGTTAGGCTCGCCAGCACGATGACCCCACCTATCATCGTGGTTGAACCCGCTACATAAGTTGTTAGGAATCTACTTCGCTCATAGGAGACCAGAACGGAGCGTGGTACGGTTCGCTTACCCAGCCGTGAGCATCTCAATCAAATGCGCCTCAGTGGTCCCCGGCTCGTCACTTCGTTTCAGCCCTGAGAAGATGCCGTCTTGCCTGAGCAAAGCCCGCGCCGCCGCTCGCTTGACTTCGATCATTTCAGCTTGATTAATATCCGGCCGAGGCGGGATCGCATAGAAGTCCAGATCCTCTCGCAGGACAATAATACCTGCTCGCTTACTACCATCTTCGCTTCGACCTCCAAGCGAGTCAATAGGAACAACTCCTCCATCAGGTGAGGAGTTAGGGGAGGACTCGTTGGGGATGGACTGGGCTACATTCCGAAAAAATTCCAACATATATTGTAGGGATGCAGGGTCATACTGGGATGTGAGGTCAGTGATATGTATATTTATATTAGACAGAAGATTGCGGATAGTGGGTGAGCGAGGCAGACAGGCAGTAAGGGGGGTAGCTATCCCTGAGCAATTCATGCCCGAGGTAACTTGGGTGATTGGGCTGTCTCTCGGAATACTGACATCAACTTGTACCGCATCGCCGTCAGAGAAGCCGCCTATGTGGCCCTCAGGGAAGAGCCCATTGGGAAACAGGGAGAGCAGGACGAATTCCGGTAATGTTAGCAGTTCATCTCTGGAAAGAACGAAGCGCGTGCCGCTATGTAATTGAAAAAAACCCATCAGCATATTAATCTGAGCACCCTCGGTAACAAATCACAGCCTACCGCAAATCCATAGTAATGGTTTCATCAGCCCCAACATCTGTATATACTCGTTAATAACGTTAGATTCGTTCATAGCCTCTTGTTGTAGCTCACCTCCAATAGCATTTATAGGAGGACCTCCTTGCTGAACCTGAGTGATAATACTCGATGCACCGCCGGCGGCCGCCATTAGATATGTGAATGATAGAAGAGGGCTATATCCTTCAGAGTATGCGGGAGGTGGTTCACTCGAATCGTCAACCTTTTGACTTGAAGACCTGCCTTTGACGTCCTGTGGAAGGGCTCGTTTGGTCTCAGCGACAGCGTCCTGAAAAGCAGACGGCTCGAGGGGATTGTTCTCAGGAGAAGCCGAAGCTAGTGGTGCATATGCTGGCGCAGCAGTCGCAGACGAGGCTCCGGCTTCGGAAGCAGGTGAGCAGCTGACAGAAGGAAGCTTAAGAGGGTTATCGGCGAGGTCTTCGGCAGAGGCGTAGGTGTATAGGCTCGAGAAGGGAGGCGGGGCGTAACGAGAGGCGGCAAGCGAAAAAGATGTCGAAGTAGAGGCCTCGGACGCTGAGTAGGGATATTGTGGAGGAGGAGAGCGTCCGCGAGCAAGATTGTCTTCTCCCTGTTCAATGTCGGTGAGTTGGAGCCCGGGGGACACGGACTGTCCGTGACTATCCTCCTGCGAGTCAGACAACGTGGCGGTAGGATATAAGGAAGGGAAGATATATGCCGGCCGGTTGGTCTGATCCTATCACGGTGCAGGGTGGTTGGCCGCAAAGTCGATTACGCACGGCGGTTGCTCGGCAGATTGGATAGTCGCATACGGAAGGGTGAAGTAATTGATTGAGACAAATGACCATGAGGACATAAACTGGATCAATACAAGGTGAGAAGTATCACGCCGGTAGAGTTGCAGAACAGGATTAACAGGCTTGAAAGACACAACAGTCGTCTTAGCAGTATGTTATGTAGGTTGGTAGGTAGTCGGTTAGTAGAATGTTTGTGAAGTCAAAGCTGGGAGATCCTAGTCCTGCTGATTTCCACATTTTTAGACTAGCAAGCCCCTGGAATATGAAAGGGAGTATGTATAATTAGGGTACTCTATGGCTGACATTTCGCTCTCAAGATACCGCCCCAGTACATCCAAGTCAACTTCCTTCTAACTGGTCACAGCGTCATGACTGGTGGACTAAGCGCCAACCCTCCCAATCAGTCTGCGAGTATTGTCGAATCTGGGCTGTCTAGATCTCTACAACCACATTATTGCTACAAAATGTAGTAGTAATGTTAACACCATGTATGGTTAGAATATCTAGGATATATATAGTCCACTTAGAAGGGTATAGTTTACTTGCAATTGTGGACTTTTAACATTAACCGCTAGCAATAGTTCTATTCATACATGTTGTTCATTGTATGTACACACATATATATGCCTGCATTACACTTCTAGATCTCGAAGGCTAGATCGTTTTAATCAAGTCGAAGACCTTCTCAACGTGAGCATACACGAAGCCAGAGCCGTTGGAACTATTTTATTCTCACTCAATTCCTGTAATAGAGACGAGTTGAGGTGCCTACTTGGTCGTCTAAGGTATCAGCCACCATGTATATCCGCTGGAGCCACGCAAGTAGACTATCAGTTCTGGTAAACATCATATATCGACAGAGATACGGCTTACAGTGAAGACCACGCATGCCATTAGCCAATATTAATTCTTCCGGGCCACTTTTTCTATAAGATGGTAGATCATACGAGGAGACACATCATCTTTCAGAGATACAAGCACAATGTTAGAAGCTCTCTTCATCTGGACCATACCGAGAATCGTTTACAACGAACGCATAGACTATGAACCCCCCCGAAACACGCTTCCGAGACTACAATTACTCGGGCCGCCGAACTGACATAGTCGTAGGAGTTAGGTAGTATGTTAACCGCCGCCGACTCAAGTGTCTATTTTGATACCTCCTCCCTATCGAGCGTACGGCGGGATTCTACTCTCGACAAATGAGATCCCCATGCTTCCGAAGGGAAAGTCTATGTTTCAAGTCCTCCATTTACTACCGAGCTCATTTAATGGCTAACCCGTCTACACATACTGAGCTTCAGTGCGGTGAACTTGATTGACCCCTGAGATCTATGGCAGGCAGTTCTTGCAGGAAGGGGAGTCGGAGAACGTTGCTTCTCGTACTCATCATGACCGGCTTATATTCCTAGAATATAGTTTAGTTGCAAAATAGTAGGTTAGTTTTATAGCGACAGCCATGTTGACTAGTCCAACGATGCATTTCATTACGGGGATCTGGGTATTCATATAGATAGCAAGTATAACCTAGCATAGTATGATGTACAAATCGAAGGGTAAGCAAGCTGCTAAGGATATAGACTTACAGAGGTCTCAAGTGGTGCAGGATCTGCCAGAAACTTCATCTATGGTGAACATGATGATCGCAAGACCTATACACTGTCACAGGAACACTCAAGTCGAAGCTCTGTTACCCGCACGCAACCGAAGTTATTATTACTACCCTTGTGACCGATGCAGGATATCACATTCATTTCGTAACTTTTTTTTTAAAAAAGGGTGCAAACCGACGCAAATAACACTCAACCTTCGGTTGACCAATTGTCTTACCAGGTTGGGACCATATCTATTTCTGGACGCCGAGCTTCATGATAGTTATCCCCTTTTCTTATTAATACATCTCAACAGCACATAAGCGTCCCTCTATTCCTCCATAGTTTTAACGCATTCCCACTCGCCACGCAGGTTCTCCTTCCATAACGAGACCTTGTTGTCGCCGCCACTAACAGCCAACACGTTCCCGCTTAGACTCCAGCTCACTCTCCAGACGATTGCGTCGAAATTCAAAACCTTGGAGGCCCACTGACCTTGGCTTGCGTTGTCGCTGGTCCAGATTCGCACCGTCTTGTCTTGTGATGCTGACGCGATATAGCTCTTCTGCAGCACTGTCGGACTCCATGCCACGTCTCGCACCCAGTCTGTATGTCCGACCAGCGGTTCCCTCTCCTGCTTGTAGCCCTGAGCCGCGGGGTCGTAAGTCCACAGCTTCAGTAGGTTATCACAGCCACCCGTGACGAAGCGGCGCTGGGTAAGAGCGCCCTGCCCCGGGGGTGCTGAAGAGACGATGCTCCCCGGTGTAGTTGCCGGGGCCCAAGAGACCGCGTTGACACCAAGGCCATGGGCCGGGAATGACACATTGGTGAAGTTGTTATCCTTGAATTCGAGAACGGAGACGTGGCCGTCGGATGATGCGCACGCGAGGAGGCAGCCCGATTCGTGCGGCGACCAGGCGACCATGTTCACGGAGGCCTTATGCAGAGCGAAGTCGAAAATTCTTTGCCATTGATTCGACTGTTCGCGCCAGATAAAGACTTTGCCGTCGTAACCCGCCGAGGCGAGAATATTGCCGTACTTGGGATGCGCCCATGAAACACACCACACTGCGCCTTCGTGACTGTAGGAACGTTGTCAGGAGTGCTTCTCTTGTAACAGGTAAGACCAGCCCATACCCTTTCAATGTCTCAATCAGCCGTTGCGATTCGCCCTCAATCTCGAATATCTTGATTGTCTTGTCGGAAGAACATGTCGCAAGCCGCCGGCCATAGTAGTCGAGGACAGCATCATGCTAGCGAGGGTCAGTAGTGACCACAGCAGTATTACCCGCAGATGATTCAAGGCAGAATTGGGGTTCCGGGACAGCTCGGTATAGCTTCAGTTCGAAGACATATGTCTAACGAATTCGGATATTTAAAGGAAGTGCGAAACATACAATCATGTCATCATGGCCGGAATTTGATATTACTTGCGCCTGTGAACAAGGTTAGCAGGTAACGCCTGGATCAGCAGTCTGCTCAACCAGAGACGATTGTATTGACATACCATTTCGGAGAGAAGCTGGCAACACAATGCACTGCGCGGCCGATTATGAACAACAAGTTGTTGGTATGTATATTCTGTCCGAATTTCAAGATCGTTCCTTTGGTTGATATCTGTCCGCTTCTAAACTTGACAGCCTCCCACCTCCTAGCAGTAGTGGAGCTATGTACGCTGCCAGGCTGTTGGTGTCTGTTGTGTATGTACCTATGTAGATACTCCCTTCTGACTGGCAGATGGTGGCAGATGATGGACGGATGATTGCTAACTCCGAGGCTACCTAGATTCCGGATACGGGTAGGTTCCGTAGTGGATGGAGTGTGAAGATTACATAATACAGCCACATTCTAAGGTTGCTACAGGGTACGTGATCCGGACCTAGCCGGGCAGCTTGTTACCGGCCATTTGCTACGTTTGCGACATCATTGATCGGTTGATCGGCTTTTTGCCCTGCCGAGGCTTAAACATCCACCTAACAACCACCTTTGTAATGTGCTGTCCTTGTGATACTTTCAATATGTGAGCTTTTCAACTTTCTTGTTTGTAGATTGTGGGTTGTGTCGACCTACCGATCTGTTTGTATCTGTTATGTTATGCATGGATACAGGTTTCTCAAAAAGCCACAACACCAGATATTTCTCACGATCTGTTTCCTAGGCACTTGAAATTCATCCACCAGCCGCTTATTGTTCAGCCGCTCGTTGCTCGGCCGCACTGCCTACCTTTTGTGACTTTATATTCTAAGCCGACAGAGAAACTTTCACCTTCAAAAGTTTGTAATCATAAAATAACGAGGCCAGCCGACTCAAGTTCACGTATGCTATAAGGCCTCCCATCCCACAGCAACAAGGCATTTACACAACTGCCCCTTTAGTATCTTTCTAGTAATTTTCCCACGGCTACTAGGCGACACCATACCAAGTCTTTGTCTGTGAACTAGGCTACACCTTCAATCATGGCAGATAATATGTGTGGCCCGTCCAATGCCTTCAAGGGCTTGGCACAACATGTCGATAGAGACCGCTCTCTTCAGCAGGATCGTTTTACTTCTGGACCTCAAGGCCCTGGACAGGTTGATTACTCCATTCGTTGAATTTTTATATCTATGATGCTAATATTGGCATAGAGCTTCCATTCTACTCATCCTGCCAATGGTGCTGCAGACCAGAACTTCTCAACCTTCCAAGGAGGCAATGCTTCACTTGCTGGCTTCGCTCCTGGTGGCCCCGATTTGCCTGTCAACGCCCCAGCTTCTCATCACCATGCCAGTATCT
Source organism: Xylariaceae sp. FL0662B (assembly GCA_022376535.1). Taxonomy (NCBI): domain Eukaryota; kingdom Fungi; phylum Ascomycota; class Sordariomycetes; order Xylariales; family Xylariaceae; species Xylariaceae sp. FL0662B. The sequence goes on along the minus strand of JAJJKD010000032.1, from coordinate 221,157 downwards.
ATGCCCCCTGGCCCAGTTTCCCGCCCCAGCATGCGGCGCCGGTGCCAAATGCCGGTTCGGACTGGGTGAGCGACTTCAACCGTCAAATGAGCTTGAACGGCCAGCCGTCTCATGCAGGAGCCAACCCAGCGTTGCCAATGGCAAACTTCCCTACTATGGCCCCTGGACCCATGCATCCTCCCTTTCATTTCCCCTTTGCTCAGATGAAGGAGAGTCCTCCCGCTCACGTTAGCTCTCCGCGTGTACCCTGGTTCCCTACTCCAGAACTACCTCAAAGCGCCCCTCAAGAGGGTAAGTTTGTCATGAATAATCATCTTTACTTACCTGAATTAACCATCGCAAATTAGTCCAAGAGACCGCACCCCTGGTGTACCCTACTGATCGCGCCGCCCTTGATCGCGCCGCCCTTGATCGCGCCGCCCTTGATGCCGAATTTGAAAGAGAGATGGATGCTTGGATGGCTGTCCATGGTCCTCAAGCAGAAGTCGGATCTGGCGCACAAGTTGAAGAGAGTGATACGGCGGAACAGGCCACCACAGCCCCTGCTGAGGCATACCAAGCCGACGACCAGGATACAATTCCCGCCGCCGAGCAAGCCGAGTTTCAAGAGCAAAGCGATACGGAGCTGGCTCGCGCCGCACAGCAGCTTGTTGACTCAGTCTCCGACAACACGTCCGACAAATTCAAGAACTCTTCTTTCCTCGCGTTGATGCGCCGCATTGCTGCAAAGGAGCTAGTTGTTCAGGGCAACGATTTGGTCGAGACGTCTCAGGCACCTGTTCTAGAGTCTGAGCCCAGTTCTCAGTCGCACATCGCTGGACAGACTTCTACAACATCTCCTGCTTACCAGGTAAAACTGTGATCTCCAACATCTCAAATACGTTCCGTTACTAAGTAATCTCAGTAACTTCCTAGCGATAACGGCAGCTCAAGCCGCGCCTTCGCGAAGCTTGCGAGTGTCTGGGTTGCTTCACTTGGGACGTCTGGTTCACTAGAGTCCAGCTCCCGCGGAACTCGGTCTGCCTTTCGACACCTTTGCTAATACCCGGAATGTCAATTCCCCGTCGCACATTGCTACGTCCCCGAGTACTTCGGATTCAAGGCCAGGAAACAAGGCCCTTAGAGGCCTTTGTCGTCTTTTCTGTTTCTTATGGAGGCCCCAATCGTTGATATCGGTAGATGTGCTCAGTTGTTTCATGAGCAGTGGCATCCCACGCTGCACAGACGGGTATCTCATATGGCTCACTCATATGTCTGGTACGGGACAGCATACTCGGATGGAGACCTTCCAACAACTTCATAGACCTTAGATCTCACGATCACCATAAGAACAGGTTGACGAACTCCTGAGAAGGTAAAAACCGCCTTCACGAGACTAGTTGCTTCGCTCAGGAGTAATAAAACGACATTACAAAAATGATTCTCCGCTATAGCTTCCTGTGAATCCTGCATACAACTATATGTACATGTACATTTCCAGCATGAAGTGTCATCTCAGTATCATTGCTTAAGACACCAAATCGACAGCACAGCCCAACTAGCTAGGTTAGTTGAGTAGTATCTGCGATTAGTCGCCACATCCACCAAGCCTCCCGGGTCCCGCCGCTCACTACCTTGTTAGACAGCCAGAGTCGGAACACCGCAGTTATTAGTTACCAAAGCACGTCTACGTAGTAAAAACCAAACAAAACCCGTCCAATGACGATGTAAACACTAGAAACTAGGTAGCCGCAGTCGGTTGCCAGATAAGCCAGATGCGGGATGAGAGTGTGGCTTGGTATTTAATACGAACCTCAATTAGTCGGTAGGTACCTAGAGTAAAGACACGAAGTAGCCAATCCGGAGATTGCGGGCCTCACCGGCGGTAAAGCGGCCACAGGGTATGTAAGCCAAGCCGCAGGACCCCGGAGTTCCAACGCGGCGTCTTTTTGGCCCCCAATCGGCCCCTATGCCTTAGGTACATACGTATGTGCGTGCGTACATACGTATGTAGGTAAGTACGTTAGCTAGATATCAGGGGATGGATGCCTGGGGAGTTAGGTAGGCAATCTCTTCGCAGATGACGAGCTTGCTGCATAATATGAATGCGCGGCCCCCGGTGTAAAGGGGAAAACGCGGGTGCCTAGGAGCCCGTTGAGATGATGAAGGGCGCAGGGTAATAGGACAGATAGCAAGAAAGGGGCAGCATAAGAAGTACATACGTAGCTTTGCGGCGTAAGAGCTAGAGTCTTGGGATTACCTACTGAAATATGCGGCTTTATGGAAGCTAGAAATTTGTTTATTTCGTTGAATGCCTCTTCAAAGAGGAAATGTGGCCTTTACCAGTGGGAAATACGATAGATTCCTTATAAAGGAAAAGATAGGTAATAGAACCATATCCGTATAGAGGTAGTAACTTGAGTTACACTATTGTCTAACCTAAGTGAATGTGTACAGTAGATGACCTATCTATCTACTTCCTAGGGCTGATAGCGTGCAGCATACTAGTGGCGCCCATTCCCTCTTCGACATAGGCAGATTGATCTCGCGAATATAACGGCAAGGAGAGGCATTCACATCTAGGTACCTCGTACATATGTAAGCGTCGAATTTGAAATGTATCCACCGATTTGCAAGCCAATGAGCGAATTACCGCGTACCTAGGTAGTCTAAAGGTCCCTAACAAGCCTTTCCAAAGGGTCAGCTGTGTGTGTAGAAGGATCACGACTATGCAAAACTAGTAGCATTTAAGAAATAGGCCCTAAGAGAGCCGTCTGTCGTCATCCACACTGGCCCACCTGCCCGTCTTCTCAGGTTGCCCGTATCGTGAAACGGTGGTAGGGTTTGACCTGCATAAAGGGAGAACAGAGCGCAGGGCAAGAGGTCGGCAACAGATATGTAATCTGATGTACAGATCCGTATCCATATGGGGATTCTGTCTACAGCCTTACTGCGAAGTGTGTAGTACGTCCATCCATGTTTCTCGGGCGTATGAGTCACAACCCAATTGCAACTCTGCGAATTGATTGATCTGATTGATCGACATGTTCATGGATTCGACCCCAATGGCGGAATTGAGTTCCCATCGGTGATCGTCCAAAAAAACGGCGCGGGGAACTTTTTCTGTTCTTTGTGGGGTTGCAATTAATCCTTTTTTTCGCGATGCGCATGTGCACGTACGCATGAGCACGCGCAATTAAATCCCTTCCGTGAATGAACGACTGCCTTGCGCAGAAGGCAGCAATATTAATAATTATACCAATTTGTTGTCTTCTGTAAACTATGCTAACAATAATGCCATAAGAATTCCCCGTTTTTTTATATAAAAAACAACTTTTATATAAACTTAAGTTTATTAAGGTTTATTAAGGCTAGGTATTTTCCTTATTTATATAATTAATATAGTAATATATAGCGGTTTTTAATAATATAGCCGCTTTACGGTTTATAAAAAAACTATATATATATTATGCCTTTTATTTTAATATTATTTAATAGTTTTTATAATAAATTTACACGTTTATTAAAAATCCCTATAATAATTAAGTATAATTTTATAAAAATGTATTTTTTTAATAATAATGCCTTTAAAATACTTTATTAACGTTATTAATATTAAAATAATACTTTATGATATACCTTATTATAATAATTTTCCGTTATATTTTTCTACCGCAAAATTAAACATTAATATAAGGGCTAACCTATATATATATAAGATCTTAATGGCTAAAATTTCCTATAAGATTTATAATATAAGCAATATATCTAAAGCAGGAGGTACAGTACTCACAGTACCTGAAGAAAGATAACCTTAAGCACCTTATCTACATACTGGCACAGCCGCCAACTACTCGGTATATACATGTATGTACCTATACTTGGTATGTTAGGTACTTGTGTACTATGTAATGTACAAGCAACTTAGAAAATTCTTCGAATTAAACCCATTCTAGGATTAAGGGACAAATACATACCAGCGTAAAGACAGCATTTCTCATCCTTCCAGTACGCTACATTAAGGATACGTAAACATGCACATGCGGAGAGTCTTGATTACTTCTTACGCATTGCGGAATTGGGTATTTTGGACGATAGATTGGTGCGTCTGACAGGTATCAGAAGGCGGAAGCAGGAAGTTCTTTGCAGCACCACATTTAGCGATTTCCTACGGTCTACCTAATCTAGTTGGCCGTAATCGACCAATCAGGTGAACGGACTTGGACCAACAGGGGAGTGCTTGACAGGAATCACGAGCCTTTTTACGAAGGGGCATGACACGGCATGGGACCTTGGCAATCCCAAGCTGAACGGGAAACCGTGTTTTTCTCGCCGGAATTCAAAAACGGTTTTAGCAGGATCCAAGTCCGCCCACAGTAATTGCTAACAAGCGGGTATTCGCCGATCTATCATTAGTACGAAGTACGTACGTACTTGTAACATCCCAATAAAGGATTGAATCGAGTTGGAAGTTCTAACAAGGAAGAAGATATTAGGACGTATATACGATCACTAACTCCGTTGGTATCGGTTAGATTTTGGCGTCTAGAATGCGATCACCGCGAAATGGTTAGTGGTGCATTCGCAAATTGTTGCACATTGAAAGTATTGGATGTATGTAGTTAGAACACAGGTAGGTAGGGCTTGGAGGGTATGTTACAGTACATACATTAGAGGGGCAGAAGGGCAGTGCCCCTTGCGATGCAGTGGAAAGAAAAGATTGGCTGGCAGGGATGTGGCTTGCGCTAGGAGAAATTATGGGTCTCCAAGTATGACTCACACCCGCTCAAAGGGGGATAATGGGGACAGCCTTGTTCTCGCCTAACTGTTTCGATAGGCAGTTTGTCCTAACAATTGTAGGTTTTCGCCCGCAATCAATATTGTTAGTGGTTAGCGAACGACTGTCAGACCTGCCAAGGCAGCACCCAGCATCCGAAAATCACCCACGCGCTCTGTCCGCCCTTCTGCCATTCGCCCTGCCATCCGCGCTGCCATCGGATTCCCTAGTGGCATTTCGGCTCCGACCCAACAATTTGTTGCCTGAGGGAGAGAAAAAAATACTAAAGTAACGCCTTGCCCACCTAAATTTCAGGCTTGAACTTCTCTTTTCCCCCTTCACTTTTTCCCATCCCCCACGATTATTATACAATTTATGCATATCAGAACAGGAAGACACTTACCAAGATGCGCTAAGCAACTTCGACCTCGCGTCTCTCTTCTTCTCCAGTGCTCCTCGTAGCCACTGCCAAAATTCAGTCTCCAACCATCAACAGTTTTCTCCCCACTCCATTGCCAGCCTCAGTTCTTCCTCCACAGGTAGATCTGAACTTCAACGAAGCTATTCCCAGCTCTCGCAATAGTTCTTACCACTCCGTCGCCAAAATTTCCGCCCAAGACTTTCCAGTCTTCACCACGGATTCAAATCAGTCATCATGGCTTCCCTCCAGTTCGCACAGCCTGCCGGCACAATCCGCGCAACCCAGCTTCCCACAGCCATCCCTTCAACAGGACTTTGTCTTGTTCGACCAACCTTCGCCTCGGAAAACGAACGTTAACCGCGCTGTTTCATCACCTGCCTCAGCAGCAGCCTTTGGATCTCTAGACTCCGACCGTCGTCACTCTTCCCAGCTTGCTACCGATTCTGCCTCCCCAACTCTCCAGAACCATCGAGTGGCCCAGATCATCCAGGCAACAGGGCACCAGACTTCTTCTACGGCCTTTACCAACCGGTTTAATTCTCCTGCGCATAACCAAGACCAACAACTTTTCGCGTCCTTGTCCGCTCCATCTTGTGTCCCTGCTGTACACCAACAGATCCGTCCTGCTCGTCCACCTGTTCCACTCTTCGGACAAGACGTCGGTAACCAGCAAGCCGCCGCCAAGATGGATCTCCAAGGTAAATCACTCCTTGCATATTTGTCGTGTAGCTCTCCTAGCTGACGCAGAACAGACGCCCTCAGCCTTGAGGAGTTCACGGCCTTCGGAGGCGGTGCCTCCACTACGGCCTACTCCTCTCCGGGAGTTCCTGGTTATGATGTGAACGCGAGCTCAGCATCCAGCTCTTCGACCAACATGAGCACCGTTTCGCCCCAAGACTTGCTTATTCGCGAGCCCTTTGCGTCGGCACCGAATTCGACCTCTTTCACCGACTTGACTTCACCGTCGGTCTACAACGAATCCCCCGAATTCCACGACAATTTTGAAGTGTCTCCCAACTTTGGCAGCGGTGACTTCGACAATGGATCTAAGGAACACTGGTATCCTCTCTTCCCCCAGGACCCACCTGCTAAGGAACAGAGCTCCGCTGAGGACTCGCCGGCGCAACAATCCGACGAGTTTGATGTTGTAGAGTCGGCATCTCGGCCTCGTAAGTCTGGCACACCTCCGTCTTCCGGTGGCCACGGCCGACATTCTTCTGTCACCGGCGTGAACTCTCGGCGGCGCGACAGGCCTCTTCCTCCCATAGTCGTCGATGATCCCAGCGACTCGGTCGCCATGAAGCGAGCTCGTAATACTCTGGCCGCTCGTAAGTCCCGTGAGCGCAAGGCGCAGCGGATGGAAGATCTTGAAGAGAAGATTGCGAGGCTCGAGCAAGAACGTGATCATTGGAAGAGAATCGCTCTTCAGAAATCCGGTTGATACACTTAGCAACTCTGGGATGTTTTGCATGGATCGAACTGGAGGGGCAGGCCTCCTCGCCTTGCCGCCTCGTTCAAGGGAGGCAATGGTAGCAGTCCGATGCTACTGGCGCATTTGGACAATGACGCCATTTGCCGAGGGTATACTGTATATCTCGTGGCTTCTTTCCTGTCTTTTCTAGAGGGTTTTTCATTTCCGGTCCGCATTAGACCAAGACTAAAACGGGGTTTGAACAGGATTTCCTAGTTATCGTGGTGGCTATCTCACTAGAGATTTTAGTGATCCTGTATTTTTGGAAGGGAGTCGATATCAATTGAGCATTGTTAAATATTGTCGATCTTGGCTCTCCCGTGTGATGGCCATCGTTCCCTTGTATGTATGTCCGTGCTTGTCTGATAATACATGGTAAATGAACGTTGAAAGGAGGCTATGAGTGAAAACGAATGAAGTAAACGTAACATTCCTACGAGTGTGCCGAACTATCTGGGTTATATGTCGTCTATCTTATATTCTTGCCTCCCAGGCCTGGTAACCTGTAGAATTGTTTGCCCCTTGTGACTGTTTGTCCAACCAAGAAGATTCTATGCGTCATGTACATACTTCAAGCAGCTTGGCTGAGGTCTATAGACAAACCTACAGAAAAAGAAGCGAAAAGAAAATAATTTTTAATTAAAGGCATCTCATAAGAGCAGTTTGTATGTACTTAGTCCCAATACTCAAACCAATCAATTATACGGCACCGCTCTCTCGGATACACTAAGGTTACCATGGAAGCAAATTGCTCTTGACGACAAACCAGTGCTCGGAGAGAGATCGTCTCGTTGCCTATTAATGTACTTATTATTATTGGAGGTCTGAGTAAATGGATCGTGATATTATTGGTCTATAGCATAGTCTAGCTTACTCTTATGGTTCACCTCGGCTCCGCCATCCTGGCTCTCGGGACGCAGAATCGCTGCCAGCAGATCCCTCTTTCCTCTGTTTTTTTTTTTTTTTTTTCCTTGTGTCTGTGTACGTTGTTACTCTGATATATGTATATGTGTTTGTATAGGTAAATAGACTGAACAATATGTCTAAATACCAGATACAGCGTAAGGACTTGGCAGTTGTCAACTAGCTTGCTAGGAAGTATACTCGCCTTCTCATCTATGTATGTGTATTGAGTGTTGAAAGTATGTATTAAGAATATGCCATACCAGAGTCACCTCATTCTATTGAATGTTTGTCTTGACTCAGCTCAAGGGCTGAGGCGTGGGGACGGGGGTGAAGCAATCATTCATTACATTCGTCTCATCCGAGCCTGAAACCACCTAAGAGAAAAGAACGTGTCATAGGGGCCTCAGACCTAGTCTGTGCACTCTATATACTCTGAGTCATAGATGGAGAAAGATCTATACGAGATAACCCACCCCAGTGCTTGCTACGACCTGTTGTTTGCGATGCGAGATACCGGAGTCACCCTGATAGCGGATCCTTATGAGGTCTAGGAAAGAAATCTCTGATCTTTGGTGACGTGTATTACTTGGTAATTTATGCTGCTATGTTGGTTTATATATTAGTAAAGACACAGAGAGCCTAGTTTAAGACGACGCAACATAACGATGCTTTGATGGTAGTGCAATTCTCCCATTAAAGGTACTAGCCTGAGGGCCGCCGTCCTTGTTTCGAGCAGACGATTGAGCACGCTAGACGAGTATATTGCTCTCGTGCTGGACTAGACCTAAATAGAGCCGTAATGCATCGAAGGAACTTCACGTCTCGTCATCTAGCTCGTCGTCTGCTATGACCTTAGTAGGTAAATTGCTAGATACAAGGCAAAGGTTAGAGTGTGGGGGGATGCTGACCATTCGTACGGAACCCCCTTAATATTGTTTGGACTCCCGAGTCTTCTATAGATGAAGTTATCCTCTCCAACGTAAAGAAATGTCCATGATTATGAAACTGGAGCTATAGGTCTGGAAATAACTGCCGTTACGATAGAACCTTCTGGTGATTACTTCTTTATTGTCTTCCTAATTTTGCGTATCGTGTATTGATGGGCGAGGATACAAGTCTTTCTCATGTACCATTGCTAGCGCTAAATTGTTATACTATTGATAACGGCGGTCTGATACCATCTCTCGTAATTATTTATGTCACGAGTCCGTTATCTGGGAGACGGCAGCTTAAGTGTGCACTTCACATCATCCAGGACATCCATCGCGAGAACAATATATAATACGTACGGGGTTGTTGGTTTTACGTGAGATATGGATAGCTTGGTTCGTGGTTCACTGGCTACGGCTGTATACCTAATGTATTTCTAGTTCCGAACCAAGGTCAGACTTCCTATATGCGCCTGCTGACTCTGCTGCTTAAGTATACTAAGTAGATGCCTACTTGCTGGTACTAAGTGGTAGGCGACCCGATGCCACGGGAAGCTAGGATGCGAAATATACGGGCATATTAAATCTGGGAAGATCGAAACAAATAGACAAAGAAGTAGTGCCTGGTATAAGCTACAAGGCTTGGTCCATTTCTTAGGCAGCAATTGGCATCAAGAGAATTGGATACAGATACAATATGTATGCTTAATAAATACAGACACCTATGATCTTAGGTTCGTCGTTGGATAACAGAGTGGAAAAGGAGTACACGACACAGTATGTTCACTTCAAAGCGATTACGATATCAAGCACTCTATCATTTCTAGGTATTCCGGACTACTCTTAATGTGACTGAACTACACCAGCACCGTCGGCCTGCGCTGCAATTCTCTTTTTGTATTGCTGGACGTCGCCAGGGAACTTCCAAACCGTGCCGTTCTCGCACACCCACAAGCTCGAACATACGGTCTGCAGCATCGTGACGTCGTGGGAGACCATCAGCACACCGCCCTGGAACTCCCCGAGCGCTTCCGACAGAGCGTCCATGGCTTCGATGTCGAGATGGTTGGAAGGCTCGTCGAGCACGAGAATGTGCGGCTGGGTGAGCGCCAGACACGCGAAGGCTACGCGGGACTTCTGACCACCGGACAGGACGTCCATCTTTTGTAGGCCGGTCGTGCCCGTGATGCCGAAAGCACCCAGTTGGCGTCGGTACTCTTCGTCGGTACGCCCGGGGTAGTTCTTGGCCATGAAGCTGACGGCGCTCATGCTCAAGTCGAGGGCATCGACATGGTGTTGAGCGAAGAATCCGATCCGTAGGCGAGAGTTCTGTGATATGATTCCCTGCGTGGGGGATAGCTGACCGATGAGCAACTTCAAGATGGTCGTTTTACCTGCACCGTTGGGACCGACGATGCCGATTCGGGAGTCGAGCTGAACGTCAAGGTCGACATTTTTGAGTAGTATGTTGTCCTTGGTGTACCCAAATGTGACACCCGACATTTGTACGATCGGAGGTGATAGTTTCTCCACCTCGGGAAACCTGAATTTTACGCTATATTCTGCTTCTGGTGGTTCGAGAACAGGCATACGTTCCAACTTCTTGATACGTGACTGTGCTTCGGCAGCCTTGCCAGCATTGTAACGAAACTTGTCAATGAATGACTGCAAGTGGGCACGCTGCGCCATGTTGTTTTCGTATTCTCGCTTCGCCGTCTTCTTGCGCTCTTCTCTCGTAGCGTAAAAGGACTCAAAGTTTGCGCCTCTATAGTAGTCAAGCCGTTCCGAGTGTTGGTGTATGATATCTGTTGCTACTTCGTTCAGGAACGCTCTGTCGTGACTGACCACTAGAACGGTGCTGGGATAGGTGAGTAAGTAATTGGAAAGGAAGGTAATCGACGGGACGTCCAACATGTTGGACGGTTCATCGAGGAGCAATAGATCGGGTTCACAGAAAAGGGCTCTGGCGAGGGCCAGACGCATACGCCAACCACCGGAGAACGTCTTCGTGGCGAACTGTTGACGTTCTGGGGAGAACCCAAGACCAGCCAGAATACTAGCAGCTCTGGACTCTGCCTTGTCCGACTCCATTTCTGCTAACTTGGCTTGGACATCGCCAAGCTTCTGGTCGAGAGCCTCTCGATCATGATCTAACCTCGCAGCATCTGCGGAGGTATCGGCCATGCCTTCTCGCTCTGATTCTATATTGGCAAGACGCTCCGTGATTTCCTGCATACAGCGTGAGCAAGACTACTGCGTTTACAAAAGAGCGGAGGCGTACCGTTTGCTCCTTGAGTAATATCTTACGCCAAACGTCGGCATCTAAGACCGCCTGTAAAGCTGACGTATCATCACCGGTAATCTACTTTAGGTTAGCAGAGCACTCCCGTATTGGAACTGCGGCTGGTGTCTAACCTCTTGCTCAACATGAAGAATGGAGATGTGTGTGGGAATAGGCAACTCTCGTCTGGAAAGTGCTCTGAGTAACGTAGATTTACCAACACCGTTGTGACCGACTAAGCCATAACGATGTCCGTACGCAAGGGTCAAATCTGTGCCTGTTAGGATCCTCGTGCCTCCGATACTGACATCAACATTTTCAATCTTGATATCCTTAGTCTTGCCTGCACCTCCGCCTGAGCCGAGCTGAAGCGGGTTGACAGCCATGTAGAATTCCTCGTAGCTCTGGGTGCTCTCAGGCTGGTTCAGAAGCTTGGACGCCTCATACTCAACGGTCTTGAACTGCTTCTTGTTCTGTTTAGAAGCGATCTTGCGTTCTGCCTTCTCGAGCTTCTTCTTGTCGACCTTGGACTCAACCTTGCGGGCGTTTGCGGATTCAAGATCAACACTTCCGGTGGCCACGGCCAGTGTAGATGACATGTTGCGCTGCGCACCGACTTGGATGGCCTGATCGAGCCGTTTGACGGCGGATGGACCTCGCCGCTCCCCATTTCTACTGTTGACTTCCTCATACTTGTCTACCCACTTGGAAACGAGGGAGCGGATCTTCTCCTGACTGGAGCCGGCTGGATTTCCGGAGGCAGAGAGCAAAAGCTCGGTGATAGTGGCAGCAGCCTCGGAAAGGGGAGAGAGGCTGGAGGAATCTTCGTCACCAGTCCATGCAGTAGATGCGTGTCTGAGATAGCCTACCGAATACTCGGAGACAACTGGGTCGATATCCGGGATGGCAGTTCTGATGTCGGCATCCATGGTTTGACGGGACTTCTCAAAACAGGCACAATTTTCGGGCCTTTAGCTGCATGTGCTCTGGTAACCTATCACTGAGACTTCAAGGATACCGTTGGCACTGACGTGGGTATTTGTTAATTTAATTTCCGTCCAAAATGAAATCACGTTCCGTGGCTCAGGCGAGAGATCGCTTTGCACGGCTTTGCAGGCAAGAAAATCATAAAATACTGTTGCATAGATCAAAAGAGTGGGGCGATCTTAGATAACTACCTTACCTAATCTGCCAATGTAGTATTTTCACCCGTTTATTACAAGTACTTCGTATACACTGCGTACTGTGTACGCAGTAATAGAACTCCCCACGTTGATAAGTACATCTTCATTATTATTTCCAAGTTATATACGGATTGGTATACGACAACATATAGGTCGGCCCCTGTTTTAGTGTTCAATTCCGCGGTGGAAAGGTATAGCGGAAAACCACCGCTATAAGGTATACTATAAGGTATTATTTCAATATTAATAAGGCCAGGTAAAGTATTTTAGAGCTATAATTATATAGACAAGTACATTTCTATAAGATCGTGCTTGATCGTTTTAGGGGTTTTTCAACAAACGCATTGTATATATCATTGGGCACATCTTGACTGTTTGCCTTCCTAATAATAATTGAACCTGTGAGACACAACATTACACCAACAAGAGACATTTATTAGAGCTTTGCATATTTACCTCCTATTGCAACCTCAACCTCAAGATCTACAAAGCTCCAGGTCGCAGCTTGCCACCGGTTTCGAGCAAGGTTCTGGAGGAACCATGCTGCATACGGAGTATCTACGAGCATTGGCAACCACAAGCAAATCGTCATGAGGTTTACCATGTACGCATTCCTCAACGTATGGATGGATTCGATAGACTTTGAATGGAAGCCAGCCTGATCAGCTCTACTACTACAGCCGGTGCAAAGCACCGCCTTTTACCAAGTTCGGAAAGGTGTTCAGCTACCAAGACACTATCGTCAGCGATGGGCACGAGATCAGCCCTAAACTTCATAGAATGTGCAACTGAGTCGTACACCATACTACCTACTATTACCTACCTGGCAGGTAAGTATGTAAAGACTCTCGGACTACGTATCCCGTGAACCCGGATCGATGTGGTTGGGTACCATGGGAAATTTGCCTTTCTTTTTTGTTTGGTGTCTTGCATGCTACCCTCACCCTCGAGGTTTCGGGGACAAGGCGCGTGGCATGACGCGAACGAAAGATTAGGTATGTACCGAGGGGGAGGGGAACGCGCCACATGTGATTCGAGATCTTGTTTTCTTTTTTTAACTTGTCAGTGCTAGTGTAGATCCAATATCGCGCGCTACCCTACCAACGCGCATCGTTTAGACGCGTCGATCTGCATGCTGATTCGCTGGTTCACATGGATGTACCTTTCTTTCTCATATGATCTGATCAACGATTGGATTCTTCAGCCAGCCAACAAATGTTCTACCAACATTACTGTTGTTGGCAGCTGGGACGTTTGTATCCTCCTTACCAAATGCTGACAGATGCGTCTGAAGCGCAGCAAAAATTTTATAATGTCTCTGTGCAAGCATGTGCCTATGGATTCCACCAGGTTGCATCCTGGCGCGGCACGCAGCTGCTGATGCGACCACCGCCTCGACCACATCTCCGCTCGGTTCAGCCATGCCACGGACAGACTCCGTGGATTTGTTGCCTTGACGTGGAGTCTATTGACTATTAGATTGCCGCGTCGAGTATGTACGACACCAGTGACTAGCAAATAACCGGTATCATTAAACAGCCGAATTCTAAAGCCCGACGTGCGCCATCATAGGAGAGTCGTTACACGTTGTTGATGTGCCTCTGAAATTCTCTCAGACAAGATCTGCTTGTGTGTGGGGTTACATAATGAAGGTGATCAAACGTCATTCCGGTGCAGCGGATTCAATAATATGTGATTGTAAGTCGATCCTCGAGCGTCTACGTGGAGGAGCTTTTATGCCTCAGATACTTGTTAAAGTACGTTTCAATATGTTTCTACCACAAGAGTCGATTATCACTCATAATCCTTAATGGGACACAGCTTTTGAGATGAATTTGAGGCTATACGGCGTATGTACAACCAACATGAGATAGACCCATACCACTACGGTCTCCTTTCCATGATCAACACTATATATAGACGGCTTACATATCAGTCCTATTAGGCGTATTTATGACCCTGCATCGGGACAAAAGTCTCTAATGCGAGTACGGCATTGCCCTATCGGGGAAGAGCAAGTTTCAATTCTTGCTTCATTCATGGGATGGCTCGCACATGATATGATTCTCCTGACTCGATGCCAAAGCCTCGCCTAGAACGTTCAAAGTTTCTTCATATTAACTAGCCCCAAACATTCCGTCTCTAGTTGCATTATTAGCAGAAGCAGCGCAATGGTGGTTGCTCTCGGCCGCAAGCAAGCCGAGAAATTCAGCTCGCTAGGTATTCGTTCCATGACGACTGCGCCTTACGGTGGATCGTACATAAACTCACCGGGGTACTGAAACCGTGTAATATAAAGAGACGCGAGGTGCGGGTTTTCCCTTATTTTATTGCATACATGGGAAGCCCTACTGCGTAGTAGTATAGTTCCCCGGACTCGATGCTGAATCCAAGAGATGCTGAATCTAAGAGACGTCCTCTCAGTGCCCGTCAACCCTTGAAGGGTAATATATATTTATGGGCACCAAAATGCCTTAGGCTATGAGCCTATCGATTCTCCATAGAAAGTCTTATGGCATATGCCTAAGTACATACTCGGTTTGGTGCTGATACCGACAGACTGGGGCGCTTATTCTTGAGTTGTGGAGATTTAAGTAGACGTATTACGTGACGCGCAGGTTCATATGACCGTTGAGCTGATTGGCCCCGAGGTCACCTAAATCGCTTCTCTGATCGATCTTACTTCAGCATATATACTCTAGTTCTGATGGTTTACACCATCATTGTTGCTCCGGTCTTGCTAGCGGCTAGGCGTCTCGTTTCCTTCAAGTAAAGATGGAAGAGCGGCGTCGTGGCTGGCGGCATTGCACACTCGGTGCTACGTACATAATCCTAGGCCATGTTATGCCCACTGGGCGGAGATAACTCGCAGGATATCGGTATTAGCATTGCAGAGCGGCTGGAGAGAGGAGTCTGGGTCCTTAAAGCACACCAGAGCTGGGTTACAACTGTTGACAATGGTTCTTTGGTCGGGCCGTAAGAGATCATATCACCACGAAACACTTCATTGATCCGTGATGTTCCTTATGATAAACTGGTTTACGCACTTTAGTGAGGGATGGGAGGGGTAAAATACGAGTTGCAAGGCTAGGATAGGTACTTATCTGGGAATGATGTCTCCACATCACCCACCAGCTCTTCGCCATGTACGTGAAATCGTGGCGTCTCGCTAGCCTAGACTGTGGACAAGAGATCTAAGTAGATCTTGTCCAGCTAGTAATCTCACATCGCGGCTTGGTCAAGACAGAAGCGAGGTACGACCAATGGAATTCGTGCCGCTTGTGACTGCTAGGTCGATGTTTGCACTTATGGTGCCGCTGATGAAAGGGGAATGCCACTCCAGATAAATGCGAGCTGCAAATTGTATGGCTGCCGTCCCGGGACGAATAGGCAGGTGACAGGTATGACTTCAGGAATGAGATGGCCCGTACATTCGTAATCAAAGCCGTCGGACCGTGGCAGCACGGCAAGGCGCCTCATCCATGACAATCGAGAAAGACAAGTAGGGCAGCTCCCGACTGAAGGCAATGGTCAATGGGATTTTCCATGTTGCGCCGCAATCTATGTACGCGTATGGTATGCACAAACCCATGTCGATCAGCCCGATGTCTCGTCATCCGGTTGTCATACGGAGTAGAAAAAAGTTCCTAGCCTAGTGCTGGTCCTAGGCGGGTTTCTTGTGGTATGTGTATGAGGATAAATAAAACTCATGGGCTTGTTCCTTTTACAGAGACATAGAAACCCTATGGGAAGAGACCGCTGAAGAGGAAATAGGACGAGACATAACTAATAAGCGCAAGGGGTTGCAGGATACTACACGAGAAGCATATACAATTAGTTATCCGCTGAAGACACTCTGTACGAGGTCGCACGACCTTTGATTCTTTCGAACACAGATGCCCGGCTCATCAAGATGTGCACTATTCGTGACAAGACCTACGTTGAACAGAAGTCCGACCGCCATTGGCTGACATGATATTGGGATACGGGACGCCCTACGAGGTACAGACAGGCAGCTGAAGCACCAAACATCCGTACACAGGTACAGCATTAGTAACAAGCAGCACGTCACAGGGCTATGCGGCTAACCAGGGCCAATTGGGAGCGGTCTGCGTTTCTCGGACGGCCCCTTTAATGCCTTTATCCCATCAGTAGCAGCCGGGCTTCCAGAGTGCTACTGAAGAGAGCTCAATTCGAACGAGTTGCTATCGGCGGAGAGCAGCACAAGAGACCCCACAAGCCGTTGTTATGAGATACGATGTAAGGCATGTGTGTTCCGTTAGGTATCCTAGCCCGCTCTCATTGCACAAGATATAGAGCCGAGCGCCATGCTACGGCTTTATTTGTGTATTCCTTCCAAGCAACATTCCAAGAGATGTTGGCAATATATTTGAGGCTAGGGGATCTTGGAAAGCCTAATCATAGCTGAACCATTAGGTGAAAGTCTAATGTGTGAATTAAGGGATATATTTGCCTATTAGCCACTTGTGGCACCCATGTATTGATATCCAGACAAGCTCGTGGATCTCGAGCATTGTTTCTCAAGAATTGCTTATGAGAAAACAGGAAATCGACGTAGACTCGCAGTAGTCTACAAAACTAGCAGATAGAACAGGTTCTCAGCGACACGCCGGCGCCATGCCAACTTACATAGGGCTTATACGACAAACGAGAAGCAAAGAATACATAACAACCAACCCTGATTCTCCAAACATTACCTTGCCTTATTTTGCAAGCGAGTAATTATCATCGTTGTATCTGTTAGTTGCATCCGATATTCCGTACGATGCTCCGGACTGCCGGAATAGGGCTTGATAGGATCACAAGAGAAGGTGATGGTACATACAAGGGGCTTAGGTGTTTATTATTGCCGTGTCAAGGCCTGGGTTTCGGGGGATCTGAAGACTGCCGGCGCCTGAGGTCGATTCAGGGTCATCCTAGGCATCATATGCAATAACTTGGTGCCCGTGCGCTGCAAGTTTCGTCCTTCAAGACCTTGGGAACTTGATCATGAACCAATGAAAGACTATGTCAGGTCTCAGAACGAAATGGCGCTAACTCGGCATCGACCCATCCAGGGCCATATAGCAACAGCAATGTGCAAGTGCGATGCAGCGCAATCAAATTACCCCTAAAATGATGAAATAAGCTAAGCATTTTTGACTTAATAGTCGAGGTAAGGTAAGGCATGAAAAAGTCCTTGCAGGCTCATGCCCTGGCTATAAGTACATAAGGTTTATTATATGCATTATTCATCATCGAGATGAACAACCTTATTACATAGGTACTTAAGTACAAAGTACATAGTTGATGTCCATGGCAATACCTAGTGTAGCACAGCGTAATGCAAAGTAGAAATCAATGCCGATAATGAAAAAAAAAAAAAAGAAAAAAAAAAGCAGGTAGAGTTACATACATATCTACTATGATAGACATATTAAGAAATAATCATAACAACGGTGTCACTATATAATGTCTATGAAAATAAGAATAAGATAGAAGAAGAAAAAATCCGACAGAACCTTAGACTTAAACAGCCGTGCATTACATTACGACGCAAGTTATCTAGTACTCTCTATAGGAGTAGGTTTATAAAGACCTCACTCTTACAACCCTGACCAGACGCAGATTAACCCAGAAATATAGTAAAGCATTGTTATGTATGTATAATGAAATTTGCCCAGGGTCGAGCATTGAATGTGACTTTCGTAATACAATGTTTTTATTTCTTGCCTTCTTCAAGTCTCGTATGTTTTATGTTGCACTAGCTCCCCACCAGGGCTCTTATTACAACACGGACAATTATTACAGGGCTTGTCGGTCTATCTCCTGCTCCCAGTGGCGCATTCTATGGGGACTTCCATACAATGCGGTACCTAACATTAGTGCGTGTTCCTTCAAAACAGTACCAACATCTGCCAACATCTCAATGCTACCGAGCCTGGTACATCCACAGGTCCCCTTGATTGCGGAGACCCTAGCTGTAATCTTAGATCATCGAATGTATTTACACCTCGTGCCGCATGTAGTATCCAGCTCCGTAAACATCCCGGCCGCCTTTTTCTGACCGTCCAAGATCCAGTCCCTCTTGTTCTGCTCACCAATCTTTGTTTTTATTTTTCTCCTCTAGTATTCAGGTCTGCTCACGGTCAACCAGTCATGATCATGCTTATGCCGTACGGCCCTCGCATAGCAGCTATTCCCTTCTAACTGAGAGACTTGACTTTCCCTTCTTTAGTTTACTTTATTATTGTTAGCGTTCTCTGCTTCCACAGTAGACTCTGTCAAGCAGTAGCAGCAGCAACGGAAACAATAGCAACCATAGTAACGGCATCCTCGCTTCCTTACCTTTATGACGGGGTCTCCCCAGAAAGATCAATACCTCGATTCTCGAGAAGGTCAGGTCTTGGTCCTTGGACACCAATTGTTCTCGATTAGCTGTGTGTACTGCTAGGAGAGCAACGATTCATCCCATTCGTCCATCCCGTAGAGCAGATAGACATCTTCACACGCCAGGCCACCCGATCTACGACCGCAGACCAACTTCCTGCAGTACATATTGATAAAATGCAGATTTATTTGCATTCCTGAACCCCACGACCACGAAATTGCAATGTCTCGATGAACAATGGTCGTGAGAACGTCAAAGGCACTTGCATTTACTTTCTTAGGCCTCTCGACAGAAGGCTCTCGTCTGTTCTCCTAGCACCCGGCCTTCAAGATGCAAACCGTTCCTAGTGTAAGTCCCAACGCGTTGCTCCATTCGGTCCACCCACAAACCACGATTATTGCATTATCCTGGAGATTCGTCTCAAAATTTATGCATTTACACGTCGCCTTTTTACTCGGGTGATCAAGATCAAGATCAATCTAATGTGTATTTCCGCCTTGTAATCTCCCCGTCGTCCCCCTTTGCCATGATAACAACCCTTACGTTGCGATGAGGAAATTGTTCTGTATGTTCTGTTGAATTGCGACTTTTGCTGACCTGAGGTAGCTCATTGGAGCTGGTACTGCGGTGGCCGCTGCGGCAACGGGTCTGGTGTTTGGCCAACCAGCTGATGGACAGTGTACTCCACGTTCAATGTCCAGCAGAAGGAAGCCCATACCTGAGAGAGATTTCTTGAATGTATTTCCAACTTCAACCTCTCGACCTGGAACAACGGCTTCTACCGCGCCTCCAACCCCGGACGACGAGTTCATTCACTGCCCAAACCAACAATTCCCCCCATCTAATGCGACATCCCAACCGCGAATTCCTCGCCGATCCTCGCATACCCAAATAACCCCGCCGAAATCTTTGAATGCGCGGCACTCGTTTGCTAGACAAGGCGACCTCGCATCTACCGGTCCTATTCCTGAGGACTCGCGTGACTCCATCTCCTCGAATAGTTCCTGGATAAGAAGGCTTTCAATACGTCCACTGTCTCAGCACGAGAGCGTGAGATCAAGTGTTGGTCCTGGCTCGCCCTCTATCACATTTTCCCACGGCTCAGCAGCACCCATCCTGTCGCCTACAGGATACGCACCGCCCCCGCTGCCTCGTAATAAACTAGTGAAACGCGCATCCGCTAGTAATGGGGGTAATACGACTTCTCTAGCCCGGCGAGGATCAAAACCACAGATATCACTACGAAGGCCAGCCACGAGCCATCAGAGGTCAGCTACATTACATCAACAACTCAACGCCGAATTACTTCCGCCGCCACCAAAATTCTCACTTGATCCGCACGCTCGGCAAAGGGCTCAAACCTTAGGCCACCCCTCCGAGCCGGTCCCAGGGCTTGTCACCGACGAGTCATCGACTTGGAAGTCATTTTGGCACGCCCACATATCCTTCAGTATAGCAAAGACCCTCACGTTGAGGAGCAGCGATAGCGTTGTTCAACCGGCGACAAAGCGGATCTGTGTGGAACAACAAGACCCTCGACAAGCTTATTTGGTGACTTCTAACTCTCTCAGAATGGACTCTCCACAGGGGTCAATTGACGTTGTCCCCAAGTCGGAGAACCGCACGGACACCGAGGACAGCCCGCAAGCTTCGGATAAGTCTGGCGTTTCCCCCGGAACCACGCCTTCCAAGCAGCCGCGTCGCTCTCTCTCCATGCATTTCAGCTCGCCTTCGAGTTGGATCACGAAAAGTGGAAGTCTCCGCCGCCGTAAGCGTGGTGTTGATACTATAGGTGGAAAGAGGCACGTGTCTGCGCCTGTTACAGGAGACGCCAATTCGACTCAAGCTGACAAAACTGATGCTGAGGTGACTGCTAATGGCACGAAAGTGAGCCATGCCGAGTCAGAACTTGCTACTATATTCCGCCCTCCGAATCGTAAGCGAAATTCCTCTTCACCACTTCCACCTCTGCCTCGGCTTTCTAGTTTCCATATGGACTTGAAACGTACTGGTTCGTCGTCCTCGGGCGTCCATGGTCGCCTTGAGGAACCGGCGGCCATCTCCCCGACAGCTCCGAGAGTGGCTTCGAATGGATCGCATACTCGGACGCTCGAGCGAGCTTCGACGGTTGCGAGCTCCGAATACCGCCGCGGATTCACTTCCGGTGACGATGAAGATACGGACTTTAAGACCGATACTCCCTTTGATTCCCTACGTACGGTAGCATCAGGGCGCAGAAGGACCCTTGACAGCCCCTTGGAGTCGATGTTTGACGAATCGCCGCCAAGTACAGCTGGCAATGCCAGCAAACCAAAGCGATTATCAATCCAGGAGATACTGGGCCCATCCTTCGATGGGGGCAACAAGATCATGGAAGAGGACGAAAACCTTCCTACTCCTGTACGGGCAACATATGAGGATGCTGAAGCGCGATTTTATGCAGCGAACATCGAAGATGACGAGGGCTTCAAATATTGCCCGACTTCGCCCAACTTCATCCTGGATAGGGACTATGGTCGGCTCTCTTTAGATGACGATGACGATCTTGACTGGGCTAAAGAAGATGATAACGAGATATTCAATCACCTCTCTCCCCCAGGTTCTATGAATTCACGGCGAGGCAGTCCGAATCCCCGCGTGGCTCCAGGCCATGTTAGTAGCAACAGGAGATCCAACGTACGCTCAGATTCTGCTAGCGAACGACCCCGGAGCACTGTATTCGACTGGGCAGAACCTTGCCATGATAAGTACGATGGAGACAGTCATCTACGACCTAAGACGGTACATGGTAAACAGGAACTTGACATCAGGGGAGGGCGTTCAGCGAGTCGTAAGGGTCCCGCACCAGCCCATGTGAGGAGTCAGAGCGTCCCCATTGTGCCGGATCAGACTGAGACTGCTAAATCGGTCACTAAATTTGGAACGTGGGGATTGGGCCAGAAAAACGTGAGCGAAGACTGGGATGATGATTTCGAGTTCGATGAAGAGGATGTTGGACCCTTTTCAGGGAAGAAAGAAGAGAATCAATTCTCTATGATCGTCCCTGCATCAATCCAGGCCACTCAACCTACGGTTAAGGCTCACTCAGGACAGATACGGGAATTATCACTGCTTGTCAATGATCTTAAGCGCCTCTGCCGATTAGGACGTGAAATGGACATGCTCAGTGGATCATCTGCTAAGCTGTGGCGGGAAGCTGAGGGCATCATTGCCTTGGCTTCGCCTGACGAGGATACGGCAGATGACTTGGATTACCAGCCTCGTTCAATCGAAACCCACCTGAATTCTGCTGAGGCGAAGTTCATTGACCAAGGATTCGATGGGGCTTCTCTTGGTGACCTTGAGTCCTGTGGAATCACTGAGACCCAGCGAAATGCAGTCGTCCGTGATCGTCCTGCAGGCCGACGCCGATCTGTTTTTTCTCCAGAAGATGACATCTTCGGCATGTGGGACCAAGCTGACACGGATCCTATGTCCGAACGGCCCAGAACCCCAGATAACCAGGTCATCAGCTGTGAATACAAGTCAACTAGTGTCGCTCGATCAGTCATGGAAGCTATGCAACCGCAACACTTGAGATCAAATGCTGATTGCGAAGATGGGCCGACTCCTGGGAAGCTCAATTTTGACACGAATAGCTTGAAAGAACTGGTCAAAAGAGCGAGTGATTTAAGGGACGGCCTGTCTGATCTTGTCCGCAAGGCAGATCACATCACACACAGTCCGGCACGAACTCCGAAACATACAAGAGCAGATGGCAGTCCTGCCTTTACCCGAGTTTTTGATGAACCAGCATCAAGCCCTACCAGACGAGTTGCCCACAGTCATAGCAACAACTCCATCCTTAGTGGCAGCTCCGTGGGTGCGTCACCCTCCAATGGACTCAGCCAGCGTATGCAGGTGATGACTGTCAGCTGAGAAGCCACCCAGCTATGTGGTCCACACCAACGCTGCCATTATCCTTATTCACTTCATGTTACGTCCTCGCGAAACCAGCTGCGATAGGAGTAATGTATATGTAAAGACATTTGTTTGATTTGCATAGCGCAGGTTTAGTTTCCTTGTGTTTTTCCCTTTGTCATTGCCCAGCACACATACGATGGAATCATACATTTCTGTCTAATTATGTTAAGAGGACGCTAAGACAAGAAGTGGACATTCAGTCGTTCATCTGGCACTGCTGGACTGCGGATATCGGGATGGTCTTGATTCGGTATTTATTTCGGCAAGCCCTGGATACTCCGACGTCTATTACTTGCAAAGCCACGAGCATTGATTAACTTCGTCGACTTGGGCTCAGATCTCCTTAGCATCTGAGTTTTTTTCCCCTGGCGTCCTCTGGATGACGATTCATACAACCTCTAGAATCCCGAAAAATACGACTACGAATGACGACTTTCTCATGTCTAATCCAGACGCACGATGACTCAATGACACGATCACCCGAGGAGCGCCAGTTCGATCATGGGGTCTGATTTTCTCATAGACGAGGGTTATAATGGAAGACATACCCAGGACGCAACAACAAAAGTTTCTGTGGGGTTTATAGAGGGCCTTTTGCATCACGTCATGGCATGTACAGTCCCGATGGCTTTTGCGTGGTTTTGTCCAGGTCATCAAAAGTTCATGAAAAAGGCAGCAAGGCTACTCTTGATGGCACACGTTTTCCAATTGTCTCGATTGGATGTCATGACATTGTTCACGGTCTCGACGTAATGTGCATTTTGAAGCAGCTTCTACGCTACATGAGTTCGGACAAAACATTGCAATATTTTTCCTTGCCTCTGATATTTCTTTCCCGGAAGGCATGGCAGGGCGAGACTTAGGAGTACGGTTTCAGGGAATGCATTGTACAGGTAGATAGGTCAGCTCAGGTTAAGGCAGACTAGCTAGGTAAAAAAAAAAAGAAAAGAGAAATTAAGAAAAGAAGCCTCAAGGCCCCAGTTGGTTGGGCTATGTCCAAGTGGAAATTTTCAAGGCCTGGTCTATTTGTGATGCTACATGGCGATAATTTCATGGTTCATAACATATATCTTGGCAAATTAAGATATCATGTCTACGGCCCCAGTCAGGTAATTGCATTATATTCAATTTGACCACAGCAATCCATGTACTATGTACACATATAAGCGCGTACATTCAGTAATTGTGTATTCAATTACCATGCGCTAGACAGCACGCGGAAGGAACAAAATCGACGTTATTCATGTGTAGATGGAACCAAACACGTCTTCAACACGGTCCAATTTCACAAGTATAGTGTACCCAGTACTCCGCGCAAGTTGCCTTATTACTAAGTGATGTCTTCCCATATTGCTTCCAGAATTGTGATCAATGTGTTGATACAATGTAGCGGCAGGCAGCAAGATAAGAAAACAATGCCTAACCCTAGGTACTTTGTACCAGGTAACAAAGGGAGAGATGTAACATGAGGTTTTCGTATGCACGTGCAGGCACGGCAGGCACGTCTAAGATGGACAAGTACTTCGTACCCTCCTATCAAATTAGCTGATTAGGTACCAACGGCACATCTGTGCACAGTCCAAGAGAAAAGAGGGGCTGCCACGGAAACCCTTCTGCCCTTGTCAACAAATTGGAGTGGGCCTTTCCCTTTTAGAATCTCCAAGCAATAGCTGCACTCATTTTTCTTCTCCCCCCAAACATCACACCAGACACACTCTAACCTCTTTCTTTCCGCACACCGCTCCTCTTTCTTTTATTACCTCTGCTTCTTCAGCTACGAGCTTTGAGACCGACATCTTTCACTCGCCAGCTTCTCTCGTCTGTTTTAGATAGTCCATCATCACCAACCGCCAAAATGCGTGAGATTGTAAGTCTGCCCTGAACCTGTTTACTCTGCAACCAGTTGGTCCCTGGACGCGTCCGAAAACCCAATTCCCCCCTGATTTCTTCCCCTCGGCATCCAGCACGACGCCACCGACAGCTCTCGGTCTCTTCACCTCAACTTCATATTCATTGAATCACTCTGTGCCTCTCGGGATTATGGGAATCGCAGCTAATCGTGTCTTTTTCGTCTTAACAGGTTCACCTTCAGACCGGCCAATGCGTAAGTAACATCCTGATTGCCGACAATCGCGCTGGAACATTGCGGGGCTCACATATAAACTTATAGGGTAACCAAATTGGTGCTGCTTTCTGGTGCGTACTTGCGAGCCAATTATGGGCTTCATGGACGTAAATAGCTATTGTTGTCTTGAATACTGATCTCAATTTAGGCAAACCATCTCTGGCGAGCACGGTCTCGACACAAATGGCGTGTATGTTATTTTTTTTTTTCCATCCCTATTTCACTTCGAGTTTGGATCGAGCTAACCACTACCAAACAGCTACAACGGAACCTCGGAGCTCCAGCTCGAGCGCATGAGCGTTTACTTCAACGAGGCTTCCGGCAACAAGTATGTCCCTCGCGCCGTCCTTGTCGATCTCGAGCCCGGCACCATGGACGCCGTCCGTGCTGGCCCCTTTGGTCAACTCTTCCGTCCCGACAACTTCGTCTTTGGCCAATCCGGTGCTGGCAACAACTGGGCAAAGGGTCACTACACTGAGGGTGCTGAGCTAGTTGACAACGTTCTCGATGTCGTTCGTCGTGAGGCTGAGGGCTGCGACTCCCTTCAGGGTTTCCAGATTACCCACTCTCTCGGTGGTGGTACTGGTGCCGGTATGGGTACTTTGTTGATCTCCAAGATCCGTGAGGAGTTTCCTGACCGCATGATGGCCACCTTCTCCGTCGTTCCCTCCCCCAAGGTTTCTGACACTGTCGTTGAGCCTTACAACGCCACCCTGTCGGTCCACCAGCTGGTTGAGAACTCAGACGAGACCTTCTGTATTGATAACGAGGCTTTGTACGACATCTGCATGCGTACTCTCAAGCTGTCCAACCCCTCCTACGGCGATCTGAACCACCTTGTCTCTGCTGTTATGTCCGGTGTCACCACCTGTCTGCGTTTCCCTGGTCAGCTAAACTCTGACCTGCGCAAGCTGGCTGTCAACATGGTCCCGTTCCCTCGTCTGCACTTCTTCATGGTCGGCTTCGCTCCTCTGACCAGCCGTGGCGCTCACTCTTTCCGTGCTGTCACCGTTCCCGAGTTGACGCAGCAGATGTTCGACCCCAAGAACATGATGGCCGCCTCTGACTTCCGCAACGGCCGTTACCTAACATGCTCCGCTATCTTGTAAGGATATTTTGAGGTCTCATCTATATTGCTGATACATTGCTAACTCGGTGCTTTAGCCGTGGTAAGGTCTCCATGAAGGAGGTCGAAGACCAGATGCGCAACGTCCAGAACAAGAACTCGACCTACTTCGTTGAGTGGATTCCCAACAACGTGCAGACCGCTCTCTGCTCCATTCCCCCTCGTGGTCTGAAGATGTCTTCTACGTTTGTTGGAAACTCGACGGCTATCCAAGAGCTCTTCAAGCGTATCGGTGACCAGTTCACTGCCATGTTCCGACGAAAGGCTTTCTTGCATTGGTACACTGGTGAGGGTATGGACGAGATGGAGTTCACAGAGGCCGAGTCCAATATGAACGATCTGGTTAGTGAATACCAGCAGTACCAGGATGCCAGTGTCGATGAGGAGGAAGAAGAATACGAGGAAGAGGCTCCTTTGGAGGGAGAGGAGTAAACTAGCTCCGTTTTATACCCATTTCATGAACGGCAGCCTGCTGTTTGTCGGCTAGCATGGATGGTTCCTCAGATCATGCATCGCGGTTGTTCCCGTCCCCTATACCGTTCTTTCATCCCCTTTCATTACCCAGGCCTTCAAGTTGTTACGTAATGAAATTGGCCTGTTATGGTCGATTTAATGGTCTTTGGGGTTTGTTAGATATACCTCTTCGGTGTCTGTCTGGAGAGCAAAAGGACATTATTCATTGTTAGTAGTGACAAGAAAAAAGAATCGCTTTTTCTGTACCAAATACCTATTGTCTTAGTGCGACCCTAGACAGTTTGCCGTTTGCATATGTAGCCAATTCCATGATAAGCAGCTAGGTTTGACGGTAGCTTGGAAGTGTGTCTTTCTCTAGCGAATGCAAACTCGTCGAGAGCAGCATGTGTGTGAGTTCGCTCATTTCTAATGTCTTCTATGTGGGTAAACATGTCTATGTAGACGAGCTACTTCTAGGCGCTATGTATATTTACTGTCGTTTATTTGGGTGAGATATGGGAAGTGTCGTGATATATCAGTAAGCACCGCGTAATAGGTCCTGACATGATGCTGCCGTACACTATGTGCAATGAATACGAATCACGGAAAAGGGGGCGAAGCGGAAGAGCATAGATGGTCATACTTGAGGAGATCAATCGATTGTGGCAAGTACATACTAAGGTATTCCGAAAAGCAAGAATAACAACATAATACACGCATTATTCTACTCTATCTCTTAGCAAACAATGTCTCTACCTAATATATGACCTAGGATACTCCGAAACTTCATAAAATGCAGCCCGTCAACGCCTCGCAACGAGTCGTATTTACACATGCATGCACACACCCTACAAGCATACACTCCCCAGCGTTCGCCATGACCATATATATATCAACCTACCAACCTACCAATCCGGCACACCACCACATCCCCCACCACCACCAGCAAGAACCTCAACAGGTTTCGTGCCTCGCACGGGCAAGTCAGCACCGTTCGAGGACATCCCGACGCCGGCCTTCCTAGCCCGGCGGCGGTGCTGGTAATTTTGACCCCCGAAGCCGATCTTCCTATCGAGCTCCGCGAACTGGCCGTCGCCGTCCGCCGCCTCGGCCTTCCGGACCTTCCACCGGGCGGTGCCGAGGGCGGCGTCGAGCTCCTCGACGGGCGGCAGCTTGACGTAAACCCAGACGGTGCCGCCGTCGGCGGTAGGGGCGGCGGAGACTGCGCGCTCCTCGGCGGCGAAGGTGGCGATCGATAAAGCACCGTCATTGCGGCAGCTGCCGTCCGCGAGGTCGAAGTTGCGTTTGTGGTAGGGGCACGAGACCCAGGGTGTCGCTGGGGAGGAGGAGGAGGAGGAGTCGCCGCAGGGCTCCTTTGAGTTGGTGATGACCTGTACGTCCTGACCAATGAGGCCATCCGAGAGCGCAAAGGTGCGCTTGTGTGGACACATCTGTTGTGTTGCGTAGTACCTCCCCCTTACGCGCCACAGGGCGAGCTGCGTGTCGCCGCGCTTGATGTTGGCGCTGACCCCGTTGGGCGTGTCGTCGGCGCCGGCGAAGTAGCTGGCCTCGATGACGGGCTGCCACGTGGTGCTGGACCAGCGGTCCTTCAGGCCCCTAAAGTCCTCTTCGGCCGGTTTCTTGGGCCAATATACGGGCCGTGTCTGTCCGCGGTCCTTCTCCACCTCCATGTTCTCGGTCGTGTCGGTCGTGTTGGCGAACTGCTTGAATTTGGCCGCGATGGCTGGGCTTTTGATCGCCCCGGCCCACTCGTCGTAATACGAATCGACTAGTTCCTGCATCTGAGCTTCCAGCGAGGCGCAGATACCGAGCTTGTCGTCGAGGATCACCTCCTTCAGGTACTTCAGCCCCCCTGGCAGACTCTCAAGCCACCGTGCCGTCCGCTGCAGCTTGTCTGCCGTGCGGATATAGAACATCAGGTAACGGTCGAGGATTGGGACGACCTCAGATGGTGGAACGTCCTTGGCAAGGAGCTCAGCGTGTTTTGGCTTGGCGCCACCGTTGCCTGCGACGAAGATGTTGAACCCCTTTTCCGTGGCGATGAGGCCGAAACTACCAAGTTGTCAGCATATGGTACCTCGTTGCGGCATAGAACGTGACAGACTTACTCCTTGCTCTGAGCCTCGGCGCACTCGCGCACACAACCACTGACACCACCTTTGATCTTATGTGGACTGCGGATGCTTTTGTATCGCTCCTCAACGCGGACAGCCAGGCCTACGCTGTCCCCAACGCCGAATCTGCACCACGTGGTGCCAACGCAGCTCTTAACAGTACGCAATGCCTTAGCGTAAGCATGCCCGCTTTCCATACCTCCCTCAACCAGTCTAGCCCAGATATCGAGCAAATCTTGTTTCTTAGCTCCAAACATGTCTATACGCTGGCCACCAGTAATCTTCGTATAGAGATTATACTTCTTCGCAACTTCACCGATGACGATCAACTTGTCTGGTGTGATCTCGCCAGCGGGGACGCGCGGGATTACAGAGAAAGTACCATTCCTTTGGATATTGCCCAGAAATCGGTCGTTGGTGTCTTGCAGACCGTGTACGGTCTTATCCATGACGTGCTTGTTCCACAGCGAGGCGAAAATGCTGGCTACGGCAGGTTTGCATGCCTCGCAGCCATCCGAGCTCTTGTCCTTTCCGGCCTCTCTCATGACTTCCTGTAGCGTCCTTAGCTTCTTCACCATGATGATGTTGTAGAGATCGGCACGCGAATAGTTGAAATGGGAACACAAGTAGTTCGTGATTTCGACGCCCATATCGGTCATCGTTTTGGAGAAGATGCTAGTGACGAGAGGCATGCAGCCACCGCAACCAGTCCCTGCCTTGGTGCATGCTTTGACATCGCCCACTGTCTTGCATTTGTCTTCCTTGATGCTATTGACTATGTTGCCCTTCGAAACGTTGTGACAAGAACAGATCTGGGTATCGTCATCGAGATCATCGGTACCGTCATCGCCTTCTTTCTTTGCGCCGAGAATAAGTTGTGCGGGAGGGATGTCTAGTTCTTTTTGATTCTTCACCATAGGTACCAGCTTGATATAATCACTCGTATCGCCAATCATCATGCCACCAAGCAAATACTTACCATCGGCCGTAAATAGGTATTTCTTGTACACCTGAGCGAAGGGGTCCTTGTACGTAAGAGCTTTAACTTCCGCCGCCGCCGGCGGAAGGCCATTGGTCACCGTTTTGACAACGCTGTGGTCTTCCTTCTTTTTCCTTGCAGCTTTCAGGGGCAAGGAGCTGGGCCCGTCTCGATCGGCGAAGAAGTCGCCAAAGCTAGCCACATCAACGCCGAGAAGCTTGAGTTTCGTACTCAAATCAGGTCGTTTGAACACTCGCGGCTGGTGCAATTTGGCCTGCGTAAGGTTAAAGGATAGGACGTCGGCCATTTCGACACCAGGGGCGATCAGACCAAAGGTCTGATTCTTCCAGCTTGCACATTCGCCAATAGCGTAAATATCAGGAACACTCGCGCGCAGGTCGTCGTTAACGAGAACGCCGCCGCCACGATCAGCACACTCGATGCCTGCACTTCTTGCTAGGCCGTCTCGAGGTAAAACACCAATGGCGAAGCAGATGGTCGAACAGTCTATCTCCTCGCCGTCTTCGAAAACAGCGCCTATTACGGTGTTGTTATCGTCGGTTTTTATCCTTCCCACTCTCTTGCTGAGTAGAATGTCGATTCCAAGATCCGTAACCTTCTCGACAACTAACCCGCCGGCATCCGCATCTAATTGTTTACTCAGGACCCATCGATTCCTTTCTATCAGCTTCACTTTCTCGAAACACTTCAGGTTCATCATGGCATTCGCTGCTTCAAGACCTAGCAAGCCGCCGCCGACAACGGCACCAACTGTTCCCTTGTGCGACTCGCCGTAGGAGATAAGTCTCTGCAAATCATCAATTGTCCGATAGACGAAGACCCCATTTGCGTCATGACCAGGTATCTGTCTCGGCAGAACGGCATCAGAGCCGGTTGCCAGAACGAGGATGTCGTACGAGACCACATCGCCGTTCGCGCAGGTCACGAGCTTCTTCGTAGAATCGATGCCAGCGACCAGGGTATTCAAATGATAGTTAAGTCTGTTTTCAGGGGTATGTGAGGCGTACTGCATCACCATGTTAATGCCAATGATTATAGAGTTAAACTTAACCCCGACGTCAAACTTACCCATTCCTTGGGGTTTAGATAAAGGTTCTCGATTATTCGATGGTCAAAGAAACTCGTAAGACCAACTCGATTGTATGCGAGGTGAGGTTCCTCGCCGATAACCACAATATCATACTCGCGAACTCTGGCGTCGAGTTTTAAGAGCTTCTCTCTAGAGACTGATTAGAGACTGGACATATTTCTGAGAACTAGTTCCTGAACAAGTTGTCACTCACATGAAGGCAATGCCAACCATCCCAAGGCCGACAACGACCAGCTTGGTTCTCTTATTGGCAGCCATTTGGAGCGACCGGCAGCTTTACCCTGGTCGCATAATCTGTGCTACAAAAGGCACGTACGTAGCCACTGTCTAAAGATAGAAGACACAAGAGAAAATGAGAACGCAAAGAGAATCGTACGAACCCGAGAAAAGGAGAGAGTATAAGAAAGAAAGAAGAAAGGAAAAAGGCGCACAGCGAGGCGTCCAAATTGGTACCAACCTGTGGATTTGATGTTGTCGATGACAGGAGATGTACATCTCCGGCTTGGAGAAGCTCTAGAGCGGAACTACCTACCAACGACTGACTACGGCGAGACAATGCATGGCCCTCATTGGTTGTAGCTGTTAAGACAAACGGCTTGGCCTGGAGTTTATTCGGGGATTCTTATTACATACTCAACTATGCTGACTTTCTGATCGTATGTAATGTTATTCTGTGTCATGTCCTGACGTCGTGGCTGGGTTTGATAAGATGATTGGGAAACTCGAACTGGCCAATCAACGGGAACCCGATCTTCTGAATTGAGTTTGTTGGTGTGGCGCCGCGGAGAAAGACGACGAGCGGCTTCTGGCGGGGCTCTACGAGTAAGGGTCCCAGGTTGGGTCCTTATAGTAAGTACTTGGTATAATTGGCCTGATGCTATCAGCTATTTTACCTCATACCGCCAGTGCCGCTACCTCATTGCTACGCTCTCTCTAATTGCTTCTCCGGCAGTACTGTTGTTAACTTCCGGTAGCTTGTGATGAGTAGTCCTCCGGTGGCCTCGAGCCTGCCTACCAAGAGTTATGCCTACCGGGAGATATGTCTCTCGCTCGGGCCGCCACGGAGATACTGCAGGCGCAGAACTCTGGGTTTACAACGATCAACGATGTGTTGAACTTCCTATACATACCTACGCCCTGTCCGGGACGCCGGCGACGTCGAGGTAGACTCGGCGTCGTCCACGATTTCATGCCCAACACATGCTAGGAAGACCTGCTTAGTTAAATGCTTCCATAGGAGAGAGATTACGAGCAGTCGACGAGTGTATGTATTGATAAGTGTTTCGGGTGCTACTCAGCTCAGTATAGCAGACCGTATAGGCATAGCTTGTCTCCGCCATCTTCATATCTTTATAAGTGGTGGTTCGGCCAACGTAGAGTGAAACACTTGGTTTCTTACATCTTTGGTCAATATGAACACCCTACATAGATAGCATCTTTATGTATCTGTAGGTACAAGTCTGTTGGGACGTATGAATGCGCCAGATTGTTCGACGGAACGGAAGCCGAGAGATATCGTCTCCTCACCCTCCAGCCCCGGGAGGAAAAAATCAATTACGTTAGAGGGCCGGCGTTTCCGAAGCATTCATTGTACGATCTATACACCAGGCTTGCAAATGCAGCTGGCCTATTGCAACTCAAAGGGTTCTCCCATCTATGCCGAGCCGGTGCGTCGCACTCGGCAGAGTAGAAGGCCATAGTGATAACGCGTATATTCGAGCTGTCCACCAATATAACCCAGTGTCCAGATGGTGCGCTATCCTACTATAGGTCTGCTACTTCGAATGGCTCGGCTCAAGCCGGGCCCCGGATCCTACCTACGGGTAGGGCCGAAGGTAGAATGGGATAGGATCGATCACGGAAATCGTGATCGACATTTGCATCCGGGAGGCTCTAAGTATAGCGCGTTTGTCATTACCGAGATCCTGGAGAATCACACGTCCCTCCCACATTCTCACAGCTACCTTAATCCTTGGGCAGGGTATTTGCATTTCCTTGAACGACAACCGCTTCGGCTTCTCGTC
Source organism: Xylariaceae sp. FL0662B (assembly GCA_022376535.1). Lineage (NCBI taxonomy): Eukaryota > Fungi > Ascomycota > Sordariomycetes > Xylariales > Xylariaceae > Xylariaceae sp. FL0662B. The sequence continues at coordinate 188,902 of JAJJKD010000032.1, read as the reverse complement.
GTCGTGAGTGCGCGCAACAAACGGCGCGTGAGGTAATCCGGATTCACACCAGGCCATCAAGCTGCGGCCGGGACGGTGACCAGACGGATGTCGGCCGTCAAGGCGTCTATGCGGCGTATACTTGTATCGGCCCGTTGTCGTGAAATCTTTAGGTAGCTTTAGGTGGTTATCTCCTGGGTTCGAATCGGATGGGCAAGTCATCTGCGTATAGGTATCTTGAATTTATTTCTCAAAAACATGTCTTACCTGATAACGCGTTCTTCATGAGCGGCGCCGCCTCACATAAGAGGCACAGCCGAATATCGAGGGCTTGAGGCATTCTAGGACAAGAGGATCTGAGGGACACCGTCTCTTTAGATAAGACAGGAAAAAGCAGCATGGAACAGATACGCTGATGTCGCTACTGAAGCGTTCCATCTCAGAATTACACCACAACGGAACTTCGGCCTTTGGAATGCCTGGTTAAAACATATTCGTGCACCGAGACAAGGCGAATCAAGCATGCTGTTCACCAAGGACAAAGATAACAACTGTAATAGTTTAGATGCCGTTGAATTTCATGGATTTCATGCTCTCTAAAGAGCCCTTCGCCTGGTCTGGCATAAACACCGCTCCCCAACACCATGTATATGCCGCCTGTAATGCATGTGCGTCTCTTTCAATGAGAACGGTGGCTCCACCCATTCCCTGTTGTGAGTTGTGGTCGCCGGCGGACGGAGAGAACCAAGGTATGATTAGGCGAGAATGTCGACTCCGACGTGGTCAGGTGGTGGAGCCTGGGGTGTGATGGCCCGACTTTCAGTGGCGTTACGGATGGACCAATCCATCGGAAAAAGAACTTCACCAGAAAATAGCTATGCAATATTACGATGCTGACCAGATGTCCCGATGAGAGGGAAGGTCGTGCGATTATAAGGGAAGTCGATGTGGCGAATTCGATTGCCTCTTGCGAAAAAATATACATCTTCGGGCCTAAAAGAGGCGCAATGCTGATTTCATCTATTGATCGTAGATAGTATTCTCGGCCAGTACTGAGGCCAACCGAGATGTAAAATGTAGTGAGGGTGAGTCGAGTCAGGTTGTCCGCCGATGATTAAATTGAATGACCCAAATTTAGCAACCAGCCGGCCGACCTAGCTCCTCACATGGTTACGCGTAAACTCTCCGAGAGGAGAGCGGGTATAATAGCCGTGTAAGCCCGTGAAGATGTCGCCCGCCTGCTCCAGGTACCAAAACCCGCCGATACGTGAGGAATATCCAGTAAAATGATGGGGAAACTACTTCAACCGACAACTTGGCGTGCTCCTTCTTTACCCAAAACTCCCCTCTCTTTCGGCTTTGGACTGTGGCCCCTTCTCTTCCGACCAAAAAGGCCAAAAACACTGCCGCCTCCCGAGCCCGACTTGTCATCGTTAACGGCACTAGCATCTGCTGGCAAAGTAGCGTCTCTACGCGCTAAGTCTGACCAGCTGCCTGTGTCCTCCAGCGTTACAGATATGCCACCGGTCGGGGACTTCACGTGTATCCCCGATGGCTGGGAGCTGCTCTTGGTATATGTTCTGTGGTATGATGGCAGTGGCGGGGGCGGCCCTCTTGGCGCATTCTTGGCCACGCGAGCGTTACTCGGATGGCTCTTATCTGAGGACGGTGAATCCTGTACAGAAGGCTGATTTTGTGACTGCGCCGCGCCATTGGCTGTCGGAGCATTCTTGACCTCGTCAGTAGTTATAGCTTGAGGTTCTAGTTTGTTGTCTTGAGTGGGGGCAGCATCTGCCTTGGACCCGTCTTCTTCCATTGCGGTAATTCTGTTCCATGGTTAGCTAAAGCGCTGGCGGAACAAAGTATGATCACGAACTTCTTATAAGCAGCCACAGTGTAATCGAATGGTTGGAAGTCCCGCTCGATCATACGATAAAGTTCCTCTTCTCGTATCTCCTTCTCAGTGGCATCATCCTTTAACTTCTCTCTGGGCTTCTGTCTCCGTGCCCTCGCCTCCAACGGCGCTTCTTCCAGCAACAGCTCTTCCAGGTCGTACGTAGCATCGAAGTTGGTCTTATCGGCTGATGGGATAAATACAGGTTCTAGCTCCTTTTTCTCCAGGGCCACAAAGTCAATCGACTGGAAGAAGGGTTCGTTGACGAAACTCTGCCAGGTGGAACCAAGTCTCTTGTTTGGATCCGGATTCAAAGCAGAGCCGATAGCATATAGACAGGGTAGTGAAACAGGTGGTTGTGTGATGGGGAATTTTGGATTTGCGGCGAGGATAACGTTTGTTAGTGTAGATTCCGAGTTGCCCTCAAAAGGCCTCTATATGATAGTAAGCAGTCTGCTGGAAAGGAACGTTGTCCTACTATATTGTCGCATACCTTATTGTATATGCATTCATAGAATAACACACCCAGTGACCACCAATCAGCTCTGACATCGTATCCCTTGCCTCCATAAACTTCAGGGGCAAGGTATGCAAGAGTTCCCGATTTGCTCGTCAGGAGCTTGCCGGGTATGACATCTGACGCAACATTCTAGACGGTGGTTAACCCAAGAATCATGAGTACGGAAGCCAACTTACAAAATCGGTCAAATGGACATGGCCATCGGCATCTAACAGCACATTGTCTGGCTTCACATCTCTGTGTATGATGCCCTGTCCATGGATGTACCTGAGTGCACAACCCAGCTCTGCAATCCAAAAGCGTACCGTGTCTTCGGTGAAAGTCTTCCTCGATATATGGAAACGAAGGTCGCCACCACTCATCAGGTCAACCACGAGGTACCTATTTATTTATGCAAGTTATTAGATTTTCGGTCTTGGGCCTGTTGAGCCAGCAAACAGTTTGAGCGTACATGTACTCGATATCCTGGAAACTGTAACGCAAGTTACAAATGAACGGATGATTCACATGCTCGAGCATGCGCCGCTCTCGTATAATATTCCGCACACTTTCAGACCGCACGACTACAGAGGCGAGGGATAAGGTCAATGGTATGTTCAACTGCACGTCTTGGTTTATTTCGGGAGTAACGCACCCTCATCTTTGCGGATATACTTGAGGGCAAAGGACAGGCTGGTGTCTTTTCTCTCGACTATTCGTACTTTTCCAAAAGCGCCCCTGCCGACGACCCGTAACAATCGAAAATGGTTCAAATTTACTAAGGGCAGTCAAATGTGTCCGGTCAGCAAGCCCTATGCATGTAACAAGGCAACAAGAGGGCAACGAGGGCAACGAGGGCAAAGGTGTTTGGTTGGTAGGGAAAGCGAAATGGCACAGGACGCATGGGGCCATTGGTGAAACCTGGAACTTGAGTCTGCAGAAGCATACCTTCGCCGTTGAGGTCAACGGGTTTGCCTTGGCTATTGCCCATTGGGAGCGGAAATCGGTCCTTGAGGGTTTGCTTTGCAATGGGGGTTGGTAGTTGTGTATTCAGCAGAGGGGGGAAATTTCGGGATTGTTAACAGCGATTTGAGTGATTCGTCGACGATTAGCGGAGAGACTTGAGGACGAGGGGCTATTAAGCAACAAAGTCTACGGCAAAGGTAAAAAGGGATTAGAAGGAGGTAACGAGCCCCCCTAGATATCGCCGTAGTAGAGAAAACGGCAGATTGAGGCCGGCGGTTGGATGAATAAAAAAAGATAAAAGAGCGAAAGGGTCAAGGAAGTGGAACAAGACGGTGTTGCACGAGTAGTATGTTGCAGGTTAGGTAGAGTGCGTAGGTAGGTACATTCAAACATGTACATACATATGAACCTCCTGGTAACAGGACGCAAAACAACTGGAGGTCCTAAGTAAAAGCGCCTGGCGGTGGGAGTTGGTAATAACGCAGCCAACTTGTTAGGCTTGTTCAGGACTCAAAGATTTTGTGGGGCTTCTTGATAGAGGATTTAATTGGCAGGCTGGTAGGCTGGCCTCACTGCGTGACCGCCCGTGGTCCAAGGTGGTCAATACGCAGTACATGGAGACTGGCTCCTCTTTTGTGCTGGCTTTGGCGGTTAGGCTATTCCTACCAGCCTCTCTACCAAGGGGTACATGATGATAAGATCCTAGCAGGTACCTACCTAGGTATTTTCCATACTCTAAACCATTTCAGTATTAATGTTCTCTACAAAACCCATAACATCTTATGTGGTGAAAGGTATGCCTGCCATTAGGTATCAGAGGCTCTAATATGAATACATATGTAGTAAAGCCTTCTGCCACAGTGCCTCGTAGGGATCTTGTCTTTTCTCACTGCGCTAAAGAATGCATAGGGATATATATTGAGCCCCTATGAAGCATTCATGTTGCACACCTCTTAGCTTGTGTGTTTCCTTCATGCAGACCACACGATTTCTCTAGCCGGAAAAAAAAAAGGATTAGCTACTTTATGTTAGACAGTGTATCCTTGAATTGCAGCCATGTTGAATTATGAGAAAGACACGGGGGAAGCATGTTACAAACCCGGGGTACAGAAAGGGTTCGTCGGCTTAAACATAAAGGGGCTAAGATGGATCCCTGGTCGTGATCTGTCCCGATTTACAATAGTCGATTACCCATGCATCATAAAGGGTCACCCATTCGCCCTATCAATTTACGAAGTACAATAGTAAGTATTGTTATAGGTATATCGTTCCAACTATTAAAAATTGTAACTACCAAAAGAGATCTTGGCTCGATCATACCAGGTATATCTTTAACGGTGACTAACTTGGCAAGAGAATCTTGTGTCTCTTTACTATGTATAGGACTTACGTAAGGTTCTTATTGCTAATGTATTAACTCGAGTGCAGGATTGTATGTACATACTCAAACCATACTTACAGATTCGTTATACTTGTATATTGGACTGAATGGGCTTATAAACGTACATATCATGTTTGAAATTCCGCATTTCAATCGAATGTGCCAACACTGTAGTCTAAGAGAAACATTTGAAGGTACATAAGGCAAGTACATAACCTACATATGGACATAGGTACTTTGTGCATACGCTATCAATAGACCTGTTTTAAAGTGTGTCCCGTGGATCACAAGGATGGGACGAGACAACGTGGGAGACGCGGCTCATTGTTCGCTGGAGTGCCACGCTTGCCACGAGGGGAATCGACGCCCGACGCATGCCTCCAACCCCACCTTGTCCTCCTCCATCCACTTACAAAGTACCCTGTCACTTTCACCATCATAGCAGCTGAAAAGTGCTAAAGTTCTAGTGATATGTACGGATCCGTACTGCATATTTGTTAGTGGTTTTCCAGCAGCGCCTAGGTCTGTGGAACTTCATAAGCTATCCTGAAACAGCTTTCATCATAAGCCGTATAAGTAGTGCAAGTAAGTTTCACAAACTACATAACCAACTAAACTTAATTCACAGATCTATAAGAAATCATTTCGGTCTCACCGAGCCTGTTCCAACCGCCCTCTTTTTTACTACTGCGTAGACATACGTTTTAAAAATAGGACTTAGATCCCTACCCATGGCCGGTTTTCACTCCAATACGCGTGTGAATTGATCACATACGTATCTTACCTTCAACTGATCTTACGCTGAGCTGATGCACTTTTTATACATACCTATTGTCATCTACATTTACTACATGGATTTGCATTTCATTCATAACGACCTCTTCTCATACATGTACTCTCTTTTGAACCATTCCTGTTTCTCATGATCTGTTCATCAGTGGTTAGTTTTGACGTACTGACCTAGCTAAATATTCCTTCTTCTCCTCGAGTACCTTGTACTGTATGTGGATGACGATATAAGACCCGTTGCTTATACGACACCAATTAGCGGTGACTTGTCAGCTTGTGTTCCCAAAATAATGTTACATATTTTCCGCCGTGGGGGAGTTTCAGCGGGAAGGGCCCGTTGTACATATCGGGGTATGCTGATCATCATCTGTTAGGTATTCTGTACACACTATCTATAGTTGGTTATGTAAGGTTTAGGGAGGATAAACTACATAGACATATTACATATGTACATAGTGAAATGATTGTCGGGCGACAACAGCTGACATCACTTATGTTTCTTAGAGACTAGCATACATACTCACTTAATTAATACATATGTACTGTTGTTATAAGCCCCGACTCAAATGACTTACCGAGATACATCAAGTATATACATCAAGATGTTACTGAACAACAGGCCTAAGTAGTTTTAGGCGGTATATTAATCGTCCGCCACAGTGGTTGCTGATACTTAAGTAGATACACCTACTGCAAGGAAAGAATAAGGAACATTGCGTATACCCCCAAGACTCACAACAGCTTCCATATTCGTGCCGACGATAAACATAACTACCGACTACTCGTAGCAGAGGGAAGATATAAATACTAAATGTAACACTATAGTAGTGACGCATCCCTTCTCGAGTCCTATTTAATGTTTATGCTTAATTAGTAGACATGCGAACTAGAAGACTCAAGGCTGAGGGATTCCAGCTTGGTAACCTCAACATCACCAACAACCGCAAACTAGCGTTCATAGACCATACAATAAAATATACAGAATGCCGCAACCCCCTAAGACTTTGAGTCTCCAAGCATTCGAAGGCCCGGTATACATACGTCCTTCGCAACGACCGCCAAGTTTTCGGCTAGAGACGAATTGAGTCACCCATCAATCCCTTCTTCGCAGTCGACAAGACTACATTCAAATAAGCAGACCCGGCATGTTATATTCTCATTTACTATTACCAGGATAGGAGGGGGATCAGACTACTTGCTGGTCTACCTACCTTTGACACGAACCAACGCCCCCCCCCCCCCCCCACTACCAACTCTATGATACTGTTTACTACACCCAGAAGCTGGTAACACCCCTACCAAGTCTCTTTATCAGATAACCAGAAGTACCTCTCCATTACCTATAGACAATCGTTTCCCAGGAGTGAGGGAATATGGAAGGCACAAATCACATACGCCCGGCTCCTCTACGTACCCTGCTATGCAGTTGGTTCGAGGGAAGGGGAGAGAGAGGAGGGGCCTGATGACAGACAGCGCCTAATGCAGGAAAGCGGCAAGCAAACTGGGTAGAAGGCAGCAGTGGAAACGAGGCATATCTCATGTTACCCACCTCGGTACTACAGCCTCTTGAACCGGATCACCCTATAGGAGGGTTTCCCCGAAAAGAGGCTACACTTCAGGATGCCTGACCCGTTTCGAGATGTGAGTCTTCTAACATGGTATTATACTAGATGTCATAGACTTTTCTGCTGAGGTCATTGAAAAGTATGATAAGTTTTACCATGATTCTGACCTCTTTCTATGAGCTTCCGAGGCCCTTCGTTCTTGCCCTGGGATGCGAGACTATCTATAAGCTTCAGCATTGGTCCATTTCGACGTTTTTACTAGGTATGAGGCCCAGGTTATTTTATCGGGACAATAGTTTCGATCTATGAAATTCCCAAGTGAGACATCAGTAGTCAGTGATAATCGAGAAGGCGCTTCTTTACACCGTCCAGGAACTAAGTCTGGAAACCTGACTAACCAGACATACTTAGAAGGACAACAATCTGCCCATACAACCTTACCATTGAAAAGACACAGGAAGTATTGATCACCCCTAGGGCTCTCCTCCCCCCCCCCAAACAAAACGGCAAACCGCCGGTAGCCCGGTAATCATTTGCGTACCGGGCCTCCGCTTAAGGTTCGACTGGTCCGAAAAATATCGATATCGGCTTTCCTAACCCGGCCGCTAAAAACAGATAAATAAAAGATATCAACTGCCTCACACCAGAGAGACATTATAAGAGGCCAAGACATCCGTGTCCAGCTCTGATACTAACCCATTTTGCTTCATGACGTCGATTCGGGGCTATTATATACAGCCAAGTTAGCTACGCGATCGTCTAGTTTATATTCGGCATATCCTGCAAAGAACAACCCCAAGAGCGCTACAAAAGCGGACAGTTCTATTATCGAAACATACTTAGGCAAAGACCCATTGCTTCACCGCCTAGCACTCACTCATAGCGAATTCGCAACAGCCAGCTCTCCAGACACTAACAGCCTCCCGAGCCTGAGCCCTTGAGCCACATCCTATGATATTCACTGTAATGCACTGTCAATATGAGACGAAGTTATGAGGGAGCGTAGTGGTTAGTGAGTGTATTGAGAGTGCCAGGTGAAGCTGGAGGAGGCAGAGCCTCCTTTATATACAGGTGGCCGGCCATACTCAGGGCCGTTAGGTATAGTAGTGGGCCTCAGCCCTGCAGCCCTATCTCAACATGCACACCGTCTACATCTATCTACCCGGCTCCAACCGCCGACCCAGCTGCAAGCACGAGACATAGTATCAGACTTCTTCGCGAACGGCTCCGGCAGCACCGTATATTTGGCAGCCTACAATAAACACGACTGCTGGAACTGAACAGAATTGGCTGAAGCGGCAACTTCACCCTGCTGCCAAGATTCGAACACTCAATCGACCGTAGTGTGACATCTAAGGAAAGGAGGGTTGTATATATTGATGATGCAGGTTGAGCAGTAGGTACCTATAAGAACCTACCCATGCAAGGCCGCCCTGACAGCCACGCTAAAGACGCCGACCTATCTAAGCATCCTTTGACGTACGATGCACATGTAAGAAATATGCATCGAGTGAGAGACCAGATTGTTGAAGCGCTAGATATTACATATATATACGAGCCATATCTTGCGCGGGTCATACGGACATCACACGTAGACACCCCTAAATTACTAGAATCGCGACTTTCAATTGTTGTGTCAAGAGCCTTACGTAAAGAGAGATAAGACGTATCTCAAAACGAAAGTCTTCGTTACTCTGAAAGTCGAGATCGTCATTATCGTGCTGTGGCCTCCGACAGACTGACTCCCAGAGCATCATCGTCATTGCCCCCCCTTTTGCTCCAGTCTCCCTAAATCCGACTAGATTGTGTTCCAATATCTGCTTGTGGGCTGCATATTCTGTAGCCAGCTTAACTCCTTTATCCATGCGTGTTTGTCTGTATGAGGAGAGAAGAACCCAAGACTAAATTGAGTTTTCACTCCTCTTTACATAAAGAGAAAACTCCGTTTCCTGCCAATATCGACAACCTTTTGTGAGATCTTGCTCTTCTCGTCGGTTAAAAAAGATATACCCGGTTCCCAAGGACTCCGCCGTATCCGATAATGGTTCATGGTGGTGATGGCACAACAACGAGTCTTCACAAGCGGACTTCGTTATGATCGTTAAGGGTTGACTTAAAGGGACGCCGTTGGGCAGTTCGCAGCATCATGTCCGAGGTACTTGGTCATGACGGCTTTGAAATCATGCTCGTCCACCACGGCACCAGATCCTCCGCATTTGGCCTTCTTTTGAAGATCAGAACAGAGACCATCAAGGTCAAGATCACCGGATTGCACCCTCGGGCAGGTTTGTAGCTTTTCCCTACTCAATGCGTTAACGTATGATCCGATTGGCTGTGTGTCAAGCGTGTAATATGCCACATACCATATATTGTTACAAGTGAGTAGCCTTCCATTCTGGGTCTGGACGACGTTATCGTCAGACTCCTTCCTGGCATCGATCTCGGCAATCAGATTCTTCTTAGGGGCCTTCGGGCTGGAGGCCACATTGTATGGCGTGTTGAAGTCAATATCAAAGGCATCGTTGAAGAAACTGTCATCGAATGTCGTGTTTGCTAAAATGCTGTCTTGAGGCTCCCGGTAATTACCAAAGAGCTGAGGATCAAACTGCCCTCCATTCTGTTGAGACAGCCAGTCGAAATTGGAGAAATCAAAGTGACTTATATTGCTAAATTCTATTGATTATCATTAGTTTCTAAAACCAAGCTATGTGCGTCAACCACAAGGGTGGTGATAGACTTACGAGACATATTGTCACTCGTCAACGACGGCTGTTCTTCACCAATGGTGGTCAACGTATCCACGGGCTTGAAACCCAGTGGGGATTGGGTGACTGGTTCCGGAGAAGTCCCACAAGAAGAGCTAGGTCCCGTATTAGAATTTGAGCACGAGGAAGGTGAGCCAGTGTTCGCCCCGTTGACACTAGCACGGCTTGAGTCTAGGCTCGTTCTCGATCCATTAGTGCCATGTGCGTTCTCGTAGGGAGATGAATTGCTGAAGGCCCCAGAAAGCTTAGATAGAGCTTCTTTCGACTGTCCCTCGGTACTGTCCCGGCCCTTCGCCGACTTAGGGCTGACCAAATCCTTGGATTTCTCAGATGGACTGTTCTGACCATGTGGACTGATACCAGAAGGCGGCGAAGGGTAAGAACTCGATTTCTCAGCGTTATTGGCGTTTGGATCTTGAGGTCCGGGGAGCACACCAAATTTGGGGAACTCGAATTGGAAATTGACGTCGTTGAGATGTTGAATAGCGCCGTTGCCAAAAGGTTGGGTCGATCGTGCGTTTCCAGAGACAGCACGAGTGTTGTTGAATAGCGACAGCTGCTTTTTGTATTCGTTCAATTCCGTGGTCAACTTGTCGATCTGAACACGTAGTTGGGCATTCTCGGAATTCGTTGTCGCCGAAGCCTTCTCGAGCTCTTCCACCTTTGTCTCGAGGTCTTTGAGGTGCTTCTCCTTGCGCTCCCGAAAAGCTCGCTGTGCAGCACGGTTCTGGGCCTTCCTCTTCTATTGGGATGTTAGAATGTACACCCCATGTAATCTATGTCATCGATGATCCAATGGTGCTGACTCACCGTACTGGGCTCGTTTGTGAGCGGTTTGCGGCCGGGCTTCTTGGGTATCTTCCCTTCACTCTCCCTCCGCTTACCCCCACCATCTTCCAGCTCTTCTTCCTCGTCATCATCGGGAAGACCTCTCTTGTCTGAGTTCTCGTTCTCCGGAGAGCTATCCTTCGACTCGGTCTTTGTTGGTGATGTAGTACCTGGGAGATCGCCGATCATTTTGGCTTGGCCATCATTGCTGAAGTCAAAATCGAAGCTACTGTCCGGTCCAAAATCATAGTCGTAGTCTAAGAAAGGACTCTCTTGGGCACCATTAGGTGCATCGAAGCTTTCATTCTTGTGGGGTTGAGCGGGCGAATTTGTCAGGGAACTAGGCGACAAGGACAGCGCGCTGCTTGAGTTGTTGTTTGAGTTGTTGTGATTGTTTGGCTGATTGGAAGTAAGAGCACGGAAGAGCAGGTTTTGCTGCTGAGGGGTGAGGATGAAGTTGGGCAGAACGTTTGATTGAGTTGACGCCATCGTGATGGATTTATTTAAGAAAGACAAGATTGCAGATCAAGGTCAATTTAGCTAAGACAATCAGATTATTTGTTGCGAGTGTATGGGCCCGATCCGATGATCCTCTTAGCAGCTCGTCGCGTCGGTGATGGAAACAAACGTCATCAAACGGCGATGACCTCACCACTAGGTAGAAGGACACAATGTGCTCTCAACCACAGCAATTGTAATGGGTAACGCTGAGTTAAACTTCGTATGCTTAGAGACGAATGGAATTGATGTCTCGACAAGTCGAAGCTTTGCACAGCCAGACTGGACAAAGAGGGTGATCACAAAAAAGATACGCCCCCAAGGGTCCAGAGGCTAGGATGGTTGAGGCGGAGGGACAAACGGTAAGAGTGGCGGTCGTCTTGCTTGGCTTTCCTTCAGCGCGGGAGTTGGCGTATGGGACGCACTGTTCACACACCCGTCTCAATTGACGGTATGGGACAGCGTGTCAATGTGAGAGCCTTGTAGTTCCAGCGGTACTGAAAGGCGTGTAGGTAGGTATTGGTGGATGATGATAGCCTTCTAACGATAGAAGGAATTCGAGAGAGGGGGGCAGAAGTCAGGCAATTTTCCGATTTGTAAGCGCCACCGGCTGCAAAACGAAGCCAAAGGCAGGCAGGGCAGGTACGTGCGTGGATGCGGGTGGCTGACAGGGCAGGCAGCAGACTAGCAGAGTCAGAGTCTAACCAGTGGGAGTCTAGGTTATATCCCGGCCCCGGTTTTCGGACTTAACGGATGGACGGATTTGACCGTCTTCAGAGGTACTCAGTACCTAGGTACCTTGTAGGTTAAAGGGTTTTTCTTTGCTGAGCAAGCTGAGAAACGTTTCACTAGTGCTACACCCACACCACCCAGCCTGCCAGCCACCTTTCCTGTCGACTCTGCTGGAAGTTGTTCTAGAATCTGCGATGCTCTCTTCACCCACTGGTAATTGGTCAAATGATCCTGGCAAAAGCAAAGTGGAACGAACTATTACTGTAGCAGCAGAGACTGTAAAGAGTTGCCTATCGGCTTGAGAGAAAATTTGTGTAATAAAATCTAGTGTGATACAGATCCAACTCAGCACAAGTATAACGTCAGACTAGTACAGGCCTAGATTAAAGACCGGGATGGAATGTATGGTCAACCGGTATCTTCATATATATAGGGCTGTCCTTATGCGGAAGATGCATAGACCCCGTCAAAGGGCTACCTGATACGCACATGTATCATACGCCCTGAACCGGACGCCTTAACAGTTTGGCAGGACCACGTAATAGACCTAGGTGGTTATACATGCGATCTTTTCCTCGTAATAACGACGGCAACTCAGGGCTATCATAGTTTGTATGTCAATATCTCCGTGATCTTCGACTCGTTGGGACAGTCCTCCCTATGAAGTAGAATGCTTGTCCGGAGGAATCCAACGCCACCGAAGCTCCCCTTTGTTGCTTCCGCTATTCGTTTTTGATTTCGTAACTGGGGGAATGGCGAAAGTGACCGTAGAAGAAGTATACGCGAGTCTTTTATAATAGATCAGCCTACCCACCTGTCTATACAGCTTGCTTACAGGCTTCGGTACGGAGAAAGATGTTGATTAAACACACTGCGGCTAGAGTTCTTGGCCTGGAAGGAGCTCTGGAAGTCGTTGACTAGGTAGTAATACCAGGTCGGGACGATGTTAGTTAAAGAAGAAGTGACGCTATTTACTACTTGCAGCTGTAGATATTTTAGCTTCAGGGGTAATGACGGCATTATCCCTGGCAGAAAGCTTGTTTTTCTTTTGAGAACATTTAGTTCCTCTACTTCTACCAACCTGAAAACATCTGCATTGGCTGGTGTACCGAGGAGGATGTTTTATTGTTCTCTTATAGACGATGACGTGAGGGCTTCAAGTTATGAGAGTTAGATTCATCTGCATACTGAGACATAGAATAAAACAAGGAATAACCAATAATTAGAATAAAAGAGACATCCTCCTGTAGCTATACATATATGGGGGAAGAGAGATATAACCGGGAGCGATGTTAAGAAGAAGCGGAGTTAAGTCCTCGATAGCTATGTATCTCCGAGTGTCACTGTTTTGTCCTCTATCTATATCATACACTATAGTACTTGCTAGGCTTTGTATCTAGATCATAAAGGAACGATACAGAGACGGCTAGTTGGGACTCTGATTGCATCATGCTTGAGCCTTCGCTACAAGGCCCAGCGGCGGTTAGGGAGGCTGCCAGCATCGTCCTCGGAGAACACATTCTGGGAATTATAATGAAACCCACCAGTCACCTAAGTCAAATACATTACCTTTTATTCCAAATGAGGCGGACATAACAGTCTGGATGTTGTTCACACCGCCATATTCGGATCTTGTGGCAGCGAGCGACTTCCTAGGAAGTCGGGCATTTCCCCTTCTTAACAGAACACAGCACCCAGATGTTCCGGGTGCACAAAATATATTCTCTCATTCGTCCAAGTCCTACAATGTAATAAGCAGACGTCTGGGCTGCCCTCCTTGGCGGGCTTTTCTTACCTACTCTCCTTACAAAGAGATAGACTGCTCCTCAGGATGTCTGTATTGTTACCTTTCAGGGCCCCTTCGGGACATTCCAGAAAAACAGAGTTCTTAGTGGGGCGTGAAGCTGATGAACCCAGGCATATCTGATCTAACCCGTTAGCTAACCATGGCCAAGATGATCTTATCCCCTGAAAAGGATGGCCACCCTGGTGGGGTTAGTATACATAAGGGGTTAGATTAGGAAGCCAACCGCTAGACGACAAGGTTTCATCATTTTATTTACACTAGATCGTTCAGTTGATATTTTTTCGAACTTGAGTCTGGCAGTCTGGATGGATTAAGTTACCACTCTAGGTCTGCATTGGATTTATCGACAGCACACAACTTAGACGCTTTCAAGCGTATGGCAGCATTCGCAAAGCACTGCTCCCTGAAAATGGCTCTACAGTAATATAATAATAGCTCTTTAGGCAGTTCCTATGTGCACTGAATTGACATACCGGGATCCTATGTCTCTCTTCATTGGAGGAATAATGATGCCATTCCCTTGACCATTCCTTTGATGCTTGTTTCTCACGTCGAGACAAATCACCGGTTCCAAACAGCTCAGCACCATGCTGGACAAAGGATGGATAAGGTACTTTACACGGCCCTGGTACTCTGGACAGGCGCAACCTTCTTGCCGTCTCTGTCGTAACGGACACGGGGTGGGGGAGCACGGTTGCGGCGACCCTTTCGAGAACGGACACTATATATCGCTTGTTAGCCCCAGGATTTGATAAGGGACAGAATACCTAGAATGACGCACCGAACGACCTTGCCATGAATTGCACAAGACACACAGTATTGCAGCTTCAAGTATATCTTCGGGACAGCGTATTCCGAAAAGACAGATGCGTCTGAGATGTCGCCTGTGCCATGTACGATTAGTTACCAACCTGAAAATTTCCGCAGGGGGTGGGGATCACTAACGGACAGCAGCACTCTCGACCATCTGTCACATTCAAAGTAAGCAATCAACAGACTCGGAGCGCGAGGGGCTAATAAGACGTACGTTTCGAATCGTCATACGCTTGATTGCCTTGTCCTTTGCTATTTATAAATATTCAAGTTAGCAGGGTATCGCAGGCAACGGCAGATAGCTACGACGCTATATAACTCATCATCTCCACTCTCAAGCAACACTAGACAATGGAGGGCAGCAAAGGGAAATAGATGGTAGAGAATGGCACATACGTGTACAACGTGAGCAGTTTGAACACCTTCTCGAGTTAGCAAGTACTATAACAGGCAATATAGTACATCGCAAAGCTCGAAGCGACTGACCGAATAGGCCTGACATGTCCCCGGCCTAATATACTGGATTAGCAAAGGTAGGTAATATATGGCAGACAGGAGGCGACAAACCCTTCTTATTGCGGCCTACCAAGCATTATGTTGTTAGTAATGAAGTGTTTCTTGACGACCCGAAGTGCAACAGTACCGTTATTCTTGCGTCTGAGATCGTCAGCTAAGCAACTCAAGCTGTGGATCACCAAGATACCTACTTCTTAACCATGTTGACTTCTCAAGACAAGTGTTCTCTAGAAAGACTGGGTGAGCGGTGCAAGCTGTTTGGTGATGTGGGGGAAAGAGGGTGAAGTCTCGAAGTTACGTGAACAAACGCGGCGGAACGAGGTATCCATGGATGTACCTACCTAACATAGGTAGTCCCATGTTCCTGTCCCATGGGGCGTGCAGCTACATAATGAGATAAGCGAGATCGTTTACACAAACCCATAACCCCCTGTCACCCTTGATCAGATCTCTACCCACTTTTTTAACAACTTTATTTTAGCAGGTAGGTCCCGTCACTGCAAGGTACGACTTCCTCACCAACAGGTGGATGGAGCTACCTAGGTAACCTACCTACTTCAGTACTGTGATTTTCTGTATAGACTAAAGCACCGTTTTACATTCTCCATTCCAATGGAACAAGTCTCTAGGAAATCCTGTCACTTTCTAATCAAAGGCATTATCTCTTTAACTATCAAAGACCCTAAGAGCATAGCTCATTTCCTAACCTAGAGCCATCTTTACTGGAGAATAGCCTCGGAGCCACAAGGGAAAATCTCACTGGGGAGACCATAGGCCCTGTGATCTGAGGAGGCGTCACCATATGGTTCTATGCAGCTTCACATCCCGAATGTGAGGATCCTGAGGTCTTTGCATCTATCATCTTCAAGAGGATATATATGACATGCCACTTGACACGGAGATGGTACCGGAAATATGCCCCTAAATATTTCTGGATAGGTAAACTATTGAGCTCAAGAGTAACTTGGTCAACACTAACACATCCTCTCGAGCGAGACTTGAAAGCTGCCAGACGAGCCTGGGAAGACGCAATAGGGCATGGCTGTACTCTCACTGAAAGCACAAACTTGTGTTCGTTAACACTGAAGTTTTGCGCCATTCCCTATTGATATTCCAAGGCCTCATTATATCGTACCTGGGGAATTGCAGTTCTCGATATCCGCGGTGAAGTTCCCATCAACTCTACAATCGAGTCTGATGCCAGTGTAGCCGAACTCAAATCTGGCTGAGACGATAGGGATATCCTACTGGATATCGATGGTTGCTTGATCATGACGGTACAGTAGCTGTGGGGGAAGACTATCAGAATCCACAAAAGCAACGAAAGCACAATTTTCGTCGAATGGAGTGTTGCAATGTCCACATCCCTTCTCACTTGCAAAATCGTTTCGATCTCGATTCCGTGGTGAACCTAACTTAATCGATGCTGCTAATGTCTCTTTATAGAAGGGTATCTAGGCCTCCTCACTAAGTATGTGCTTGCGTTGGAGTCATTCATCTCACAAGGAGTGATTCCAATACACGTGGCAGGTGGTCTTGTTGCCATTCGCACTAAAGATAATATCATCAAGATATTCAACTTCCAAACACAACAGTCGTTTTGCTTAAGGGGCCACTTAGACTGGGTGAATCAAGTTCAGCTTCCTTTTGTTAGCTTTAGACTATTGCACTATCAAATTATGGTGCACTGATTCTCGCACTTGTATCAAGACCTACTGAGGACGTGCTGGCCAAGACCAGCAGGTACTTCCACTGCCAGATGATTTTAATAAGTTTGAGGATGATGCTATTTCTGTGACCAGCCATCACGGTGACATGCCTGGCACTAGCTCTTGATCTTTATCCTGCTCCACAGTACAACGACAAGTAGGCAGCTTAGGGCCTGGCTCTTATCAATGACCCCGAATGCCAACTTTTCCCACGGTACTTCTTATTCGGATCATCAGACCCAATAATGCGTCTGTGGGACTCGCTTCAGGTCTTAGCCACCGCTGCTTCTGAGGCCGCGTAGAGGGGATATGGGATCTGGCTGGCGACACACTACAATGGGTACGTAACGGGAGCGAATGATGCTACCGTGAGGGTCTGGGACCCAATGACAGGTCCATGTAAGCGCACATTTGGCGGCCACAACAGACCTGTGGCTTGTGTTGGACTGAGCTATAGTCGAATGGCACGCGGAGGTGAAGATGGGGAGGTGCGCCTTTATAACTTTGAGGAAGCGCCATCAGAGTGTGAAGAATTAGGCACACCATTTTGAAGGGCAGAATTGATTGGTCTGCAGTGTTCGATTAGCACTGGAGTTATTTACCCTAGTCATTGAGAAGTGCTTTCTAAAGCGTTACATGGACTACCACAGTCAACATCGGTTGAATGCTTGCTTCTGTTGGTTAACGATCCGAACGCACCACCTTCAGGGGGCGAATACAATTCTGTATGATCTTCAGGATCCTTGACCGCATTAACACAAAAAGGCGGACACAGCCTGATGCTCGTGTAGGCAGCTATTGTGTTTTGTGAATCTACTGCTCTCTTTTTGCCGCAAAGAAATATGCTCTCTTTGAACGGTGTTGGAACCCATTAAGAGAACCTTGTCTACTCAAGGCCCGAGAAATTTCGTCACCTCATACTCTTAACAGATGTTCCTGCAAGACGATAAGGGGCATGGCGCCCCTTATAGTCAGAAAATGATCGAAGAAGAAGGTCTCACTCCACTTCATTTCTATGAGACCAACCCCATCCTAGATACCAAGTGGGATGGATGGCGTGGCGTGTTCGAGCTGGTAGGCATGCGGCGATTCTGCTATTGGCGGGGAGGAATACGATGTAACCTGCGCGAATAGAAACGAAAAGGCACTGAGTCGAAGGGCGAGGAAGTGTACTTATAAAGAATACTTGATATGGGAGTCGAGTAATAGGTACGTGTAGTTGGCTACTGAGATAGAACTTGACCAATGGAAAAAGGGGCTGAGGGGGCTACGTAGTACCTGATAAACCAATCCAAAAACAGCATTGCATAATGTTATACACAGTATTTAATGAAGCAGTTATGTATTTATGCGTTCAATACGTACGGGTCTGTCCATACGTCCATACAGCCCATGCATTACATAACAGTACCCCGCAATTAGTCGTTCCGTCACTGGGTCACTGGCCCATTGCTGCGTGTTGGCTCCTACCTAACATACGGTAAGCTGCTAGGTACATAGGTAAAGGGGACCTATTATCGCGAAAGCGACTGCAAAGCGTACAATACGTCAATCGGCAGATCGATATTATCAGCCTTATCACCTGTAACTTATATCCTTATTTATTAGACGAGACCGACATACTCCTTTAACACCTGAATAACGGTTCTCCGTCCTTCGAATTATCTAGCTATTTCCTGTAGCGTCTATGCCCTGAGTCAACCATGGATTTCGCATACGATCATATAACCGAAGAGGCTCTCCCGAAGGACAATCGCAATAACAATAACAATACGAACAATGATAAAACTGATGGCCAGCCCTCTGAGAGGAAGTCCGATCAGCAATCCACACTCAACGAGGACATCCAAGAAGCATACCGTGCATTCTCTAGCAGCACCTGGGGTAGTTGGCTTGGTGGTACTGTTGGCAACGTGATTAAGCAGGTGTGTCTCATTCTAAGGGGCACCGGGGCGCGCTTGGCTTAACCTGATCCTATTACAGGGCGAGTCCGTATACAGGGAAGCACACCAAGAGGTCGCTTCTCTCGGTGTCGACGCGAGCAGAGGCCTTGCGAATCTCCGCGCGAGGGCCATTTCTCTAACTACAGCGCCCACCGCTACAGAACAAGGCACAAAGCAGCCTGGCGACAAGGAAAAAGACTCCGAGACTACCCCGACCACGAGCAAGGCTACTAGTTCCGATGAGGCGGTGAAGGGGCCCGGGCCCGAGTCCGAGTCAGTTCTATCACGACTGAGGGCCGAAGCCGCCAAGCGACTGAAAGATATGCAACGAGCCGAGGACGCTGCTGACGAGGCCCTGCTGAAGTTCGGCGGAAGCGTCCGAGATTTCTTCCGCGATGCTATTGTAGTCAAGCCTGCTACAGATTCCGATGATGCCCAAGGAAGCACTGATCGTTTCGAGAGCAAGGATGAGTCGGGAAAGCGAGTGATTCACACTTCGAGATACGATGCCCAGCTTCACGTCCTTCATACCACTGAAAAGAGCTTTACAGAGGACCCAGCCGGCCCCGAATTCGTTGCGTGGGCGAAGAATTTCGATGCAGACAGCAAGACCGATAATATTAGCAGCGATCTCGCTAAGTTCCCCGAGCTGCGAGCGAATATGGAGAAGCTTGTTCCCAACGTGATCCCCTATGCAGACTTTTGGAAACGATACTATTTCCTTCGACACAGTATCGAGACGGCCGAGGCACGCCGCCGAGATCTCTTGAAGGGTTTGTCACACCGTCCATTGCAAGTCTATTTGGATCTAGCTAATCGGTACACAGCCGCATCTGCAGAAGAAGATATCGGATGGGGTGAGGAATCAGATGACGAGGCCCCCGCGGGCAAGTCGACAGACAAGCCCGCGAGACCAGGTTCGACCGCGTCTTCGAAGACCCTTCACCCATCCACTAGCAAGGCCACTCTAAAAGCATCCGAGCCCCGCAAATCTAACGACGAGAAGTCTCAGCCCGATAGCGACACTAGCAGCTATGATCTTGTTGGCGCAACATCCGGAAACCCAAGCCAGGCGCCTAGCAGCCCCAAGGAGTCCCGAAAAGTCGACGATAGTGACGAAGACAGCGACGACGACGACAGTAGTGATGACGAAGAGTGGGAGTAATCTTTATAACACTGGAGGATCCTAGTAACTCGTTTCGGTCTGTTCGATTTTCGGAGTTGTGAAGGGCGTCGGTTTGTCTTCGTTGGGTTATTTTCGAAGGCGTGGCTTTGCTCTGCCGTTTCTGTAGATTCTTTTCAGACAGCTCAATACTGGCATGCTATTCGCAAGGATCCCGCTTCTCTAGCCTGTCCCCTCAACAGTCAAGGTTCAGCATGTTTCCCACTCATCGCTTCCTCCTCGTAACTGTCGTGAAGCCGTCCTCGTCCACTTCCGGGGGCGGTTTCTCCTTGGGCACCGCGACCAAGGCGGGGGCGTCGCCCATCTCAACATCTTCGTCGTCCTCATCGTCGTCAGCGCTTTCCCAATCCGTGTCCTGGTCTCCGCCATCCGTCTCCTCCACCTTGACCGTCTTGCCCTTCGTAGCGAGCCATCTCCGCCGCAGGTCCTCGACGCCGTCGAAGTTGCCGCTCGCGCACTGCGCGCGAACATTCATGATGCGGTCGGCGACCTCGAGCTCGGAGTCGTCGTCCACGTCGGCCTCGAACTCGTCCCACATGACCTGGAGCAGCGTGGCCTCGACGTCCTCGACCGGGGGGTCCTCGGGCAGCGGCTTCTTCTGCCGCGACGGCTCGGCGGCCAGGTCGACGAAGCTCGGGAACATGTCGACGATGGCGCCGGCGAGCCAGTCGCGCTTGTCGGCCGACGACGGCCCGCCCCAGTTGTTCTGCACGGCGATGGTCAGGGAGAGCCAGAGATGGAGGGAGATGGCTACGCCTTGCTCGAATTGCGATTGTCGAGTTTCTGGTGAATTCGGGTTAGTTTAAATATTGAAGAAAAACAAAGACAGCGGGGAAAAAAAAACTTGACGTACCGGGCGATGGCTCTTCTTGCGCAGACGAGGCCATCTTGAGGGGCATAGGAGGTATCTCAATGTCGGGCTTTCGGATTGGCGATGGAGGGGCACTCGATGCGTTTTCTGCATTTGGGGATAATTTCTTAAATTTCTACCCACCTAGCTGTGTATGGCTCGGGCAGGGCTGATCACATACCTGCAATAACACCTTGGCCGTCTGGGTAGGTGCAGATATTCTCTAACCTGTTTTGGCAAGGTGGCTCTCCTTTCCGGGCTAGATCTTCGCCGGGGGGCTGGGGTACTTGTTGTACAAGTCAGCTATTGAGTTGAAGAATAGCGGTTGGTGGGCAGGCGGTCTTGCCCAAAACAGCAGAGCAATGACATCACAGCAGCATTGGGTTCAAGGGTTGCTGGGATCCTGAGATCCATTTTCCTCCTTTATTAGGTACATAGCATAACTACCGAAGCTGTCTCGACTTTAATTTCCAGTAATCATCACAGCTCCCTTTCTCTCTCTCTCCACATCTCTCATTAGGGAGTCGCCTGCAATGCATTGTATATGCTTACAATCAAGGTAGTTCGAGATAAGCTGCAGTCATGAATACCGCTACGGTTTCTATGGCGGTGACGCCAACCGTCATGTCGACTTTTCTATCTCACGTACGTGGTAAACGATCTCCTTTTAGCTTGTAGCAGACATATTGATGGCCGCCTGGTACTTATTTGGTTTGCTACTAATTAGCTTGAATTCCTGTCCTACTAGAAATAATTAGTAAAGTTTGTACTGACGTGTGTGTCCGGGACGGTAGTACCTCAATCGTAAACCGCTACATGAACGGCCGACCGCCCATCTCTCGTACGACGAGGGCCTCCATCTGATACGCTCATTCCTTTCGTTCGCCTCGCATCACACAATAGAGGACCTTCAGGCTTTCACGGCCCAATGGGTTCCACATCCGCAATGGGTCAAGGTCGAGGAGGTTGAGATTCCCGACGACAAGCTTGCAGAATCCGCGAACACCCTCCAACGACAGTTGGGTCCGGATGGAATCAGGAAAGTCGGCGGCAAGAACTGGTGGCAATGGCGCAAACAGGATAACCCTCTGAAAGCCGAATGGATCGAGATGAGATCTGACTACAATGAGCGCAAGAAAAATAGCGACCCGGGCAGGCGGATTATGCTCTACGTCCACGGAGGCGCCTACTTCTTCGGCAGCGTCAATGAGCATCGATATCAACTACAACGCCACGCACGGAAACTCAAAGCGAGGGTCTTCGCGCCCGAATATCGGCTAGCGCCTCAGTTTCCCTTCCCCTGCGGACTCCAAGATTGTTTAGCAGCGTACCTTCATCTCCTTACAACCCAGGACCCGAGCACAATTGTCTTGGCTGGGGATTCGGCAGGAGGTGGTATGGTGATGAGCATGCTGGTCACAATGAGGGACCAAGGTATACCCTTGCCCGCCGGTGCCATTCTCATCAGTCCTTGGGTGGACTTGACACACTCCTTCCCCAGTGTCGCTGGCGATGCCCCCTTGGATTTCATTCCTCCATGCGGATTTCACCATAAACCTTCGAAGGCGTGGCCACCATTAAACGCTGAAGAGTTCGCTCTACTGCAGGAAGAACTAACTAAACACATCAAGCCAGGCCAAACCAAGCTCATGAAGCCGGTATCGGCAGAAATGAAGCGCCTCACCCAAGATCTCTCACAGCTAGCCGCGGGGAAACTGAGTGATGATTCACCTGTCAACCCTCTCGCCGAAACGAAGTATCTTCGTATCAAGCTTGATGGCAAAGAGGCCGAGCTCAAAGACCAAATTCAGGTATAGGCTATACTAGATCAGTTTCCCGATGGAGCGTTAACCGATAATCTACAGATGTATACCACCAATGAACTGCTGTCGCATCCGTTAGTTAGCCCAGTGATGCAACCGACGCTTGGAGGCTTGCCGCCATTACTCATTATGACAGGCGGCGGGGAGCTTCTCCGAGATGAACAGATATACCTAGCACACAAGTGCGCAAGTCCGGCGAAATACCCACCGGGAGACTCCCACATGAACGAGGCCGCACGAGAGCAATTGGCACGTTTCAAGCCCACCGATGTGCAGCTTCAGGTCTGGGACGATCTCTGCCATGTCGCCCCAACCCTGAGTTTCACTCGTCCGGCAAAGTTCATGTATCGCTCTGTCGCCCAGTTCAGTGCATGGGCTTTGGCTAGGGCCCAAAAGAGGGATATTGAAATTCTGGATGACGATTCAATCTCGTTCATATCGAGCTCTGGATCTGACGGCGAAGACGCTCCTGAAGCGATGAACGAGCAAGGTGATGCCGCATCTGGAGATACTAAGCCCGTGGTTGGAAAGGCGGGTGACCCCTTGCCACCATTCAAGAATCACATGATTCGACAACGGGTTAGCCGGCACGGTACTATCACTGCTTTGGATCCGGCTGCCGACCTGCCCGGCTGCCAGCTTGATCCTAATGAAGTTGGTGTCATCAAAGAAGGCCCGGTGCGGAAATGGCTTGAAACGCGAGCCCAATGGGATAATCGCTACGGAAGTGCTCGTGCCAAGATTCATAAGCAGCGACTTAAAGAGATGGCTGCAGGGTACGTCGGGTTCGACGGAGAGTTACCACCCCCGAGCGCCCTTGCTGGCAGGCGCCTGACAGGAGCGGACGTTTCGACCAGGAAGAGGACTAGGAGTATCGGTCTCGCCCTCTGGTCTCTATGGGGCAGCAAGCATGATGAAATGACTGTCAACCGCGAGCAAGAGGCCGGGAAAGCACCAGAAGTCAGCGTCGCCACCTCTGAACAGGGACAAGGAGCGCAATCTCCGTCCGACTCGAAAAAACTGGGGAAGAAGGTCAGCAGGCGAGACCTCGCAAGAAGCCGCAGTCGTTCGAGGACGAAGATCGTCAGGGATGAGAAGCAGGTTGCAGATGACAACGCCGAAGAGAACAGCGCCCTGATGTCTTTGCTTCTGGCCGAGAAAAAGGGGAAAGACCAGCAGCAATCTGAGCCTGTGCCGTCTCTGGGCGGCAATCTGCTCGCTCCAGAGTATCCCTCACCCGAGACAGGCGTCACGGGCAAGAGACCGATTGTCAGTGGCATCGCTATGCCGTTCAGTCTCAACAGGGAAGCCGACACGGCCAGCATGCTCACACTAACGTCGCAGATGGAGTCGCGAGTTGCTAGCCCAAGACCAATGAGCCCGGAGCTCAACGCTAAGGCGACGACTAGTGCCGCTGCTGTGGCGGTTGCTACGGAGAAGGCAAAGGACGATGTGGTCGATCCGGAATCCGTCAAACAGGAGGAGTCCGCAGACGCAGCCGGATCGGGACCGGCACCGGAAGAAGGGCCCGAGACGCCTCGAGCTGTAAGCGCGGAGGCCACGCCGCTTGTTGAAGACGGCGAGGCGAAGGTAGCCGCAGCGACGCTCGGCGTCCCAGCAAACAAGGGGCGACCGCCTTTGGAGACATTCGTTACGGCAGAGGAGGACCTGCCCAAGGCAAATTAGTTTTCTTTGTTTGGATATCGGTACGAGTAGGAAGGCGGGGGAGAGCACAATATACCCAGTTCGATCGAGGTGTCAGCCTCTGAATAGCATTTCCTTATTTTTGTTCTTCGGAATCAACAGCAGGATAGTCCAAATATTTAGACCCTTATTGTATACGGTGTGTGGTTGGTAAATTCTATTGTAATTTGACATATATGCTTTATAGATCCGTGAATATACAAATATGATATAATACAGCTCAGTTTGTATATTGGGCTTTTTTCTACTAGTGCTACGCCTGCGGATTCTGCCATGTCTCAACAGCGCGAAGGGTCCGACCTCGAACACTCTGGATGGACTATGGATAGTCGACGTCAAGTATCCCGTAATTAATATGCGTTGAGCACGTCCCGCCCCTTCGGCGTCGAGCAAAGCGATCACATCGACTACGGCCCTGTATCGCTTTCAGAGATAGGTAGCTCAGCTTCGTTGAATCCGTTCTCCATCTTCCACCGATCGAGATACAGCTCAGGGCTCTTGGGACCCTGCGCGTAGCCCTCGTACCGGCCCCTCAGCGCGCGAACCCTGTTCGAGACGAAGGGCGTCAACTATACATCCCGCCGCCGTTAGCAAGAATCCACAGCCATACACGTGCGTCTATATGCCGTCGTCTAGCGAAGCGCTCCCGCCTCCTCCTCCTCTGGAAATGTCCTCTATCTAGGCCTCCATAAGGGCCGTCCGAGCAGGCAGCGAAATGTGCCACCAAGAACCAACCACCCCCCAACAACGGTATCCAGGAAAAGAAAAAGAAAAAAAGAGGGGGGAAGAGGGGGGAGGGGGGGAGAAAGAGCCGTAGGCCCGCCGCACATTATGGACGGGAACGGACTGAGTGACGTACCTTGAAGGTCTTCAGGCCGGACGGCACGACGTAGGTGCGGACCTTTCTCCAGTCGACGATGAAGCCACCGTACTTGGTGTGCTGCCCCACGTTTCCCGTGCGCGTGCCCTTGTAGAAGCCCTTGTTGATGTCCTTGGTCGTCAGCGGCAGCTTGCGGTAGCGCTTCAGGAGCGCCTGCGTCGGCCGCATCTTTTCCGTTCGTTTCGTTCGTTCGTTGCGGGGGTGAGCCGGTAGGTTGCCCTCTTTCCTTTCTTCTTGAGGGTGAACGATATTGTAATTGCTATTGTTGTCACCGCAATGCTGCTGTCGCTTTCGTGCGAATTGGTAGGTAGGTAGGTAGGTAGGTAGGTAGGTAGGTAGGTAGGTAGGTAGGTAGGTAGGTATGGCTGTTGATTATGCTCGGTTGGAGCTGGTGAACTCAAGTTTTGCAAATCGTTGCAGAGGGCCTCGCAGGGGTTGTAGGGTTCGGTGGACGGGGGTTTTCAGTGCGGAATAGTGCGATTACATGTACCTACCCCACTAACTACCTATCTAATCCCGGCAGAAAAAAAAAAAAAAAAGTCGAGACACCGCCTTTATTTCTGTAGAGCAGATCTGTAATTCGGTTCTAAATTCAACCAACTTTGTCTTTTTGGCACCTCTCCCGGTCCTAACTTTCAATTTCAAGAGAATTGCATAGTCGGGGATCCATAGCACCTTGCGACCTACTTTCAGCCTTGCAAGCCTCACCTAGGCGTCCCAAATCGCAACCAGAACCCCGATCCACCATGCCCGGCCGGCAAGCCCACGGCCGGCCCCTCGGTGGCGGCGGCGGGCCCAGCGTCCCGGGCAAGGGCAAGAAGCGGTCTAAGTCCAGGTCCAACAAGAAGGCGCTCAACGCCTTCGCAATCGCCTCGGAGGAGGTCGCCGACCGCCAGAAACGGACGCCGCGCAACCGCGAGCTAGACGTCCCCCGGGGAGGCGGGAAACACGCCCGAGACGAGCGCGATGACGACGAGGACGGGGATGAGGAGGGAGACGAGGACGAGGGGCCGCCGCACAAGATGCGCCGGGGCAATGCGGACCGCGACGGGGACGTCGAGTACGGCAGCGACAGCAGCGGCAATGAGTGGCGGGTCGGCGTCGACGAGGACGACGATTCCGAGATCGATAGTGATGAGGCGTTTGGCGACAGCGACGAGGAGAGGTTCGAGGATTACGCCTTTCGTGGAAGCAAGGAGAAGAAGAAACAGCCGGCTGATGAGGTAAGGAAAGGAGATGTTGGGGTACTAGACGTTGTCGATCGTGGCTAATTTGAGTCAAGGACGATGACGATGGCGATGACGACGATGACGTGGGCGATGCCGATGGTGCTTCTCTCGGGTCCGATGCTATTGATCTTGCTGCAGCTCTGGATATGTCCAGGTCAGAAGACGATGGGGACCCTGGTGCTGACCAAGATGAGGATGGCTCTGAAGAGGATGAGTCTGGCGCAGACAGTGCATCTGGCGATGAATCTTCGGATGTCGAGGACGACGAAGACGACGAAGTGTCAGAGTCCGGGGTCAATGCCTGGGTTTCCCGGTTTTCCGGGGTGAAGAATTCGGATGAGCAAGACACTCCATCAATAACTACAAAGCCTAAGATTGGGTTGAAAGATTTGGGCCTATTAAAGGTTAAAGATCCTCAGCTCAAAAGGTCGCTCAAGCTCATGACGAAAGAGGAGAAGTCTACCAAGCCGCACAAGCTTAAGGTGCCGCTTGCAAGGCGCCAGCAAGCGGCGCTCGATCGCAGTGCTGCCTACGAGAAGACCAACCAGTCTCTGGACCGATGGACTGAGACTGTTAAGCACAACCGAAGAGCGGATCATTTGATATTTCCACTGCCGCAGACGGAGACCGGTCTAGCCAGACATGACAACAGCGAGATTAAACCCTTAGACCACAAAGCACCCGGAACCGAGCTAGAACAGACTATCATGGCAATCATGGAAGAAAGTGGTTTGGGGCCCAGTGCTAAGAAAGAGACAGAAAATACCCGAGATATGGAAGCTGCGGACAGTCAAGGTCTCTCGGCAAACAATCTCAAGAGTCTATGGCAGGAAAAGCGCCGCGAGAGGGAGCTCAAATCTCGGGAAGATGCAAGAGCGAAACGTATCAAGAAGATCAAGAGCAAGGCCTATCACCGGGTACACAGAAAGCAAAGAGAAAGAGACGAAATCAAAGAACGCGAGGTTATGGCCGCAGCTGGAGAGATCGATTCAGAAGAGGAGCGTGAGGCCCAGGACCGCCAACGTGCGATGGAGAGGATGGGCGCCCGGCACCGCGAAAGCAAGTGGGCCAAGATGTCCAATAAGGGTGGTCGTGCCGCCTGGGACGATGATGTGAGGATGGGCGTCGCCGACATGGCTCGGCGAGACGAAGAGCTACGCCGGCGTATCGAAGGAAAGCCATCGGGGCTAAACGATGACGATGACGACGATTCTGACTATTCGGGTGTGTCAGAGGAAGTTGATGAACGAAAGCGTCTTCTCCACCAGTTAGATGATGCTTCCGCAGCCGAAGACACACAGCCCAAGTCGAAGTTGATGAATATGGACTTCATGAAAAAGGCGGAAGCAGCTAAAAAGAAAGCAAACGATGACCTAGTGGCTCAGATCCGACGCGATCTAGCCTCTGATGACGGGGATCGTGACGAATCTGATAATGAGCTGGATGATGTCGGCCGAAGGAAATTCGGCCTACCATCGGGAAAGAAACAAGAGAAGGCGAGCGAGCTACGCGCCAAATTGGATAAGAAAGAAAAGAATAATGAAGCAGAAATTCAGGCTGCCAGGGACGACATCCGGAACGTAGCAGCAGCTCACTCCCGAACACTTTCAGCGCCACTGACGCAGGAACAGGGTACAAACGCAACAGCTGGTGCTTGGAGTCAGCCTACTACGTCGGGACCCCCAAGGAAGCAGAGAGGGAAGAAGACAGGATCCAGCGTAGATGTGTTGGAGCTTGGAACCGACTCCGTGGCTGTCGCGCCGTCAGCAGCCCCAGCCAAGGCGCCGAAACCAACCAAAAAGCAGGCGACGGCGAGTGCCGAATACTCGTCAGACGACGAGGACAGCCATCTGCCCGTCCAGTTCCGTGAGCAAGACCTCATCGAGAAGGCCTTCGGCGGCTTGGACGTCGTTGCCGAATTCGAGCAAGAGAAAGCCGTCGTTGAAGAGGCGGACGACGACAAGATCATCGACAACACGCTGCCCGGCTGGGGCAGCTGGGTCGGCGAGGGGGTCAGCAACCGCGAGAAGAAGCGCCACCAGGGCCGCTTCCTGACCAAGCAGGAGGGCATCAAGAAGAAAGACCGCAAGGACGCCAAGCTGCAGAACGTCATCATCAACGAGAAGCGCACCAAGAAGGCAAGTAGTAACAGAACCACATCCATCCATCCAGCCACCCACCACCAGCATCATCAAAGGGGGTAGGGGGGGGGGCGTGATAACTCACTCGCGCGATATGAAAGAAAAGACTAACTAACCCACCCGGTGAGCAGAACGACAAGTACATGGCTTCGCAGCTGCCGCACCCGTACGAGTCCAGGCTCCAGTACGAGCGCGCCCTCCGCCTGCCCGTCGGCCCCGAGTGGATGACTAAGGAGACCTTCCAGGACGCCACGAAGCCGAGAGTCCTGATGAAGCAGGGCATCATCGCGCCCATAGCGAAACCCACCCACTAGGTTAGGGTTAAACGGCATACATAGGCTCTAGGATAGCGAGACCTACGCGGTGGATATGTTTGATTCCACGAGAGATTTGCGCCTGATCTATCTAACGATTATGAGAGGGGACATGGGAAGATCACTTCTGTTCCATGGCGGTAGACTAGTTACCTAACCTAGATTTGTATAAATTAAGTTGTTATATAAATTAGGTTGTCGTTAAACTGAAGTAACCGATGTGTACATACGTATATTAGTAGCCGGTGATATGTGGCTATAACTTTTTACGTTGTGATTAATTAGGAGTAAACGAGTAGCTATAGTAACGGCGGCGGCGGCGGCGGCGGCACAACAGAATTAATGGAGTCGTCTTAGATTTTCCTACGCGATTCTCACTAGCTTCTTATAATAATTATAAGACAGATAATAAATAATAACACATAAGACTTGGTTTCGAAGCTATCAGCAGATTTTCGGACCCTGCCAGTCAGCTAGTGAGGTCGCCGGCACATTTGCTTTCATTCATCTGTTCATTCATTCAATAGGAGGGGGTATATTCGCGTAAGTGGCTATGTACACGTATGTAGCAAGCAAGCGTCCGTCTCCCAAACAATCAATCAATCAGTTAATCATCCTCGTCATCATCGCTATCGCCAAAGATAGCCTTCAATACATCCTCCTGTGCGCGCTTACCCTCAAGCGCCTCGTTCACGTCCGCGTTCACCTCGGCTGAATTAGCCTGCTGCTGCTGCTGCCGTTGCGGCGGCGGTGACGGCGCTTCTAGCGCCTTCGGGACGAGTCTTGATGATGCGTCCTCGCTACCTCCTCCCGGCGGCGCGGCCCCTCTTTGCGCCTGCTTGAGCAGCTCGTCCAGCGTCATGGCGCCCTCGGCGAAGCCGGGAGCAGCGGCAGCATATGCCGATGCGCCGTTAGCGGAGGACGCCTTGGCTTCGGCCCCCGCGTCGGCGTCGGGCTGCACGTGGGCGGGCGGGCGGACGTTGAAGCGTTTGCAGAGCAGGCGCGTGGGGTAGAAGTCGGATATGGACCTGGTCATGGAGCCGTACATGCCCATCTTGGCGGCCTCCTCGGCGGGGTCGGCGGGCTTTTGGGGCGGCGCTGGCCGGGACAGGAGGTCTTGCCCGTCGGCGCTGCCGCTCGCCAGTCGCGAGGAGGTCGCCGCCGACGTCGAGGTCGTGAATCGCGACGCCATCATGCCCGTCATGGGCTTGAAGATGCGCGCGCAGCCGTGAAACTCGTGCAGCTCGCGGAGCCAGTCCTCGGTCTTCATGCCCGGCGGGTGCGCCGGGGCCGCCGGGTTGAATCCCGCGGCCCACTCCAGGTATGCCCGATACCGGCCGCGTTTGTCCTCATCGTCCGCGTATGGCGCCGCGCCGCTGGCCCCGCGCGCCATCGCCGCTACGGCCGTCTGCTTGTCGAGCTCGGGGACCTGGCGTAGCAGCTCTTGCTGCCGCTCTGCTTCGCTCAGCGCGTAGCCCTCTGGAATCTCGCCGAGGGCTGCCGGGAGGTTGCTCTTGCCCGTCGCCGCGGCGAGTCTGTCTCGGGCGGACGCAGATAGAAAGTCGAAGACGGATTTTCCGGGCAGTTGTGCCTCCCCTAGAAGTGCGGCCCGGGACTTCGGGTCGAGCTTCGATGCCTTCGCCGCATCGGCTGTCGAGACATAATTTGCAGCTTCCGCGTCGGACTTACGTTGCTTTCTGGACTTCCAGCCTGGTGGTATTTTAGGTGGGGGATATTTGGCCTCCGAGTTGATCATAGATGTGAGGGTGTCTATTTCCACGCCGAACACGAAGCCCTCTAAAGGCAGTCGACCATCGTGACATTTCCGCAGGTTCTTGCCGGCTTTGGCAAGAGCGTTCTTTCGAGATATAAAGACCGGCGCTGAACGCAGTGCTGGATTGACTGGTGTCGTGCTTGCTTTCTTTTTCTTTTTGTCGCCCCCTATTACCCGGTTATATGATATCTGTGGCCCGATCTCGTATGGGTCTTCGTCGTCAGATCCGGTATCGTTCAATATGCCGATACCAATCCCCCCCTTGGAGAATTTAGAGGTCTTCTTCTTCAGAGCACTTGGTCGTCGTAGGGGCTCGTTTCGTGATTCCTCGTCGGAGCTCTCACCAACTTCCGTTTTGGCACTGGGTCGCATCGGTGTCAACCTAGATTCCCCCTCATATCCTATGCCCTTGCGATCCACTTTCTTCACGAAGGCAATCATGGGAACATTTTCTGGCGCGAAGAGATACGTTTCTTCTCCATCCTGCGCCGCACCAGATCTACCTGTGATATCAAGTCGAGCTTTCCGACGGACCTTGGGACCAATTCCCTGACCATCCTTCCAGCCCATCCTCCTCAGAAGTTTGACGCCCATAGTTTCCCCCTGGACCCGAAACAGATCAGCAAGTCCGCCCCGTCGCACTCCATCCTCGTCCGTAGACCCCAGACCAGCGAATCCCTGCGCAGTCTGCAACTTCTGAGCCTCGGCGGCATCAGCCAGGTCCTCCTCGTCCATGAAGTCCTCGGGCCGCTGCTGCGATGCGGTCTTAGCGCCATCTTTTCGGCGGTCTGTCCGCGAGGACACGAAGGTCGACGGCGTCCAGCCTTCCTTGGAGCCAACAGTGTTGAAGTAGCCGGCGCTCCAGCCGCCGGTGAAGGCGCCATGAAGCCTCTTCCTCCCGCGCTCGTCCCTCACCTCCTGCTTCCATACCGGTACGTAGGAGCCGTCATCGCGGACTTCGGGGTCGAGGGGCGGCAGCGGGGCGCCGTAGAATACGTAGGGTGATTGCTGGGCTTGGAGGTCGGCTTCGAAGGCTGCACGCGATCGCTTGTGGGACATGGAAGATTCCTGACTAGGCAGAATGGCGCGTATAGATGGCTTGTCCCACAACCTGTGAAGCAGACTTTGCAGTGTGGAAGATTGTGGCTATTATGCAATTTCTTGGTAGGTTCTTAAGTACTTAAGAATAGGTAGGGAATGAAGTGCTCTCCGGGGCTGTTTTTGGCGCGATAAAGCTGGCATAATTCCTTATCAACGGTGTATTGCAGGGACCCAGTGCACAAAATCTATCGCACTGTACTGCCCCTTTTTTTACACTACCTACCTAGGTACTTACTTGGGTAATACATAAGTATGTAACTTAGGCAGGAGGTACTTCGGCTCTCTTACAGTTTATCCTGTGTGTTATAGAACTTTCATAAGTCATACTTTTGGAGGATAGGTAATTGAGACACCGCTAAATTTCCATAGTATCGGAGATCAGATGAAGTAGTAGGTACGACGCTACAGATCACGTACCATGCGATTGGTGTTAACAAAGCACTCCATTCAGACATGCATTGATAGGAACACCAAGAATACTATTACTTAATCGTCATCTTCTCCTTTAGAACTAGAGTCCCCCAGTAGATTGAAGGTATTCTGATCACAAATTCCTTTACGGTATAGGCTTTAACTGTGAGTAAGTAATCCCGGGAGTCATGTTTGCCCCCCCTCCCCCTTTTACCCCTTTTCAGGAGCCAGATTTGATTATTTCCGCCAGCTTACAAATATTAATAGTCTTAAGACACCAAGTAGACTTAAATCTTCTCAGTATTTTTGTAGGAAAAATAAACTTATTAGCCAGTGATGTTGTGATAAAGGACCTTTGGGTTGCTTGTCTCGCATCATTGCCACTGACTTCAACATGTTCAAGACAGAAGCTATAATCTTGCTCAGGCTTTTCATTGAAGTTGCTACTGTGGATTTTGGCACCCTATGGCCTTAGAATGAATATATCTCAGGACTCTTGCAGGTCGTGCTATGGAGCTTAGAATTCTTTGTTGTTGAGCAGTCCCAATCTCATAGGCTCTTCTGGGCAAAGCTAAGAGGTTATGTCTTTCTAGAAACTGAGCTCTATGCGTTAGACATGGGCTAGAAACCCTTACTCAAAGGCCTCAAGATTATATCTGAAATTTGGGTCCCTCACATGCTTGTTACACTCGTCGTTACTGGCCACGCGTCACTGGAGTACAGCCTTTTATACACGTCGTTGTAAGCTATTTCTATCTTTTCCCCCTGATACAAGAGGTTAGAGAATATATCCTCAACAAAATACTAACACTAAATTTGAACGTAGTGATTATTGAAGCCGTTTATCCCAAGAGAATACGGCTTATGATGAGACCAGATATTGAAAATGAGTGGTGGCATTATTTAACGCCTAACTTATCATATATATCACGTTTTATACATTTGCATTTCCTGACAACTGCCACTGTATTCCAAATATTGCCTAATGGGAATCCAGCCGCCTTGTTTCTTTGGACTTGAAAGATACCAAGTCTTAGCTAAAATGTAAATCTGAACTATCAGTAGGTAGCTGATGAATCACACTTGTGGTTCTCACCGTTTCTTGTATTTTGACGCCATACCCTGAGCTTTTCACTTGGTAAAATGTCATTTAGTGTAATAGTTGAATTTGAGCAGACGATTAAAGCATGCAAACCGCTCGTATTCTTCCCGCTTCAAGCAAATCTCCAATGAGCTCATCAGCACCAATATCGGAGGAGCGCATACAACGACCATCCTCCTCTTTCTTGTACCCCATCCCAACAGGCCTACAACATTCAGGATCCATGCATTGGAATCGTAATAATAGAGAATTCCTGCAAGATCTCACCGCGAGGATAAAAACTCAACCATGGAGAGTGAGCATGACCAGATATCACCTGAGTAGTAATGGATGGCCATGTTGGGAACTGTCACAGAAACATAGGGATAGTCATTGTGGTCATGAAATGACTATCAGCTCAAGATGTTGGCCCATGAAGCCCGGTAAGGAGTATAATTACTGTTGAATGCTGGCAGATAGTACAAAGTAGTTTACACACGACGTTGAGCAACACCAGTTCTTGGGCTTGTGCAAGGGCAGATACAATAGAAGGGCAAAATGAAGGGCACACACATGGTCAAGTCCGTAGGAGAATATCTGATATATTAGTATGGACATAGGTAATACACGGTATGTAGTGCCAAAAGGGGTCAAGACAGGTATACACAATAGATTCACAGTGTGTGTGTGTGTGTGTGTAAATAAGAGCTACTTATCTTACCCTTAATTGCACTCATAGCTGTACATTCAGTGTTTGTATGACAAAGGATCCCTACGGATCTGTATGTTTGATCACATACGTCACTTACCTACCTTAATCAGGAATATCGGCGTTAACGCTCTTCCAATGCCTACCTAGGTATCTGAATAACAGATACTTGGTACATACGTAAGAACTGGCATATATGTAGGTAATCTTTCAATATTTGCCCTTGTGTCTTATGTAGAATAGTAGGCTTGGATAAGGAGGCACATATATGTATGCGTTGCCTTAATAAAGCAACCCCTAAAAGAAAGCTCCGCGTGGAAAGTACCTAACATCCAATATATCAGTCAAAGGCATATATATATATATATGTATGTATGCGTATATGCATGTACCGAATCGTTGTACTGGCTGACTGCTTACGACAACATACAAAGGATGTCGAAACTATGCCATGAGAATAAGGTGCCAACTGTCGTCATACCCCTCCAACCCGAGATATCACACTCGCACAAATCGATTTCCCTTCTTTATGATTGGTCTTTGTGTGAGATTGCCAGGACCTTCAATGTTCATTTGTATACGTATTACTTCGCACTACGGATTAGGATGGAGTGATTAACTGCCTTCAACCTCGTTTCCATTAGAGCCTTTGTTTTCTTAGCGATAATTGTACTTCGTATCACGTATTGAGTGAATTAGACCTTCTCCACACAGGTACGAGTATAGGCTTTAGCTAACAAGAAAGGCTTCGGGTCTTGTCTCAACCAACGCATGCCAGCGACTCGAAGTCACTACATAGTAACTGGTCATTTGACCAAGCATATGCAAATACATACATTCACATAACCTACATATTAAGTACATTCATGAGTAGCCCAGGGCAGCAATCAGGAACTGTTGTGATCAGCTTTCATCGTCCTCTTTTTCTGCCCAAAAGCACCCAGCCAACCAAGCTTGTGAGCTAGGTATTAGTTACATATCAAGCCCTTTCCTAACTGATGCTGCCAAGCCATTATCAATGCGGATGGGAAGACAGTACTATATGTATTGCCAACAACCACTTTACTCGTTATAAGTACACACATAGGTATTTGAATGTACCTGCCTAGGCACTTCAAGAGGTTGGGTACCTAAGGCATCTAAGAGTGTGGGCCGCGGGGTGGTTTCAGCACGATTGTGATCTTCTCTTCTGCCACTGCTCCTGGTCGCCGAAAGTGGGTGATACATACATCAGGTACCTAGGTACACCTTTCGGCGCCAAAAGCACTAACCTAGTAAGTATTTTGTGCAACATGCATACATATGTACATACATACGAGGCCTAACAGAGGTGCAATATAGCGCTAGTGCACCCAAACATCCCTTAAGCATCCCAAAGCATCCCCAAGCATCCCCAAACATCCCTACATCTTAAGGGGCAAAAGAGAAAGACGGGCCTCCTAGAACCAACCAGCCAACCGGTT
The DNA here is from genome assembly GCA_022376535.1 of Xylariaceae sp. FL0662B. NCBI lineage: Eukaryota > Fungi > Ascomycota > Sordariomycetes > Xylariales > Xylariaceae > Xylariaceae sp. FL0662B. Next base: position 153,555 of record JAJJKD010000032.1, on the reverse strand, counting down.
CTGTTTACGAGTCGAGCAGGCCATCACTACCCAAATCTCCAAATCTCCGGGAGCTGCAGTGCCAAATCTGTTTCGACCTTCATGACCTCTCCGTCTTAATTGAGGGTTTATCACACTTAACCCTGTCCTTAACCGTTGCTGCCTTGTACGTTTAGCGATGTCAACTTCAGCAACGCAACAACAACATCAGCATCTTCATCATCATCCTCACCATCACCACCATTCAACTCCATCCTCCCCGCAATCCCACCACGGCCAGCCCGCTCGAGCCAACTCGACACGTTCACGCCCGACCACCACTACCAACACCACCACCACCACCGCCAGTACCGCCACTACCAGTACTACCGCCTCCCATTCTAATTCCTCTGGTCCGCCTCCGCATCGCTCCGCTTCTACTTCCCATCACCATCGTCATCATAGCCGTCCAGGTTCATCCTCTGGTAGACCTATACAGGACATACTACCTCAACAGGATTATGAGACGTCCAACGTAGCACAACAGCCCAAGAGAAGTTCCAGCAGAGACCGTCCTCCCCCGGTCTCGCGTGGCCCCGACCCTAAAGGCCTCCACCGTCGAAGCAGCGCCCGATCGAACCACGCTCGGAACGATATGGCTGGCCCTACCGTTGTTGCGAACAATGCCGGTCCGGCGGCTATCCCGCCTGTCATGCAAGCAGCAGTCGATGCCCGCGCCACTGGCGCCAAGCAAAGGACATCTCGGACATCGATCCCGACACAGTCTGGGAAGTGGATTTTAGGTAAAACCATTGGTGCTGGTAGTATGGGCAAAGTCAAGCTCGCTCGGAAAGAGGACGGGTCAGAGCAGGTAAATAATAGCTATCTCATATCACAATTCGCCTGACGGCGACGATTCACTTACTGACCGCTAACTTGTCGATTCTAGGTCGCTTGTAAAATTATTCCACGAGGCTCTACCGAGGATGGTCACCACAGTCGAGCAGATAAGGAGAGGGCAGATCAGTCCAAGGAAATACGAACCGCCCGGGAGGCAGCCATCGTCACCCTTCTGCAGCATCCCCACATCTGCGGTATGAGAGATGTGGTTCGCACCAACTATCATTGGTATATGCTTTTTGAGTATGTGAACGGCGGACAGATGCTGGATTATATCATCTCTCATGGCAAGCTGAAAGAGAAGCAAGCCAGAAAGTTTAGCAGACAGATTGCCAGCGCCCTCGACTATCTCCACCGGAACAGCATAGTTCACCGCGACTTGAAGATCGAGAATATCCTTATCAGTAAGACTGGTGACATCAAGATTATTGACTTCGGACTGAGCAATCTCTTTGCTCCTCGTGGTCATCTCAAGACATTCTGCGGCAGTCTGTATTTTGCTGCTCCCGAACTCCTTCAGGCGCGGGCATATACGGGACCCGAAGTAGACGTGTGGAGCTTCGGTATTGTTCTATACGTGCTGGTCTGTGGCAAGGTGCCCTTCGATGACCAAAGCATGCCGGCTTTACATGCAAAGATTAAGAAAGGCCTCGTGGATTATCCTAGCTGGCTATCAAACGGTAAGTGACCAGTATATTCTTTCTTCGCCATGTCCTGTTAACATAGATCCAGAGTGTCGGCATCTTCTATCACGCATGCTCGTCACAGACCCGCGACAACGAGCAACCATGCACGAAGTCATGAACCACCCATGGCTCACGAAGGGCTACGGCGGCCCACCCGAAAATTATTTGCCCCCTCGCGAGCCCTTGACGTTGCCTTTAGAGCCAGAGGTCATCAGCGCTATGACTGGTTTCAACTTCGGCTCTCCAGAAGCAATCAAGGCCCAGCTCACCAGGGTGATCGAATCAGATGAGTATAAGCGTGCTACACAATTCCTGCAGAAGGAGAAGGAACTGCCACCTGCCCCCAAGGATATAGAGAAGAAACGAGGATTCGGTTTCGACTTCTACAAGCGCAGAAACTCGGGAAACAGCCGTGATAACTTGTCAGCCCCGAGTACGGAGGCTCTACAGCTTGGCAGTGATCCACTCAACGCCTTCAGCCCCTTGGTTTCTATCTACTATCTGGTAAAGGAAAAGCAAGAACGAGACAAGGTGGATGCAGTGCCCAAGTCTCATGCGCCAAAGAACGCTGCGGACTCCCCAATGCCAGAAATCGTGCCTCCGCCTGAAGCTCATACGAACACCGCAGCTTATGAGATGGCTGGCGAGAAAGCCACTGGTGGGAGATCAAGACCTCGTGCCAGAACACATGGGGAAGATGATGCCCCAGAGGAAACCAAAAAGGCCCAGTTGTCTCCGAATGTACTTCTTCCTCCGGAGATTCCCGCAGAGCCCCCGCAGAAGAAGGAAAGCACCGCTGCTGGCATTCTTAGGAGGTTCAGCACTAGACGGCGAAGGGAACCAGAGAGGCTAGATAAGGATCGTTCACACCCGCCCGTGGTCCACGTTCATTCTCCCAACGAGGCCCAGGTTACTCCTCGGAAAAGCTTCAGTATACGTAGGTCTAGACGTGACCGAGACCAACCACAAGGCTCGAGACTACGGTCTGGTAGTAGTCAGCCTCAGCACAGGGAATTGCTGAGCCCGCCGTTATCGGCTGGGGGCAACTTCTCCGGGAGTAAGAAAGGCTTGGGCCGGTCGACGAGTGTGAACTCGGCAGAGTTTAGGAGGCGACCTTTCGGTTCTGCGAATAGGATTACCAAGGAGCCACCACCTACGAGCGGTTCCGATCAGTCAGCGACAACAGATAAGCCTCAACCAGAACAAAAAGCCAATCTGAATTCTCGGGCTGCGTCAATGAGGGCGAAGTCATTGGGCCATGCCCGTCGGGAGAGTATCCAAGCCAGAAGGATGCGCAGGGAAGGAGCTCGCGCTGCCGATGTCCCCGAAGAGACGGACCAGGAAGTTGGCGAAGCCAGTGGGAACTCGGCGGAGCGTCTAGACGACTCCGAGCTAGCTAAGCCGGTCTTCTTGAAGGGTCTGTTCAGCGTTTCTACGACATCGACCAAGTCTGTACCTGCCATCCGGGCCGATGTCAAGAGAGTATTGAAACAGCTCGGTGTCGATTATACGGAGATTCGCGGGGGCTTCGCTTGCCGCCGTGCCCCTAGCATCGATTTGAACAAAGTGACAGATGCACCCGGCAGTCCTGTCCCAACCCCTGGCCATCGTCGTAGGTTCAGCCTTGGCATTAGGACCGAGCGGGAACGCGAGGAGCTACGAGAGATGGATAGAGTACCACCCACTCCGCGAACGCCCGGTAAAGCGCCGGCTGATAGGAGTGACTCGAACTCGGAGCTTTCTGAACAGGAAAGCATTCCCCGCGATCCCACTGAATCTTCAAGGAGAGTACCCGGTGAGACGATGACTCATGTGCAGAGTGACCTGGGCAGCAACATGGTTCTGTCATTCGAAATCTTCATCGTGAAGGTCCCTTTGCTCTCATTGCACGGGATTCAGTTCAAGCGCATGGAAGGCAACACGTGGCAATTCAAGAATATGGCCGATCAGATTTTGAAGGAGCTGCGCCTATAAACTTCATATTTCATGCTGACCAATTTCGTTCACCAGAACGACAAACCGAATTAATGGGAGGTAAAAATCAAATAAAAAAAATTGAGGTCATCGGTGATGGACAGCAAGGTTTTCACCTGTCTTAGGCCTATCTTCTATGTTTGAGGGCCTCCGGCGGCGTGGAGGGAGGCCTGACATTGTTGAATACGCCCTCGTTCTCGATTCTATTGGAATGTATGGCGGCCTATTGCCGTTGTAATACAGTCTTCCGGGGCGATATGAGCCTGGAAGCCGTTATTGTAAGGATATGACGCGAACGGCATGTCTTGCGAATGGGCTTTACGACTATGATGTTTCCTAATAGCGAATACAAGTAGTAATGTAGAGAGAAGATACATCTGTGGTGCTGGGTGAGTTTGCGCGGTTGGATTCATCATCATTGCTGCAGTGTGTATGTATGTATACATAATGAGTCTTAATTTACTGAGCTTTATACATCTATTAATGTGAGGCCTGCTACTGGTATGTGTCTACCTTATAACTCAGTAAAGGAATATTGAAGTTAACAACGTAAAGTATTATTCGCAAGCAGTCATCTGGATAAGTGGAAGGCAGTTGTTATTATATACAAGGCTTTTATGTATTTCCGATTCGTCTTGACTTGAACTACCTAGTGTTCTGCTTGAAGGAGTGGTACTTGGGGAATCTCGTACTCCGTTCGGAGTATACCATGATAAGTACATTGTGTAACAAGTTGAAAGGCATTGTGCCGGTGGGGAAGTGCTGTAGGTATGGCCCGTGCATCACCCCGCAGCTGTCGAAACACAGTGGAAGGAGGCTCAATTAGGTACCTGTTGGGTTAGTAACATTGCCTAGCAGCTGCCTAGCAGCTTAGATGTAACTTTGTACCACAAATCTTATGGTCCGTGCTCGTAGGACGCAGCCGGCAAGTTGAATTGGGAATGGGGCATGGGGCTTAGTTGCGTCGACCACTCAACTCTGTCCAACGGCGCCGAAACCTCCTGCCCGATCTCCATTCAACCTTCACCACATATAGATACATCCTTCTTCCTCTACCTCTCGACATAACCTCTCTCACCCTTCGCACTTCTCTAGGCGCCCAAAAACTCAAACCCTGCAAGCATCGTTGCCACCCTCAGCAACAATCTCAACGGAATTTCCTGTTATTGTGTAAACAACTAGGTCAACAGCTTCCCTGTTTTCCACCACGGATATCCCGACTTCATTTTTTGCGACAGCACCGCGATTTACCTTCCTCCGAAGTCCCTCGATCTCTCGTCTTCTTCACACTTCCCAAGCCGCTTGGATCGACGTATCGCTGGTGACAACCCTGCGTCGCTACAGAGTTGGTATTTTGACGAGTCGCGATTCCGTCTTCAAGCACGTACGAGCCACAGCTACAAAAGACGTTACAAGACCCGAGTTGACGATCGCCTGTAGAATTTGTTGATATTTCCCTTTCTCGACTCTCGAGCTATTTCAGTTGTCTATATCATTTCGATCCCTTGACGATTCTGCGTGTAAGGGCAGCGGCACCAGCGGCACACCCATCCACTTTCTAGAAACCTACACGGTTCCACTCTTACATACAAGCGTGAAGTCGGTCTATTACTCACTCGACCTCGATACGGAGGCAGGTGACCGTTCTATCAATCATCTCGATATTTCCAGAATTGGGCAAAGTAAGCAACCTACTTCCGCATGACCTGCTGTCCTTGGTGCCGTTTCTGACTCGGGACGAAAAGGTGCCCGATAATTCCAGCTTTGAGACGACCTTTTGGATTCACGCGCTCACCCTATTCATCGGTTGCCACCATGTTGCCTAATCCAAGCCTTTATCACCATCAGTACAACCCGCATGCCGAGCAAAACTGGATGCACCCGCAATCAAGTCACCAGCAACAAGCCCAACAAGCTGCTGCTCTCGCCACTGCTCAGCAACAACACTTCAATCGTCTTACGAGCGCGCATAATAATGCCACCGCGGGTATGGGTGCCTCGATAGCTACCCATGTCCAGGACACCGGTCTAGAGACTGTATCCGAGGATAATCGAAGAACTCTGAACTTCATCGCCGATCTGCTCAGGGAGAACACCCGCGAGGCTGCACTTCTTGAGTTGAGTAAGAAACGTGAACAAGTTCCAGAGTTGGCTCTTATCCTGTGGCATTCTTTTGGTTAGTGTCTTCCTGATGAGACTGCTCTGAATCAGGCGCGAGACTAACACAGAAACAAACACAATAGGCGTCATGACCTCTCTGATGCAGGAGATCATCTCGGTTTACAACCTGCTCAACCCGTCCCAGCTGACTGCCGCCGCATCTAACCGAGTCTGCAACGCTCTCGCACTCCTTCAGTGTGTAGCTTCCCATAACGATACTCGCGCCATGTTCTTGAACGGTATGACCAGCTTCCACACCGCGGTTAGTCGCATCACGCTGACAATATGGAATTAGCTCATATTCCGCTCTTTCTCTATCCCTTCTTGAACACCACCTCGAAATCGCGGCCATTCGAGTATCTCCGGCTTACCTCCCTCGGTGTGATTGGTGCATTGGTAAAGAATGACTCGAGTGAGGTGATTAACTTTCTTCTCACAACAGAAATCATTCCTCTCTGCCTGCGCATAATGGAGACAGGCTCGGAGCTGAGCAAGACGGTAGCTATCTTCATCGTTCAGAAGATATTGCTCGATGATAATGGCCTGAACTACATTTGCGCTACTTATGAGCGCTTCTACGCCGTAGGAACCGTTCTCAGCAATATGGTTGCCCAGCTCGTCGAGCAACAGACTGCCCGTCTTCTTAAGCACGTTGTCCGTTGCTTTCTGCGGCTTAGCGATAATGCCCGTGCTAGAGAGGCCTTGCGCCAATGCCTGCCAGAGCCTCTTCGCGATGCTACCTTCAGTTCGGTGCTTCGTGATGATGCCGCAACAAAGCGTTGTCTGGCACAGCTGTTGATTAATCTCTCGGATACCGTCGTAGAACCCAACAGCGGCCATGCAGCTCTATAAAGCGCACTCGCAAGCCATTCATCGCGGCCACCCCCTGAGAATATCTCATCGTTGAAGATGGCCAAAACCAGCGGCAGTTGGTCGTCGGTACCTCCTAAGCTTATTTTCCTTTTCTTTCCTCTGAGGAGCGTATTCCTATGTCGCCCTAATTCATCCCACTTTGGAGTGGCATATTTAATCCCAACCTCCTCACCGCCTCATAGGATCCTCCTCGACAGTCGGCCGACAAGGAGGAATCCAATCATTTATCTACCTGACGTAGCGGTGTTGTCCATTCGAAGCTATGTGCGGGAAGCTAGAGAGTTTTTGGCGCGCGTCAAAATAGCTCATTCTACTTCAATTGACCCTCATCACGGAAAAGTCTTGCGGCTGTGAGGATCGGAAGGCAATGCGTTATGACCGAAGCTCGTTTACCTCCAACTATGGCTAGCACATTGTACTCCAGAAAACGCTTACGGATGATGTCTCATTGGACTTCCAACTTAAGAGATCTCGGGGGCTTCCTACAAATATCGTTCTCGATACCTTCAGTACCGTCCAGATTTCGATTGGCAACAATAAATTACGAGTACCTCGAGACGATCTCGTCTAAACTATTCGTCTAATCTCGATACTTTCCATCGCAACTCGACCACAGCATCCTACGTAGGGCCGACCCAAGTACGGATCATCTAATTTCACACATCTACTGTACCTCAGCTAGAGGATACGACCCTCGAGATGCTCACTCAGGTGATACCTGCGAGGGCGAACCCTGGCAACACAACTACTACACCTAAACATGGACGATACAATTTTTACTCTTGTAACCATCTTCACATACCCTTTCAGATTCAGCATTAGACCACAATATACCCGAGTCCTTTCTTTTTTCTATTTTTATTTTTTATTTTTTTTTTATCTCTTCGATCAAGAGGGAGAATATGGAGGGATAGGGGGAGAAAACTGAGATTCGGAAACCATATACTTTTTTTCCACAGTACCACACGACATATTGCACATCAGCGGCGTTCAGGGGGAAAAAAAGAGAGGGTGCGACGTACGTCGTTTCGTTTCACTTGCTTTTTTACCCCCCCTTTTTCACAAGGAGCCACCTCAGAAAATGGGAGAGGGGAAAAAGCATGGCGTCTATTTTGGACCATGTCGTATTATTTTCTACCGCTTTTCTCGCTCGCTTTGCCCCAGATGACGGGGAAAGGAGATCAGCGGCAAAAAGGGGGGGGGGATGGAGGGTGCCAGTTCTTCACATGATGGATGGATGCACACGGATGGACGCACGGATGGCTGGATGGATGGCCGGATGGACGGACGGGACGGCGGGCCTGGGGTCTGGTTTGGTTTGGGTTGGCTAAAGCATTGCCGGCATTTCCGTAGGCGTAGGTCGTGACACACATTTGCATTTTCCCCGGACACGGATACCTTTGGTAGATTGGGGGCACGTCTTGTAGGTCATTATGTATATATGAAGAAGAAAGCGAAAAAAAGCCCACCTGGTTTTCTTAACATAACAACGCCTTATATATAGGTAGCCTTTGCTTCTCTCGATTAGGGTCCTGCGACTGCTTTGGCGTCAAGTTGTGCTGCCATACTGTACTTACCTATGTTCATGTACAGAGCAGCGTCGTTCTCCGGGCCATCCATCAGGATATGATTTGCAGCACCAAGCATCGGGCGACGACGTATACAGGTCAACTCATATCACAGTGTGAGCAAAGCGTGTCTATTGGGATGCCCATAACGTTTGCTACGTGAAGACATAAGGGTAGGTCAGAGTCGATATATTAATACTGTCTCTGCCTGGTCTATTCATACGCATTAGGGATATTAACTAGTGACTCGCCATCCGTTCCCTGACACCCCAATTCCCAATCTGAATCCTATAGCGTCCGGCTGAGCCTTGTCACATCATCATCGCCCGACGACCTGCTCTACGGCCTCGCGGACAGTTGCCATCTATCGATGCCAGCGCAGAAGGCTTCCCAGCCAAATGAAGACGATTGGCCTCAAGCTAGATGCGGCGCTTTGCTTGATATCATTTACGCCCTCGCTTATTCTGCCTTTCACGAGGCATGAGACTGAGCTGTTACCAAGTTGTTCACAGCTTGGGCAGTCCTGCAACTTGGTCCATATGCCGTTCATACAACCGTCGGCGTTGTTCCCACTGCAACGTACAGAGCCATGGGTGCAATTATCAGCTCTCACAACAAGACCATTGTTTGCGTTGCGGACGTGGGCGGCGGTGATCAAGGTCTTGAATGGAGCGCTGTTCAGATCCCTGGCGCTATTCTCACTCCTATCCTCGATTTCGCACTTGGCGGTACCGTTCTGAAACCTGCACCCGTGCTTGCAATCTTGAATTTTGGTCCAGCCGGAGCCTGAACGGCAGTGTTCGATGTCGTTGTTGTGGCAGCGCTCCTCGCCTACAGGGCACTGGGCGGTCACTAAGGTGGTTGAGGTAAGGAACTCAGCGGTAGCCACCGTCGAGGTGGTATTAATGTAGCATTGGAGGCTGCCTTGATCGATCTTGCATCCGTTTTGACACTCGAACACTTTGAGAAAGGTGCCGTTGGTGTAACAGAATTCAACCAGGTTGCCTTTGCAACGTAAATCACCGTAGTTGCACTGGTTCGATACATTCGTGGCCGAAACCGACTCGAGTGTGGTGATGAAATGAGCTTCGCTCCCATCCTCATTACCATGTTCACATGTAGGTTTGTTGTCCTTGTCGACATAGCACCGCTTACTGCAGTGTAGTAATTCGGACCAGCCTGCGGTACGGTTGCAGACTTCCATTGTGTTGCCGACACAACGAAAATCCATGTATCTACACGCCTGAGTGGCTAGGTCCGAAGCTAGGTCAGAAGGAGTGGATCGAAGTTGATACTGTTCCTCTTCTGAGACATCGCCTATCTGCAGAAGGTCTTCTGGGTAGCACTGGGCTACACCTTTTTCAATTAGACATCCAGTTTTGCATCTGAGCCATTTCGCCCATTTACCGTTATCCTTGCAAAGCTCAAACCATTCGTCCTTGCAACGCACGTCAGAAGAGACGCAGTTCTGTTCGACCGTAGAGCCTTGGACCTCAGATGGGTCGTCATCTCGCTTGAGCAATTCATCTGGCGTATCAGCGGCGCAGTCGCTAGATTGAAGAGCTGCGGAGTTATAGTTGACTGAATTGATCAGAGAGGAGGGTTCCCCAGCAGCCAGTCCCGAGGCTGCCAGGCTTAGACCAAGCAGAAGAGTGTGAGAGAGAGGTGTCATGATGGAGAAGAATGTGCGTTTGTCGGATTAATAGAGGTCAGATGGGGAAAGGTAATGGTATTCCTCGTGATTGAATAGCGAGTGGATGAGGAGTCAAAATAATATAGTAGCGATATGGGGGTGAAGCCGAACGTCTGAGTTGGTCCAACAAGTTGAGACGTGAAGATGCTTTGGTCTAAGTCTGGCTTGTCTGGGAAGAGACGGAGGGGTTTTGTAGAAGCGAAAATCAGAGCAAGGCAGCTGCTATCCATTCTCTCTCAGGCTCAGAACAAGGGTAGGTAAGCTCTTGTAAAAGTCTTAGAAGGAGTATCTGAAGCGTCGTCTGATATAAGTGAAGCAGCGATGCTGTTGAGGCAGCATAACTGCTATTAAGGATTAGGTACCTACCTAACAACCTATCTAGGTGTGTACTTAAAGATGTAAGTCAGTCTTGCCCAATGTGCCTCCTTATCCAAAATGCCTTGGAAGCTACCTAACCTAGGTACTTTTGATGTAGTTCGTGTTGTACCATCAAGTTACCTACTTAACGTATAGTCACCTCCATGACAACATATTCAAAATAAATGTTCCCATTTTAGGTTCAGGGTCTCTTTCGACTTCCCTAGAGGCTTACCATACATACTGAGGTCTCAACCGGAACTGACGAACTGCTACTTGTATAATGTAGTGCGCTCCTGGCTACTCATTACGCTTCTCGGTACTATGTAAGTTCTATAGGTAATCACTTGGTTCGTTCTGGCAGAAACCGAACCTGTGTAAGTCATGCTGTAAATACCTAACGTCCTATTAAATCATATTATAGATGACATAGACAGTACATCAACACCAAAGAACCGACTAATCAGAACCTTGTCCACTTCGCCTCGACTTTCATGATAATTAGGGAGGCGAGTGCTTTCGATTCTCCGCCCCGCTTTGAAAGGTGTATGTAAGTAAATAGTTGAGATGTATTTCAAGTCAAAATTACTGATCTCGGTAAGTGTATCCTTCTCTATTGCAAGTCGGTATTTTCGACTATACCTACAGGAGGTTTCTGCCCTGACCAGACAAAGTAGTCAGCCCAACAGTGTATATCGTGTCTATTAAGGAACAGAGACACTTCCGCGAACAATGACTCGATCTGCGCTGGTGTCAAGCCAGACAAGGCTAGTAATCTGATGCACACATATCAATGTTAGTAATCACTGTATCCAGCAGTTTAGAGAGGTCATTGGGGATGCAAAATAGGTTTAGGAGAGAAAGGGGACATCGCCATTGTCAAGTCTGGGGAGTGTTAATTAACTCCTTAAACTGACCCCTAGTGATGATGAGTAACGCTGGTTACTGACCTAGCACAAGGAGGCATAGTGGTTTCGAACGCGATTTTGAGGTACATTCCCACGCGCCTCGCCCTTTCGTCCTCAGGCCATGAACCAAACGGTACCTTATACACTTTCCTTTGGATGTTTACAAATCCAGCCCTACGCAAGAAGTCGTCGATCCGTGGAACGACATGGGTATCTATGCCCTCGGAATATGCATAGACATACATTTGGTCCAGGAAAGTATTGACCGGACAGTTCCTGGGAATCGTACTATCCTCCGAATAGGCCTCGTAGTGGAAGTCTTGGAGTTCCACCCAACCACCCGGTTTGAGATGCCTAGTATTACGCGTGAGTAGTATGTACTGGTGGCATCTCCTATCCTAGTTGGGCACTGACTGGAAAGCTTTTTCTATCACTTTCTGTGTAGTTCTGATATATGAACTTGCCTCGCGCATGTGAATAAGGTCATAATCGGTATCATGAACCTGTTCTCCCTATCGTTAGAGTACCTTTCTTCTACGGGGTGAGCTTATTCTGTTCATGTACGGCCACATACCCATACGTCCTCAACGTCGTCTACTTGGAAGGTCACATTTGGCGGCACCCTTTTAGCCATTAGTCTCGTACTTATACTAGAGCTCTGATGAATGTTAGCTTACCCTTTTGGTTGTATTGGGCTCAGGTCAACCCCTAACACCTCGGCTTCCGCAAACTGATCACCCACTGCACATAACCCATGTCAACAGTGGTCACGGAGAAGACATCACGAGAGCTCACTCTCTATAGCCCATAATCCAACGCCAGTACACAAGTCTAGGACCTTGGTTGGGCCTCGTTCAAGAGGGGCCACAAATAAACGTCCTTCCATGACCTCCGTCACCAAGACATGCATCAGCTCTTCTCGCTGTTGTTCGATCACATCGTTGGGGAAGGGGTATCGCGGACTACGAAAGGAATGATACCTAGACGTCCTAGGCGTTAGCAGGACTCCTACCTATAAACCCCTCGGAATAACATGTAACAGAGGCCTCACCTTCTTCCGTCTATGTACATATGCTCATTTAGGAGGGAGTGTAAGGACACCGACGCCGGCAAGGTTAAGCTATCATCGGTCAGGATATCGTCTCCGTCTCCATCGGCACTGATATGTGGATCCCGGGGACGCATCGTGATTTGTCGAGGACGACGAGGATTTTATACCTAAGAGCAAGTCGCCGGAGAGCTCTGAAGACGCAGGGACAGCCGACCCGACAGGACGGAACTGGTACTACTTATATATACCCAACTGTGCGGACCATCGTCACGGCATAAGCCGCAGACATTGCGGGGGCGGCGAGCAATAATCAGAGCAAAGGGCAAAGGACGGGAAAGACTGGCCGACAGAAGACCTGGGACATTTTTTTCTTGTCCAAAGAAAGGCATGGAGTAGTACCACTTAGAAGGAGATAGATAGGTAGCTCTCCTGCACAATACCCAACTAGGACCGGCCTAGCGAACGTCCATGCTCGTGCTGCGGCCCGCGATTGGTGAGCCAAACTCTCGGGACGGTGGCCACAAATGATACCCCTACGATACTGCCGACCGGCCTCGCGCCTTGTCTTACATACTTACCTATAGTACTCGACCTGAGGTCCCCACCTGGCTTCGTTGGCAGTGACTATCTGTCTCATCCCAGCTGGACGAAGGAAGAAGAAGTAAAGATGTCGTTTGGGGACTAAACTCGATACCTACTAGCTAGTGCTACCTATCGGTGCGGAGCATATAACCTATAGGTATACGGGACATGACATTGGGCTGGGTCCGACAGAGCGGGTTGACGTCTGCAGGCTTCGACCCGGTAGCCGGCGTTTGTACGGGGGGATGCAGGGGCATGGCTACGTGCAGCTAGCAACCAGTCTGTTGGGTAGGTTCATCTTCAACATGACAGCACAGTTACTTGCGTCGGTTGGTAATAAATTGGTTGGTGGTCATGCAATGTGACGGCCCCCATTGTGACTTTGTATGCCTGGACAGTCCGTATTCCGCAGCTACATTTGCTTCTGCTTGCGACTGCGGTTGGGATATGGTAGACTGCATATATAGTATGTTGGGATAGGAGACTTGGATGTGGAATTTTATGTGTAGCGATATAACAGGTACGTAGCTAGTAGGTAGTAGGTAAAGTGTCAATCCGGGGCTGCCGGGCTATCGTAGCGATTATGTAACAACATAGAGCAGGTTATCGTCTTGTAGGTAATATGGCCAACCAATGCAACGTTATGAGTGCATTTCTGTTTCCTTTGACTTATGGGTATATTCTAAGAGATGACCTAAAATACCTAGGTAGATTTGATAACTAATTATTTCGAGTAGTTTGGAATTCTTGAAGATTGATAGGCCAATTGTCGACATGCACAATATAGGTAAACGATCAGTTGTATACGACCTTTTATTGGTAAGCTAGGTATTTTCTGTAGATCCTTTGCCATGTGTTTTCAATCCTGTGTCGCATCGCAGTATACTCACCGAGTATGAACAAACGTACTCTGAGACAATGACATGCCTATGTAGATCACAACAGCCCCCTCAGCCTAGAAAATACTCAACATTATATCCTGTGAATAGACAGATAGAATCAATTCGCTTGGTACCTACTTGTAGATACTAGAGTTGTGTAAGTATACATACCTAGGTACAGTTCATATGCCGTACGATTAATGCGGTGTGACGCAATTGTCTAGATCTTCTTTGTTTACCTACAGTAGGTAGGTGTTCGTCGTTTCGCTAGAAGTGTCATATTCAACACTATACAACTTGGCAACATCCTCGGGTCGTCATCTCATGATCCCCTCATATCACTATATGTATACCCGTACTGCGTACGAGTAATAACAATTCAGTGCACGCGTGCATGTGCCAAGTTGCCTAGCCTTCCCACGGACCGCTAGCACCACAAGCCCTGTCAGAGTACAACGTAAACCTATAAACAAACACAAACATCCAATGGATTCATACCGTCATTGCACAAAAGGAAATACATATGTATATCTGCTGTATGTCCGTATAACTGTGTAACATCTGAACATCATCGCCTTACACAACCACGAACTACAACGGTTAAAGAAAATCAACTGTTAATAGTCGGAGGAATGATCTGGGTTGCCAGACTACTTCGGTCAGCAGCCAAGTGCCAAGCACTACAAGCAGGGTTTCCATTCCCCGCAGATAGGTAGCCCTCCCCTACCTAGGTATCTTCCTTCCCCAAGACCTCCACCATTCAGACGCTCGTTATTAGCGGCAACCTTCCGGACACACCACCAGACACCACCACCAGACACCACCACCATACATAAGCACCTGCATACTTACCTAACCTAACAATGGTCTGTGACGCTCTTGACTCGTAGCCTTCTTTTTCAGCAGGGTTCTAGTGTAGGCCTACGTTAGCCAGGCTGCCAGGTAGGATACAGCCTTGACCGGCAGCCTTTGACGCTACCACGTCGCTAGGATTGGCCCGTGATCATCATATGTCCGTCCCTAGGTAGCTAACCACCACTTCGCCTCTCCAAATTTACATACATAACATACGTAAGAGGTAAAGAGGTAACTATAACATATCTTTCAGTCCTGATTGTTGTTACCAGATATCAACTCCGCCGCGCGAACCATTCGCGACGGCTTTGCCTCCTTATTACTATCTACGTATTTGCTTACCTGGTCTCACCCGCGGCGTTATTATTGCTATTATTACTAGATATTAACCTTGCGTCAGCAAGTCGCAAGCCATGGCTACGTCCGTCCCCGGGACGGCGACCTTGATGTCGACTGTCACCGTTGTCAGTTCCTCAGCCGCTGCCACCGCCACCGGTGCGGCTCCCCAGGGCGGTATCTTGGAGGGCGTGATGCCGAATGCCTTCAGCACCTCCAACCCAATACAGCTATTCATTATCCAGGTAAGCGATCTTCTTGAATCGCGTGATGCCAACCGGCGCATTATGGTTTCTCGATGCCTGCTTGCTTGCTTACTTGCGAGCCGGATCGCGTGCTCACTTCCTTCACTTCTTAGGCCGGTATCATTATTATCTTGTGCCGTCTTCTGCATTATCCCTTGTCGCTTCTCGGCCAGCCTCGGGTCATCGCCGAAGTCATCGCCGGCATTCTCCTCGGCCCCTCCGTCTTGATGCGCATTCACGGCTTCAAGCAGGCCATCTTCCCGACTGATTCCATGCCCGTGCTGAACAATGCTGCTAATCTCGGGTTGGTTCTCTTCCTCTTCCTTATTGGTCTTGAGGTCGATTTACGCATGTTCGTCCACAATTGGCGCGTTGCCTTGAGTGTTGGCTTGGCCGGCATGATGCTGCCTTTCGGCCTCGGGTGCGCTATTGCATGGGGTCTGTATAACCAGTTTCACAATGATGGCAACACCAAAGATATCAACTTCGGTGTCTATGCCCTCTTCATCGGCACCGCTTTAGCCATTACCGCCTTCCCTGTGCTCTGTCGTATCCTGTCCGAGCTTAACATGCTAGGAACTCCTGTAGGAGTTACCGTCTTGGCTGCTGGCGTCGGCAACGATGTCGTCGGCTGGATTCTGCTGGCCTTGTGTGTCGCATTGGTCAATAATGGCTCTGGCCTCACAGCCCTTTGGGTTCTGCTATTGGCAGTGGGTTGGGTTCTGTTCCTGGTCTTTGCTGTCAAGCCAGTATTTCACTGGGCCCTGAAGAGGACGGGCAGCATCCAGAACGGTCCGACTCAGGGCATGATTGCCGTCACCGTCTTACTCGTCCTCACCTCATCTTGGTTCACCAGTAAGCAAGCAGCCCAGTACACGTATTTTCAAGCAGTCGCCTGACTCATTTAGGCATTATTGGGGTTCATGCCATTTTTGGCGCTTTCCTGGTCGGCTTGATTTGCCCACATGATGGCGGCTTCGCAATCCAAGTTACAGAAAAGATTGAAGACCTTGTGACGGTCCTTCTATTGCCTCTCTATTTTGCGCTTTCCGGCTTGAGTACGGATCTTGGTCTTCTAAACGACGGCATTACTTGGGGTTACGTGATTGGTGTGATCGCCGTTGCCTTCTCGGGCAAGATTATCGGTGGCACCTTGGCAGCTAAGTTGATGAAGCTTGTCTGGAGAGAGAGCTTCACAATTGGCGTGTTGATGAGTTGCAAAGGATTGGTAGAACTGATTGTGCTAGTAAGCTAAAGTCATCGATCCGGGCTAGAGGTACTGTGACTAATAGACACCCAAAAAAAAAAGAACATTGGCCTTCAGGCGAAGATTTTGTCACAAAAGACGTTCACCATGTTCGTCGTCATGGCTCTAGTCACGACGGTGTCGACGACTCCCCTGACGAAGTGGCTCTATCCTCCATGGTACAGAAAGAAGCTCGAGCAATGGAAACGGGGCGAAATCGATTGGGACGGAAAGCCAATACAAGCCGAGGATGCAAGCCAGTCCGAATCCATTGCCAAGATACAGGACACTAGAATCGGCCGCCTTCTTGTCTATCTTCGCCTAGACAGTCTTCCGGGTCTTTTCACATTCGTCTCTATCCTTGGTGAGGAGAAAGCGAAACCTGAGTCCAGCCACACGGAAGAGGGAGGGGCTGCTGGCGATAGCAACGACGACAGACCATCCGTCATTCGAAAGCGGCCCCTAGAGGTTCATGCGCTGCGTATCCTTGAGCTTACGGAGCGTACGTCATCTGTGATGAAAGTGACTGAGAGCGATGACTATTCGCGCCGCGATCCTGTTGTAAATGCGTTCCGGACTTTCTCTCGGTTACACGATGTGGCAGTCTCGGGGAACGTCATTGTTGCCCCAGAGGATTCGTACGCCCAATCTGTCATTTCACAGGCCTCGGACCAGCAGTCTGACTTCGTATTAATACCTTGGAGTGAGGTAGGAAGCAACACAGAGGACCAATCTATTCCGTTCAGTGTCACCTCAGAGGACCGTTTCTCGGGGAAATCACACCTAGAGTTTATTAGATCTACACTAGCAAATGCTGTATGCAACACTGGCATCTTCATTTGTAATGACTTCGGCGGTATCTCGACATCTAATAGAGGACGTACCAACCTCCCGCGAACCTTCAGCAATATCTCGATGCAGAGCCAGAAGGAAATTGCCATGCCTCCTCTTGCTGATAAGTCGCACCATATCTTCTTCCCGTACATTGGAGGCGTCGATGACCGTGTTGCGCTGCGCTTTGTACTTCAGCTTGTGAAGAACCCACGCGTCACTGCCACAGTTGTCCACCTGAGCTGGCCTGAAAGCGATGAGATTATGGATGTCGCTCATAGCAGTCTGGATCCCACGTCACCCACAGTCGCATCGAAAGACGTGATCAATACCGAAGTAACCGCCCAAGACACCGCCCTCTTAGCTTCTCTACAGTCCGGCCTTTCGCCTGAGCTGGCTAGTCGCGTGACATTTACCGAAATCATGGTTTCTATGGGGACAGCGATGCAGCAGGTGGCTGACCTGGCGAGGGACACTGTAGGCAAGAAGGTGCGGAACGCGGGCGACATCGTCGTCGTTGGACGCAGACATTCTAGACTTCCTACCATGTTACGGGCTATAGATCAGACCAGCACAAAATACGAAATGCAGAAGACGATCGGAGTCCTGGGCGAGAAGATGGCCATGAGCGATTTGAAAGGGAGCATCTTGGTTATCCAAGCGGCGGGGCCAGGACTCGAGTGGTGATTTTGTGCTTCCTCTGTGGACGTTGGATACTACTAAGTAAATACTCCTTTTGGTTATGCTTGGAGCGGTCTGCTTCTCGGATATAAGCACCATGTGGCTAGGTGCGGGAACGGAGTTGGTATATTGGGAATAGACACCCACCCGGTGTTCTGATTGAACATACATACATACATATGGTTCGAGCCGATTAGTTTTTAATACGACTCCCGTATAGATTTAGTTAACGTTATGTCTATGAAATAAATATGACTGTACCGCTACTTGACCAGTTCTGCTCTTCATATGAGACGGTTGTGATGCAGTGACTAGCGATCTTACACATCTCTAGAGTGCTCTTGCGGATGACGAGAGCAAGATCTCACCGATTTATTCATATTCATACATTGTCTTTTTTTCTCGTGTAACAAAAGAAGCTATCTATTACAAACAACTCAGTGACTAGGTGCGGCTATCCGTGAAGAAAATCGCTTTGCTCCCAATCAAGCCTTTTTTCCCCGGCGAGTCTGACAGACCGCCGCTTGCCAGGACCCGACCGGGCGCACGCTTCGTCAGCATCGTCGGTCAGCCCTACGTACGGCGCCTGTCCCTTGCCGTTAGGTACTTAATTCGGCAGTCAACCTTACCGTCTCTTTTAGTAGATAGAGTTCTTACCTAATACACGTGTCCGGCTGGCCGGCTATCGCGGACCCGCAACGGTGGAAAGGGGGCGCTTCTTCTGGGTTTCTGGGTGGGTATACACATCCACTTCATCTCACTCCTCTCTCTCTCGTCTGCTAGTTAGTATTCGTTCATACAATATCGTGCCTGGATAGATAGATAGACATCGCAGGACACCGCGGAGCGGACAAATCCCCCGCTTCTGGGTCTTCTCACCCCACGTTGCTCTCGAGTCCTTGCCGTATAGGGGTATTCGGATCCATCGGGCGAGGGCGACGAGGGGAGGTCGGCGATAAGGTGCTTCTCATACCGGGTGACTTCGGGGTCGACCACCGTGCGTTCATTCGTATTATTGCCTACCTTGCTGCTAGTTAGGCAGGGTTCATACATACTATACTCGTGGAAACACGGATGCACAGCTTGACCTACCTACGAGTACCTAGCCCCCCCCCCCCCCAACATCGCCTGATATGCGGACTTTCGACTTGGCTGTCTGGCGGACCTTGTCAATATGCATGTGTATACCCACTAACTTATATTCATTCCTTCTGCACCCTATGTATTGTGTGTTAAACTTGATACCCACTAGGTACTCTTTGAGTTGCTTGTTACTGTACATGAATTACTCACACTGAGATTCTAAGGTCAGTATTAAGTATGGACAATACCAACCCGGCTATACCCTGCATACGTAGGCATCCAAATTACTGAGATCCGGCGGCCTAGATCGATACACTCACACACATCCCTATGGCGCAGCGAACGTGTCCAGGGCGGGACAATCCTACCGAAACCCATAGGTACAATTCTGATGAATATACATATACGTGTTTCTCCTTGTTCGTCTCCATATGAGAGCGTACTGTGTGTGTCGACCCCGTGTAGATTAATAATCATATATACTTCCTATGCTCCCTACTCCCATCAGGATGGGCGGGCAAAGACGTATGCACGGGTCGTATAATCCGCTAGTTCGGCACCCCCTGTCTTCGCACGTCCGTCCAACAGTTCAGTTCATAAGTATGTACGTATGAAGTACACACACAGAGATACATTTATGTATCATAGACGGGAGAAGAGCGGAGCGGTTGGGATGTCCGAGAGCCCTGACGACCTGATTCTGGAACATGGGAATACTGGTCTACCTATGTATCCAATGCAACCGTGACGATGCCTACCTAGGTCTAGGTAGGTATGTATCAGCTAACTACGGCGCGCACGTCGACGGCACTGCTGCTGCTCGAATCATCTGCGCTGCCGACGGCCCCGTGCCCGACGTCCGCTGTCTAGTATGGATCACCTGGGCCAGATCATTTAATTACTTATTTCGTTAGTCAATTAAGCAACTAGCTTAATCCCGTCTAACGCACACACACACGTAGGTTAGCGGCGGGTTGGCCGGTAGATGGGTAGGTGGCCTTCGCTTTAGGAGGTTAGGCATCGTCACGTACATATAACTAAGTTACTTATAAAGCTACTTGCCTGCCTGCCTGCCTGCCTGCTAGTTAGTTAGCAGTGTCTATAAATACCTACCTACTACACCACAAGGTGAATAATTGTAATACTATTAATACTTATATGTAGACTTTCGGAGTAGGTAGGTAGGTAGGTAGGTAAGTAGGTGAAGTATGGCGGTGGCACAGAGAAGACGACGATGTAACGCAGACACACGTTTTTAGCCGTCAGTCACACCGTCTAGACCCGGCGAATGGCGTCGGCGATAAATGAGGCACGAAGCGCACGTGGGAGTTGGGAAGCTTATGTATCACTCGCTGACCGACTGACTGACAGGCACACACATCATCACACCACCCTTACCTGCTAGGCTGCTAGGTTAGCTAGCCTACCATCTGCCTGCCTAACCTGCCAACCAACCAGCCCGCCTACGGATATAAAATACGATACAACAAGAAGGAGGCATCTCGGCCCCGAATTCAGCCCGCACCTCCCTTCGGGCAGCAGGAAAAGGAGGATGCTGCATCGTAGGTAGTTAGGTAGGCAGGTAAACGGCGTAGAAAATTGAGAAGGACTATTTCTAGAATCCTGAGATGACGGGACGAGATGCGTGCCGCACAAAAGTCCCTGGCGACGGACGTATCAGGTGTAATGCACGTACGTAGGTGGCTTTGCCCCCGATTCAGCTCATTCTGAGCAACCCCCGAGAGCCCCGTACCTATATACACGATGATTGCCCATCATCATTTGCCGATACTCCCCTGTACCTACATCGCATGATAAAACATAGAATCAGACGAAAGACTCCTGCTGCTCTGAAACAACAACAGACGAGGACGTCGACGGTGAGCTCATGGGGCGGGCGATACACGGATATAGTACCTAGATTGGGGGCTGCATTTGTTGACCCAGATTATATACTATACCTCTAACCTACCTAGGTAATAAGCATCCCGTGCTTAACTAGACGACTTGTGACTAGGTTAGCCAGGTAGGCTACCATCGTTGCGCTGCCGCATTATTCGCGTCCCGAAGGGTCTCTTGAGGGGAAATAGCAAGACGAGAGCTATCTCTTATGGTTATGGGGTAGCACGATGTCGAATTGGTTAAGTAGGTAAGGGCAAGTAGTTATTCGTCGCCTAGAGACCGTCTGGCCTGGCCTCTTCTTTTTTCCTATACCATAGTACACACGTGCATACAAAAGGTGCGGTATATAATGATGGACGAGGCTCTTCCATAAATGCGTAACCTAGGCACATATGCCTATATACTATATGTATGGCGTCTTCGGCATGGATACTACCTATCTATGGCATAGCTAATTAATCTACTATACTTCTTCTCATGACTTCGATTAGGCTCGGATAGTTAGTTAGCTAGCCAACTAGCCGTAAATAGCTGCTGCACGCTTCGTTATGTGTGTCTCCATGTCCATATGCTCATGTGCTGCGTTGAAGCTGAGCCTCGCCCAGTCATCGCAATAGGTTCGTTCGGTTCAACACGGCGTATACATACACCAAGTAGACAGCTTGAAGTGGAAGAGGCGCACCGTGATAGCGCCGAAAGAGGCACTACGTATGTATGTATGTATGTATGTATGTCTGTACTTACTGTAGATAGCGGCGCATGCTGCCCCGTCCCCCCGGTTTTCCCCCACGACCACAATCCTTTTTGTTTGGCGTCTTTAGCCTTGCTTCCACGAATGACGGCCCGTTTTCGGGGACGAGGGCGGGGCTCCAGTAGTTCGGTGGCTGGCTTCGAGACCACCGTTCATTGCCCATGGGAGTCGAGGCGTTCGGCATCTCTCCGTTCTTTACTCATTAGCACGATGTTCTTCCTTGATGGGGTCGAGTTTTGTTTCTTTTGGACCCTGCAGCTATGTAGGTTAGAAGTATAGTATGTGAAGATATCGTCGGGCAGCCAAGGAAAAGGACCCTAGGCACTAGGTTAGGCCCTAGGCTTGTCTCCGTTTGAGACAGTAGGTAAGGTATGTACTGTAGGATTTGTGGCGCATACGTTTTACGGAAATATTGCCATTCCCGTACGTATATTTGTATGTATGTACGTCTGAGGCGGGCAGCACTACATCATCGTCACCGTTGCACTGCTCAGTCTGGGGTACGTGACGTTAAAAGAAGAAAAGAAAAGTCAATGCGTCTAATAAGAGATGATTCCTTCACGGATGGCCTGGATGGCCTGGATGGCCTGGCTGGCCTGTTACTCACTCTACACTCGCTAATACCGCCTAACTGAGTCTTTCGTTTTCTTTCTTTTTTTTCGAGCTTGGATGTATGTACATACGGTAGTTGTAGTAGTGTTGCACTCCTGGATGCTAGGTATGTATTGTACATACGAAGGATTTAAGTATCTATTTAGTCTTCATCTCGGTTCCCGTGCTGTGCCGTACACGCAATTTGCGGTTTCCATAACGCCAGGATGATAACTCCCTGATATCCTACCTAGTACGACCTAGGTATAGTAGCTGATCCGACTCTTGTGTATTGTGCTCCGCCGCCACACTGCTCCAAGCGACGGGTCCTTACTATGGGTTCTTCACTTATCCTACTCTGGCATTATTTCTCGAATAAGAAAACCGGCTGATATGTGGTAGATACTATGGGTAGGGAAAATGACTGCCAAGAAAGGCTATTGTGAACTTCTACCCACACAGTGAGCTGCAGTGTAAACTCGCCGATCGACGAACTCATAGTGTGTACCTAGAACAGGAGGAAGGGTCTTTTGTAAGCCTTTGAAGATGAAGAGAACCCTTGCTATAAAGCCATGATGGTGTAACACATGGTGATTATAATAGCGAGGCCAAAGGTCCCCGCGTGGCAGCAGCGGTGCTTATTCAAAGGGTAACCAACTACTCCGTACAGATTACCTACTTGCATATGGGTACATACATAAATAATAACCACGCGGGGAGAATAAACAGAGTGCTGACAGCCCCGTACCCGATAACCAGAAGAAGGGCCAGGGTGCATGACGCCAATCTAGAAGTTAACGCTCGATCCCGGTTCGAGATCGAGAGCTGAAAAACGCACTAGTTAGATGCTAGAGTTATAGTACTAGTAATAAAGAAAAGGCGGCCGCATGATGCGAGTGCCAAGAAAAGGACCGCCTGGGCAATGCCCATGGCCGAAGTCTTCTTATTATTAGATTGCGACACGACCTAGTCGAATTACTATATGTAGGTAGTTACATAGCAGACAGGCAGACGATCAACATCATAGGTACAGCGCCTGCGCCTTCGACATTGCGTTTCAAGATAAGGCCGCAGCCTCCCTGCAGCGTGTTCCTTGTTCTAGATGGCAGTCTTCCATGTCATGGCCCTGCGTTATACTCCACGCGAAGCGGCCGAAAACCGGCGGAAGGGATGGAAGCCAGAAACACTATGCCCGTCAACGAGTCACGGTCAACAGCAGAGTGCCTAAACGACTTGGGACGACGAAGAGCTCGCGCATTGCTAAGCGGGCGGACGCGTTATCGAGACATCTACATACATAGGTATCCAAGGGTCCAATTCAAGGATGATATTCCAAGGATCTAACCACCTAGGATTCGACCTTCCCGCTTTCGACAAAGCCGATAAGGTCACCATGTTGAGTTATGTAGTACTGTATAGTAAATAGTATGTACGCAAGTGGGTTCGCTGTTCCGACTCCCCTTGGATCGCACGTGGAGTTCCGAGCATCCCGGAGGTTGCGGTTCGGTCCGAGCTTACGACGATCGCGTTGCAAATGGAACGAAACCACGACGGGGTGAGAGGATCCTCTTCGCTGCCATCGGACGCCGAGGCTGCGAATACGAATACACTGATATGGTAGACAGAATTCACCACGGGATATATCACGGGGAAGTCGCTGAAGAGCTTGTTGGAGGATGATGACGACGACGACGATGATGATGCCGGTCCTGCGTGACGGCTCTATATAGAAGAAGTTTATAGAAATACACTCGATAAAAGACATACAAACTAGATAAACAAACACCTTGATAGACAAATATCTAATACTCTCCCCTTTCGTATATGTAATCCAGATATCATCGAGCCGAGCTTCTCGGATACAAGTCGTCCCTGAATAGTGATTTATTGTATAGCGTTCGACCATCGCTAATAACTAGCCGTAAGTTAATGATGGCCGACACGGAACTACAAACATAGCCGGATCACAGTTACGGTAATATAAATACCGTTAAATTTGCGGCGTTTAGGCCGGAGGCTTCCGCCTAAGTGCGACGTCCTAGGTATGATCTCGACACCGAGAGGAGCTATGAACGATGATGCTCTCGCTCTCCTTCTTATGCTAGATATATTAGATGAACTATATAGTACAGCGTAAAACGTGAAAGAAACAGAGAAACTGATAAATGCTACATGTATGCTTGTGTCGCTCACAGGACACCCGTATGTACGGTTATAGTTTCGCAGGAGGCTATGTAAGGCTATTTACCTGATATCTATGCGCACGAACGCGTATACGCCGTGTATCCTAGCTGTCCTGAAGGCCGTTACGCCGTTAGAGCTAATAAGTAGATTTATATAGCCGAGAGTCGAACAAGGCTTGCACGGCACCGACTGACCGGGCAAAGAGAAGTAACCTCAGCCCTCAAGCCGCGTAGACGCATATATACGAAATATAGTTCATGCGAAACGCAAGAAACTGTATCACGTATAGTGGTTGCTAAGTAGACTTTGGCATGAGAAGGCTGTTTTCAAGTCCGAGTTTCATGTGCATAGTATGCACACACATACACAGCTGTACACTATACATGCTATGTGACAAGGCCTTACAGTGTAATAATACGTTTCTCGTATTCGTCAACCGAATATCATTGACAGTACAGTACCTAGGAAATTCGTAGACACGCCGGCGTTGAGAGCTCAACGTTGGGTCTCTTAACTCCTACGCATCGTTCGTAACTTGAGCATGATTGTAGCAAAGTGGGTAGGTAGATCCGTATATCGGTAAAAACGCCGTATCGCGTATTGTCGCGCTACGGCGGGTTCACCTGCAGGGCTGAACGTTCAGCGGCTCAGGCGGGCATAACCGTCATAATGGCATATCCAGGACGTCCACTCATGTTACGGACGTGGAAGAGCGGATGGTACAGTAGGGCCAAGGGATTCCAAGAGTGGCGATGTTCGTATGTCCGTACTTACGTAGATACGGGCGGTGGGACTAGCGGCCGAATGGGCGAGCATCGCATTCACAGCCGGCAGAAGCAGTCATGGGAACTTGAAGTGTGAAAAAAAGCCCGGTAGAAGGGGATTGGACGAGCGGCTCATAAGGCGGTAAGTGTTAATGTGGTTTTGCCTACTTATTCACGGCATGTGAAATGCAGTGGACAAACACGCGATTCCATCCATATCGTCGTACCATACATACTTCATACCTACCACTATAAGGCTCAGTTGCACGAAGGAGGCTCAAGTGATAAAATGCGGCGGGCAAATTGCGTATCTCCGGGACGGTTCCGAGGCTTGGAAGTACCAGAAGTATCCTTTGTAGAGTCGTATTTGGCGTATCGATAGACTGGGCTCGCTTCAGGTCGATGTGATGCTATGATTTCAACTTCCAAGCAGCACGCAGACCAGGTATGTAGAGTATGCATGTATGTAAGTATGTACATATGTAATGTATGTAGGTAGGTTCTATTTGAAGCGAGCTGCGAGTGCGACAACGTGGCCGAGGTGCAAGGTGCCAGGGTGCGGTGCCAGGGTCCCAGGATGCAAAGGTGCAAGGTGCGAGATGGATGATGCATGGAAGGGTGCAAGGCGGGCAGATCGGGATTTGATTTTCTGTGCGTCTGTTGGGCTGCAGATGGCCACAGCCGGAAAAGGGTCCTTCTGGTCTTTTTGGCTGGCGTATGCAAGCTGTATGGCCGACCGCCAGTTCCTCCTCCAAGAGAGCGCAGAGAGTAAGAAATATCCCTGCAAAGAGCGGTGGACTCGGGATCTCAATGCGGGTGCGAGTCTGTGCTCCGCCGTCACTAGGCTCGACAAGGCTGCCTGCCAGGACCACCCACGTTGTACGTACCTCCCCCCAAAACAGCGAGTCCCCATTTCCCCCAGTACCCCACTCTCCCAGACCATACTAGTCTAATTTGGAAAAAGTTGCTAGAAACAACAACACGCTATTGGACCACCGAACGAAAAGAATACCTACGAGTAACCATGTGCCGATTTAGTGTATGTAGCCGTATTGCTGTATTGGGACAGAGGTTGGACACAGCTCGCCTTTGATACATACAAGCCTAATTACCCCAGAATCCATGTTCCACGACTGGAAATAGTATGAACTCCATATTAACAACCTCATGAATCACTATCGAAAACAGGTACGAATACTAGATATCTACATACGCACGGATACCTACTTAATCGATACTTCCTAAACCGGCAACAGTTATATAATTATGCACGTATATAAACGAACCATGGCAGAATTCGCGACTTATGATGCAAACCCAGACAAATCCCGTCCGTTGACGGCGGGCATATGGCACGTAACTCCGAGCCCGGTCGGTGCCGCCACGATATGCTCCTAGGAGACATCCCGTACGCAGTATAACGAAAAATGCAACATCGGGAATTGACTATGTCGAGCAAGACTTTGCGAAAAACAATGACTATACTCGGTTAACGTTCTAGATTTCTCCTCTCGTACGATACTCAGTATGAATGTATACATCTTCATCTCGTTACAAAATGTTGATGAGTAAACCCCATCCATGAACAATACATCTATCTAAACGTTCGACCGACGTTGTCCGATCTCCGCGCATTGTGGTCAGTTAGGCACGATTCGGGATTTGTCATGTGCGTGCAAGGGGGTCAATTCAAATACCTACCTGGCCGTTGCAACCCTTCGGTAGGTGGGAGCGCCGACTCTCTACGTATCGTGCGTTTGAGCATCTCATTGGGCGGATCACTAATCGTACTGTAAAACGGGCAAGGCCACTGGAAGGCTCTGCATACATCTTGTTCGCTTAATAACATCACCGGTCCTCGATTGGCAATAACACGCGGATATGCGACTCGCTGGACGAAACTCGGCGGGTATACGCCCGCCAGCCACGAAACCTTCCTCTTGCCAGGCTCTTTTTTCCACCACCACGGCGGTCAGATGAGTTGCATAGCCTTAGATGCTGTGTAGGTAGACCAGGTATAGGTCGACGTCCAAGCCGAAGCTGAAGACCAGGAACAGGACTAAAAAAGAAAAAAAAAAAAGAAGAAGAAAAATAGAAGGACTACCTATATCTCGCCGTCATTAATACACATCTATACCTAGTTAGTCTCAAACAGTGGAGTCGTCCAGGGTTTCGATATCCACGAGATTCAGAACGCCGCGCTCTCATAGGTGCGCAGCACTCTGTTCAGCCCTATGGGAAAGGCGTGTGTGGATGCGGCGACACCGAGAGAGCTGCTACTTGTGTAAGTCGTTGGCATGAGGTACATGCGTACACGGTAGATTCTGGTACTGTAGGTACCGCCGCCCCATCTTGTTGTTGTCTGCAGCAGCCAGGCAGGCCAGGCAGGCCAGGCAGGCATCTGGATGAGCTGGAAAGGTACGCATAATGAGTAATGGGCTGCACCGATATTCCGCGTCGCATTGGGTTGTGTAACCGTGCAATTTATCAGACCGCCAGAGGAGAGGACACACATGATGTCGTTCCCGCCGCTGTTGCGACTTGCTGCGGGGACGAGATACTTGTACGTGGGAGACGCCAGACATGAAGCGGTTAGCGCCATCTGGAGGAAAGGCAACTTCTTGCGATGTTGTCCCCACTATCCTACTAGGGTATGGAGCTTAGGTATGTACTTATCCGATGATAGCCAAGATACGATTGTTGATTTTCTACTAAGGAGCCGTGCATGATCTACCTTAATTATGTTCGTACGCCGTATGTACATATTAAAAGTCCACTTAGTCTAGGTATCACATATGCATCAATTGGAATGCAATAAAAGAAAGCTTGGTTGGTAGGGAGCTATGTGCGACAAACCGCCGGGAGTGATCATTGTATGTATGTAAGTGAGCGAACGTGTGGAGAACCTTTAAGAGCTCTCTACCTCGCCATCTTCCGCCTGTCATCTCAGCCCTATGAAATGCTGACGGAACAATGCCGCTCATTGTATTGATGTATGAATGTATACATACAATAAAGCTGGGGGAACTTATGTAAAGGTCGGCAGGTAGTGTGTACGTAAGTACTTTATTCCCGTACCCCATAGAGATGGTGGGCGGGTGTCAGGGTGCGAGACCAGCAGCAGGGTTGTCTCGTGTCTTTTGTGAGACTGGGGGTCATCCCCGACGGGATATGCTTCTTGGCGAGACCCCAAACCGTAGAGACGGGTTCCAGTCAGCACCCTGACTGACTGCTGCTCGATAAGAATTGTTCTACGTACACACATGGAAAGTGATAGTACTGTACAGTCCACCCCCTGTTAATGGTATTCAGTGGCTCTTATAGTGAATTGACGATCAAGCATGATCTTATAGAAATTTACTTTTCTTAGAATTGTGCCTTGAAAATACTTTACCTGGCGTTACTAATATTGAAACATTACCTTGTAGCGGGCGTTTCCCGCTATACCTGCGGAATTGAATATTAGAGCAGGGGTTGGACTGTAGGGAGAGAAAGGCAAAAGTTCCTTAACGACGGTATACTATAATATAAAATGGATGTATTCCTTCGCAATAAGAGGCAGATCGACCCCTGCTCGATATGGTCATATGCAGCGCTCAAGCAACCATTATCCTCTTTCGGACCGTGGACAATGACTGATGTCAGTAGGTTTTCTTGTATGTGCATCATGTGTAACTCTCTTTACGCCCTCTGGCTTCGGTGTCTGAACAGTGACTCTACATAGTAACCGTACGTAGTAGTGTTTGTTGGAGGGTTGCGCAACAGCTAGGATGAAACAGCTCGAGCCAGATTCAGTACCAACGGTGCGGACGCGGTGAGATGTCTCTGCTGCTATGCATACAGTACGATACGGCATGGCACAGCATGGCATGGCATCATTGATGCTTATAGGGTCCTCGAGTTGATGCACTACCGTAGAAGGGGAAAAGTACAATACATGCATACCTTCGTACCAGATGTATGTAGGGAACGAGCGATGTACCGTATGTAGATACAATACAAAGTACATGCAATCAATCGAGGGGATTGGGGGACTAAAAAGGTTTGTCGTAATTTACCAGCAGTGACTTTCCTAAAAGGTGAATTTAGTCCACTCCAAAACCTAGCGCCGCCTTTAGCGTTTTGCGATTCCCGCAGTACGGCTCTTCGTTACTGCTTAAGTCCGCGATGCAACCCAATCCTGTTATTTGCTTTGACTTCATCGTAAATCGTGTGCCAATCGCGCAATGCCTTCGCAGTTTGGTTCACTTAAACATCCCCAGCTGCCATGAATAGCGAGATGCGAGGCCAAGGGGGAAGCCCGATATCAGCGCTTTTAATTCGCTCACACCATAAGATCGAGAGAGTGAGTGAGAGAGCTGTTGGGGTGTCGCGTGGCATCGGGTCCAAACCCCCGGGGCGATGCAAGAGGAATCCGTCGGCTCGGGGGCGAAGATGGGGGCCATTTGGATGTGGTCCTATCAAGCCCTCGTTCATGGCACATTCTCAAACGGGACTTTTGGTCGAATTGCCTCGAGAATCCTAACGGCCTGCGCGTCCAATAAGCTTCTCTTGCGTGCATCAGAGGCAAAGGAGAAGGTGAGTTAGTTCATCGTCCATGATTAGGCTGCTCTCCGGCACGCCACTATCGTCGGCCGCCCGAGCCCTCGTCCTCGCTCCCCTAATCCATACGTACCTCGTCCGTAACGGGGTACGTGAAAGTGCTTATCACGTGGGGGTATTCCAATCCTCGATAAGTCGTTACTCTTGACTGCACCGATCGCAATCTGTATGCACGCTTCAGGAGACGCGCGTTAGGGGTAGCGGAATGCGGCATTCGGAGCGGAGAAAGCACTTCGATACAGCCAGAAGGGGATCCTGGAGTCTAGATGCTCTTTCTAGACAAATAAGCGGTGTCGATCGCACCCAGTACTGCATGAGAACCACGCAGTAGGGTCATGGTGTGCAGCCCGTAGGGCTATCTAGGGCTACCTAGCTTATTCCCTTATTGAGGTGGACTGCTATTTCCATTGACCAAGCTCCTGCATGCTGCAAGAGTCGCATAGGGCGACCGTCGTCTTATAGCCCACCTTTACAAAGCTATATTTCTCGGGTATTATGACGAGGTTCAGAGATACGTCGTATATCCAACACCTGTTGCCTGCGTTTCATTAAATATCGCGCAGGATCCCACAGGTTCCCTCGTTGTTTTCTAAGTTGCTAATCTTGTTCATCTTAAGGCTGTGCCAATCGAGATATGTGATATCCGAAAGAGGTCCTCTATGTGAGTAGGCTACTTACTATGAAGGCTGCTCTATCCTGGAATTGCGGTATTCTGTGAGATCCTGGGAAATAAAGTGTGGTTAACCCCGGACGGTACTTTGTGTGGTCTCCAGCGCGACCATATTACAGCGCGCTTTGTACATGTACGTCCCGCATCTGTAGGGAACACCACAGAAGAATATAAAGGTCTTGGCGGGTGAGAACTTTAAAAAGATTCCCACTTCGAATCAGGGGTCGCGAGCCCGAGGTCGTGGGCGGCTTATGTTGTGCCTGTCGGTATGTACATACCTAGGCGTGTGCAGCGTGAGCGTCAGCAGTAGAATCTCAAGCTTCTAGCGTCAGCACCCAACACCAGAATATTATTATAAAGACGACGAAGGTGAGTGTGTAAGTGTCACTCCTGCCGGCAGGGAGAGATAACAGCCACGTGGGTTCGGAATTGCTGACGCTGTACCCCATCATTGTGACCAGTATGTAGGTACCTAGGGGTATGTCATTAGAAAGGCGCAGACTCAGATGGCTACAACGTCGCATTTCTCAACGTGGTTTGAATGCCTCTCTAGAGTTAGTTCATATTATACGAGAACACAAGTCTCAGTGTGAAAAGGAAGTTAGAGCAACGATAACCAATCGTGTGCTCAGGTGACGTCGTGGTTCGGAGAAGAGCGTAGATATTTTTGGGCATAGGGGCATCTCAGTTAGCCCAAGAAACCACACAACGAGGCACACAGGCACCGGAGATCCGGGGCGTGGCGGCTTAGCCATTTTGGCTGGCGCCAGCGCCAGCAACCGGCCGGTACACATCGGCCCTTTTTCTGCCATCCTTTTATCATGGCCCAGATAACGAATTCATTGCTCAAGTTTTAGGTTTAGTTGAAACTGCCTGTCTAACATAGTTTTAAGAAGTGTGTGTGTGTGTGTGTTGTCGTGGAATGTGAATAGACATTGTGAGAAACAAGGCTGAGACAGTAGCTACGTATAAAGCCTCTTGCGGCGGCAGGCCGATCGATTGAGTGTACGTAGTGCATGGGTACCATGGGAGTGGCAGGGGTTCATCAGATGATTCCATTCTTCCAGGTTTGACCTCTAATCATCACACAAGAAACCATGAATTGGAGAATATCGGTGGGGTTTGATAAGATTCAAAACATCGGCAGGACTCCATGTAAGGTACTAACATGTGTAGACGTAGATTATCATTGGAAGTAAACACCAAGTGCACTTTTTCCAGGTATGCAACAAGGCCAAGTAGAAGCTTCCCGCGGTATGCACATACGTATACGACGTATACTTGTGGCTAGGGCACATTAAACGTTGGTCAGTGCTACAATAGGTGGGCCAATCAATCAACGGCCCCAGTTCAGCTTGGTAATAGCCGGTCCAAAAATAGCAGTAACTTTATTCAGCTAGACAAGTTCGGTACAAAGCTGTGTATTTGAGCCAGATCTACTTGGCTATGTAACGTCGATAACTATGGTTTGGTTATTAGAATAACAAGTTCGACACTATGATGATACACTATTGGATTGATAGCGGCGGGGATAGAAACATAACGCATTAAGTTGATGAGGAAGCTATACGCATAATCAGGTAGGCGATGGAGTCAGTGTCTACCTACATTAGAGATTTAGAGGTTGAGCCCGCGTTTCATACAGAGTATACAGATCTGTACATGTGCAAAGAATGTGCTTAAAGCGAAGGCTATGCCATAAGTACACACCTACCCCCTTTGGTCTAGTTTTCCCAATTCGTTTTCCAAGGTTCAATGAGTTGTCAAAAGCATGGGTAGAAAGTCTAAGCCAGTGTTTCTACCCATTGTTCTCGAAGGAACTCCGGGACTACTGTGCCGCAGGGGTCTGGTACACCGTTGAACTTTCCAGCAGCCACGATGTTTCTGTTCAATCTACTATCAGGCGCATTAGACTACTCCATACTAGTCTCAACAGGACAACGAGCACCTGTTGCTATTCGTCACGAGTACAGATCAATCCTGACCAAGACGTGAAATATAGCTCTCTAAGATTGGTCATCATTTCCCCAGGTTGGCATTCCCATCGGATGTATGTAGAACCACCAAGTCGACGAGGTCTTCTGAGACTGGTGGAATTACGCCGCAGACTGCGTCTACTGGTGTTGACACCGATGTGGACCGTACTAAAAGATGCTCTTCTCCATACACGCATCATGATTCCAAAACGAAACAAACCAAAAGGAGAACCCTCCTAGTCTATCCATTTAGAGTGTATAGATAGATCGGTAGAAAGTTAGTTAGGCCTGGAAGATATTGACGAATTATATCCAGTAATGAAACAGTGGATTATTTTTGGTAGCGCATACATACCAGGTAGTTTATGTGTATGGATGCTAACCTAGGTAGTAGGTAAATTGGTTTGTGGTTCTCGTCGTGGATGAAGAGGCAGTGGCCATAACCATGTTATACACTAATATGCAGAAGTTGAAGTTTTCACTATAACGGTTCACCGCTTGCTCGTAAAATCCACCATCCACTTCAGAGATAGCCAGCCAGCCCTACGGTATACTAGTTCATACGTACTTAACCATAAGCGCACTGACAAGCGCACTAACCTTAGATTGAGCGCAGGGGTTGAGGGGTAGAGGGTTGAGGGGTCGTCGAGATAAGCCGCTGCTTTAAACCACAGGAATAATGTATCTGAAGTGCGCATTACCGTACAATTGGTCCTCAAAGATACTTGAGTGTGGGCAAATTTCAAATTTACCTCAAAATCTTTGAGCTTTTGCGGACATAAGGCTGCCAGGTAATGATAGACACACGTAACTTACGGTACGTACGTGCATGTACTGTACATGCTCGTGGGGAGGTACAAATGGCATGTACTGTACTCCATCTACTTGACCCACCCTGGCCCCTGCCCTGCTGCTAGGTTGAAGTTACCAGGGTGCCGATCGCCCGCTCCTACTTGATTCTTCACAGCTTCGGATTGAGGCGCTGCGACTCGCACTGGCAAACTAAGAAGTGCAGGGCACCCTCCACAAACCCTAGACAACTTCCCAAGGTTGCATCGAAAAGGCGGACCTGCAATCAAGTGCATGCAGCTGTGTTTTCGCATTTGAATGCCTATTGAAGCTGTGCTAGGTACTGCCTACCTGGGTACAATAACCTTGCCGCAGAAGATGGGCCATGTAAGTACATTGCAGGTATGTACCTACGTACATGCCCACCTGGGCCAGGCTGTACGAACATTCGCTCCCAGCAGGTACTTCCTTCCATTGAACCTCGATATGGATGTATGTATGTCGGCTAGGACCAGTAACGCCGCTCGGGGCGAATGGCTGAAGCATTACATACATACCTTCTTGCCTATTCACTCTGAGCGTGCCTACTGCCTACTGCCTACTACCTACTCTAAGTTTCTATATATTACTTGCCTCCTCCCGCCCCCCCTAGCCATGTCCCTCCAACTTGGTTTGACCAACATCTTAGGTTCTGAAGTAATCGCCATCGTTCTTACTTATGAAGCTTTGTCTAAGAGAAACCTGACTTGACCTGACCTCATCTACCCTGCCTCAGTCTATCCCTACCTAGTCCTTCGGTTCTCCTTGGTATGAGAAGGCCGGACAGACTTGCTTAGAAGTTCGCTCCAATGTTTATCATGTCACAACATCAATACGCATACTCTGCCGCCGCCCCGGCTCCAAGGCAATATTCGGCACACGGCACCAGCAGTGCTTTCTCCAGCTCCGCCAACCCTGATGAGGACTGGACCAAGATCTCGGATCTGGCCGAGCGGAGGAGGATACAGAACAGGATTGCTCAGCGTAACTACCGTACGTCATGCCTGATTCCCGTCACCGCGCAGAGAACCCAGCTGACAGAGAACCCACAGGCAAGAAGCTCAAGAGACGTCTAGAAGACCTCGAGAGACGTGCTGGTAGTTCGGACGAGTCATCAACGTCACCCACGGCATCAGAGAAGCCACCGCAATCAAGCAGTCGGACCACCAAGAAGACCAGTCCGAGCAAGGGCAAGTCAATGGCTACTGCTCAGAAGCCCGTCCAACCGCCCCAGTTCACACCACCCATGAGCCACGATGACGAATTAGTCTTTCCTCCGTATGATCGAGACCGATCTCACACGCCTCCTTCTACGTTCGTTGGATATTCGGCCTATCCCCCGCCCGATGAGATGCTCATGCCTCACTATACCCAGGCTCAGCCCTACCAACCGATCACAACAACCGAAGGCTACTCCAATTATATGGCCACCACCGTACCCTGTACGCTCCCGTCCATGACTCACTTCAGCGACGCCATCAAGAGGGAACCATATCCGGAAGAGTCGATGTCTCCGTACATGCATTACGGGTATATGCCTGGGATGAGCGTCAACGCTCCCAACTCGTACGACCACTCGAATCCTCATGTGAGTCATGCGCGCCAATACTCCCACCGAGAACCACGTAGCTGATCGGTGATGCTAGACACCGCCGCTTTCTCATTCATTCGACCACTCGACGAATTGTTCTGATTCTGGCTACGAGTACCCGACGACGCCATTGTCAATGCCAGAGTCTCCGATCATGCCACAACCCTAGGCACAGCATGCGCAATAGAGAGAAATTATGTACGGATAACGCTTATATATGGGTACATGGGATGGGATTTTGAACGAGGTTTCTTCAGGGAGCAAGGCGCAAGGTTCCTTACACCGAGGCGAAGGGTTCATCCTCGACAAATATATTGGGTTGGGGAATCCGGAGCGAGCATGGCATTGGTTAAGGTTAACCGCACTTTACGTAGAGGGCGTATGGTGTGGAAGAGCTACAAGCTCTATCAAGGATGGGATAAACAAGGATGGGTTGAATGAGACTGTCAAAGTTGATACCCAGGGCGAGTCTGCATAGTTCACTTGATTTTATCTGATGTTTATCATTAGTCCTAGGACTATATGGGGGAAATCCTCAAGAGCCATCATGAATAAGCGAATACATTGGTATTGACAAGCTCTTTGCACGACATTGTGTCTTCTAACTCTTGCTACCTACTTGCCGGGTGCCCCTGCAGATTGAAAGTTATGCATTTAAACCATGGAAACGGAACTGAGGATAGCTCACGGTCAACCATCGTGTATACCCGTCGTCAAGTCAAAGCCGGCGGCAAGTGTCACGAGAAGCTTGATAGAAGGCTCGATAATAGAGTGACATCGGGTATTGTTAATAGAGAGAGATGACCCACCAGATCGCAGCGATGGATTCCGCACGGCCACAGGCCCGGTTCCATCGCGTAGCGTATGCATTTCGGGGGGATATGGTAAAACTACCGTATAAGGCGCCATGGTAGTTAGGCTGACCAGCTAGGCTGATACGAAAGACACTAAAAGCACTCGGCCGGCCAAGGCTTGAAACCTACGAACTAGGCTAGCCGATATAGATAATACCTAGCGCCGTGTAAGTGCGAGGCGGGCGGTCGAAGGATCAAATAAAACCAAGCTTCTGACACGTACGGGCACGAGCCCATCACATCACCCATCAGATTCCATGTTTAGCAAGCCTACCTAATCTCGAAGGATGGTGGACCTGGGCGAATCGCTGCTCGATATCTGTTTGGCACCTACATAGATAGGCCCGGGGGAAAGGGATCCGAGAAATACGGATGGGCATTATTTTAGTTCGGCCGTGTTTATATAATTGTACTATACATACCCACTGACCTACATACGCCAGGCGGCCGGTCGTACATACAATTGGTTAACCCGAAAGCGGAATAGGAATAGGTAGCGGGTTAGATTAGGGTTCTTACGGCTTTAGAGAATCGATGACTGGCACAAGGCTGCGACATGTCTTGCTTGCTGCTAGTTGGGTTGATTCGAGCGAACGTCATGAGGAGGTGATGATGCCCGTCAGTCCGGGAGCTAGGAAGTTCAAGCTTTCCAAACGCTTTGAAAATAATGTGTTAATATTTGTTCGAATATCGGCTAGCATATGCCTACCTGAAAAAAACTCTACTACTCCGATTCCAGTGTAAGGAATCTTGCTCTCTGTCTCACTCTCTCTGACTCCAACAATCAGGACGTTGGACTCGGCGTCGGGAGTCGACTGCGTCAAGGTC
Source organism: Xylariaceae sp. FL0662B (assembly GCA_022376535.1). NCBI lineage: Eukaryota > Fungi > Ascomycota > Sordariomycetes > Xylariales > Xylariaceae > Xylariaceae sp. FL0662B. The sequence continues at coordinate 117,146 of JAJJKD010000032.1, read as the reverse complement.
AACCGACCAGTCGGGTTTGTGAGGAACGGGTAGCAAGGAAATACTTAGCGTCTTGGTATACTATTAATATACAAAGTCTTCCAATCTAGGGGGCAGCACACGATGGCAACGTCAGACCGCCTTGTCTACCTCTTTGGGGGTGTCAAGTAAGTGAACCTTTGCGAATGGCATTACTTCTCTCTCCCCCTCTATCTCACCTAGCCGAGGCTGACGCCAACAGAAGACCGTGGGAGTGAGTAGCATCCAGAACCACTCATTATCCCCTCTATTTTGTATCACGGGTATGGATTCCCTGATAGATCCCTATAACCACGCTAGGAATCCTCAGCCACGTCCTGGAATCCCCACCCGTCCACCAAACCGTCTTGAAGGGGAAAATAAAATATTAATAACCCCCATTACCGCAGTGAGAGCGACTGGGTTGCGTCCGACGACCGGGTACGAGGCGGCAGGAGCCGGAGCTATCTAGACTGCTCGGCCGACCCACCCGTCGCCTCGTTCCACGGCCACCTGGACACCACCGCCCTCGGGGGCGCCGGGTTCGCGTCCCAGCGGTCCAGAGACCCCCGATCCTGGGACGTATCCGGCTGTCGGGGCCTGTGCCTCAAATTCAAGGACGACGGTGGCGGCGGCGACGGCAAGAAGTACACCTTGGTTCTCAAGGACGAGGTCCTCCCCCGGCGCCCGGACGGCAGGGAGCGGGGCACGGTTAGTTGGGAGTACGACTTCGCGAGCCGGGATGCGGGGGCAGAACCGTTATTTATCCCGTGGAAAGACTTCAAGCCCATGTACCGAGGGAAACCGAAGCCTGACGCCAGGCCCTTGAACGTGGGCGATATTAGAAGAGTGGGCATCATGATGCGAAGGTGTGTGTCGGGCGACCGCAACACTCTCGAGTCTTTCGTACTGATCCAGCATTTTGTTTTTGAACAGCTTTTTCGGCCAGCAGGAGGGCCCGTTCAGGCTCGAGATTCAGTACATCGCGGCTGTTGAGTCTGGGGATGAAAGTGAACTGTCCATCGCCGAAACAAGCACAACTCGGGATGTCTAACTCTAGTTTAGAGCTGTGAGCGTAGAGAAGGAGCTCCGAAGAAAATTCGCGGCTCACCTAGTCATATAGTTCCCTCAGATAAGGATCTAGAAGGCTCAATCCGGTTATGGCGAATACATCATTCTCAATATAAGAGCTAGGCGTCATCTCAGTCAAAACAGTTCTCAAGTCTGCCCGCGATGGCCCGTATTCATAACCCACTCGGGTAAACCCGAATTCTATTAGAGGGACCAGTCGGCTTGTCGACTAACTGGCTTGCTCTAAATGAGGTCCAAAGTATCAACTCTTTACCATTTACGTAAAGCAAACACGGCGGTGTAGTTTTGGGTGTAAAGGAGTTTCTTCTGTATACCTACAACGTCCCATTCTACAACGGATCGTGTCAAAGATGACTTCGTCCCTGATGAGGTACTATCCACACACGACTGCCGCTCTGAGGTCACAGTCCTTAGCTTGCGGGAATTAGTATATTGGGATACTGTGTGTCTTACACCGAAAGAAGCGCCAAAAAAAGCACATATTGGTATAGAGGAGTCCTAGGATCTCCTATTATATGTCCTCACCTCTGTATATGAAGCCTAGTCTACGCGGTAGCTGACATGATAGGTGCGATAACGTGATCGTTATGTGACGCCTGTTCGACTATACCTGATAGTCTGGGCTACGTGAGAAAATGTGATCTATAACTTAACCAGTCCTTTGGTTTCCTCCAGTCGCTCCAGCCCGTTAACACTGAGGCGACGATCTCAGATTTCTAGAATCATAGGGGTTAGCAAACCTCCCCCTTCCCTTGTGAGAAGGGTGATAGCATACTATACTAGTCACGCTTCAAGAGTCAGTCGTTAATGAGGAGACTGTAAAGCAGTCTCCCGGCCCGGCATTCGTGTATATCGAGCATCAATCGCGCAACAACAGTCTATAGACGTACTTTGATAAACGCATTTTAACCATACAGCTACACAATGATGAGCTTCCTTTTGGATCTATATAATCCCAACATGTAGTACTTCCCAGTTACTCGACCCACTGCTCTTAGACTGCAGGTTGTCATCATGACTTGTATTCATTAGACATACCTAAAGTTTGCATAACCCCATCGATATAAGCGGTTATGATTCTCAATAATCACATGTCCAGCGTTCCCCCCGGCGTACATTACCAGCAGACCCGAACCAGTGTTCCATGTACTAAGTGTATTGCAGTATCCATACACACATAACGGAACTTATTCACTATAAACCGAGCTTCTGCGGTTTATACCGCACCTGTATAGAGTGGTAAACCATCTAGTGTAGACTTCGACAATGAGAGGCCCGAAGACGGGACGAGATAGATCGTGGGCGTTAAGTTGCCGGGATTCAAGTGCAGCCCCCGTCCCGGAAGACTAGTATATGCCAACGCCGAACATCCAGGTGGTCTCCTGTTCCTCTATAGGTAGCATCAACCGGGTATGCATGTATGGGATTACTCCTTAAGAAATTTATCATCGTTCGCCGAGCCCACCTGATATAATCCCGGTGTACGGGAGACTAAAAGCACTCGATGGACCCCAAGTCATGATAGCATGTAGCAGAGACAGGTGCTGCGGGATAGTCAAAGACGCCACAAACATCCAGTCGTCTCTGATGATCGTGAATATCCATAGGTCAGGGGTAGCTGAAATCGTATATCGCCTAGATGATCCGTAAACAGGAACCCTTGATGGCGTTGTCGGTGTTTTTAGTCAAATCCTGGGTTCACAATATCTAAGGCCTACAACGGCATAGGGGTTTTTCTCATAATAGACATATGCTGCCATAAGAAGACACTTGTGGGGATAGATCTTTGTTTAGCTCTGATGATCATACTTACCAGAATACTAAGTAGAAGGTCCTAGCAACACGATCCTACGATAGTGTTCGTTGGTCCTGGCTAGCTGATGGACCTAAATATTTATTACCACAACCGACTCAACGCATGAGAAACTTCAACGTGATAAGTAAATAGGTCTAAAGTAAGCATAGTTCTCCCATTTTTAGAAACAGCAAATCAACGACGTTTTCGAGTATCAAGAACTTAGGTAATTTGCAACCCGAATACATAAGTACATACACGGCTCTTATCCACTCTGCCTGCTCTGGGCTGATTACATAGCTACTCGTATACAATTACACTTGGCAAGTAATCGACTATAAACAATTAAGAAATCGAGCTGAAAACTTAAACGCAACAGCAGGCAAATTAACTTTACACAGCCCATGTTACTATTACAAATGGGGAACTGTTCTCGCTATTCACGCCAGCTAGCTGGGAAATAAATCATGTCAAAGTTTACCGCAAAAGACTTAAAGGTCCATTTACACCGAATCTAAGTTCATGCTAACAATAATTCCAAATCCATTTTTCTCCCCACTCCCTCACTCCGCCCCCGTCCAAATGACTGACTGAATGACTAGCGACGACTGTACTCGTGCTCGGCTGGAATACCTATCAACAACGCATCATCTCGGTCTATACCCAATCGAGGCCCATACATACTCATCCCCATGCGGTGGTTCGTGCTCTGTAGCATATTACGTATATCGATAGAGTTTCTGCCTGCTAGGTACTCTGGACTAACCACCCCCGTACAAGACTATAGCTATAGGTAGCGAATCAATATAACGTTTCCAAGCCGACTATGTCTTGAATAACAACAGCACCGAGGACGGCGAGGATTCGAGGTAGGTGATCTATGCCCGAGGAGACGACGATAACTGTCCCTGTGTCCTCGAGGGCTAGGCGGTTCATGTTGGGGACACCAGCGGTTTCATCTTTCGTTGGCTTCACGAACATCTATCTCTGATTGGGGACGACGAGACTCAAAAAGCTTCTATGGATTGCGGCTATTGCGATGCTTGGGATACGAACCCCGGTTTATGGATGAATAGTGCGAGTGTTATCTGTTTACAGTATCATTTCGTCTAGCCTAGGATGAGTAGTTAATCCAGGCGGTACAAGCTGGAAAGCTTCAGTTTGGCCTGAATGAATCCGCTAGCGCGTTGTACTCTCAAGAGAAACACAGGCATAGGGAAGACATACTCGCTGTCTTATTAAATAATATATCAGTATATACTAGTTCTAGGCGCACATATTGTCAGGGCGCCTAGTGCAACTTAGAGCTCTTTATATTCCTTGATCACCATCCCATAAACGCCGGTACCGCCCTCAAGACTTTACCCATGTAGGCCGTCAAAGTCCGCAAAGCATGTTCCTACAGCTCCAACAGCGCCTCAAAGTTTTTATGACCAGCTCAACTTCATAATATATCGTGTAGAGAGGCTTCCTATAATAATAAACACATGAGATGTAGCATGACTGCGGCAACTTGTGGAGTAGATGGGCGGCGAAGCCACCAATCATGCATCATAATCTAAAATGTCAATATATACCTCAACAAGTAGAACCCTGGGAGACGCAATATCTTTAGCTGGTCTCCGCTCCGATAGCGAAGCATGGTGGTCTTCATGTTGGACAAAGGGGCTGTCTCCACTATGTCCAGTCCATGCTTATTGTCCCGATAATGGGTCGAAATTTAGAGTACGAAAAATGTTGATTGTTTTGATATGGACAAGTATCCATATTCGCAAACTTAGGCGACGTTGGAAGGAACTGTTGATGGCTCTGTTTCGAGTTCATGATCCGTCTCGGGTAGGATAGCAGGTTCGGGCTCATTGTCACTCACTACAGTGCTAGGTAAGTAATTGTTGTAAATATGTAAAGGCCTCTAAGGAACTGAAATAGTTTGCTTGAACTCGGCGTTGAAGTGGAAGAACAAATGGGAGATGTTAGTACTCACTGCTTCCATAACCAGTGTCTGTGTCGATTGCCATGCCGACAACACCACGAGTCACAGCCAAGCACCTTTCGACCATCTGGTGTCGAATCTCCGGCTCGAGACCGCAGTCCTTGCCAGTCCATATACGTAACGTGCCCGAAAGACGCTCAAGCGTGTTGGCGCACGCTTCGGCCGCGAATTCATGTTTTGCTAGGCGGCCCATTAATTTGAAGGTCGCAGTATATCCAAGCAATCCCATGTCGATAATTGGGTGAATTTGGTCAATCACGTGGTAGATGTCGATGGGTTCTTCGGGCGGAGAGAACTTCTGAAGGTGCGCGATTGCCATGGCACAGAGAAGAGAGATGCGCATTTCGGTAGTCATCATAAGGGAAGGTGGGAGGTCCTTGATTGGGCTGGATGGCCTGAGGTGATCCAAGGTACCTGAGGGACCGTTGAGTGATAGTGCTGGCGTCACAGGCCCAATGGCCTGCAATGCTGCCATTATATTTATGCTGCGCTTCTCATTGAAAAGCACAGCACGCGCGACTAGGGCTCGATTTTGGGCGATCGATCCGATCGGGGCGGTCCTAATGGCGAGTGAAACGCCCTCCTCTACAAGCTGGGTCGCATCTGCCTCAAACCCTTCTTGGGTGAGAAGGCTGTTTGTGAGCGCACGCTGCAGTGTCATGTTCGACCACCAAGCCGCAACAGCATCCATCGGCGAACGAATGGGTAAATCATCCACTACCGTGGCCATGCCATCAGTGATGCCAATGGCATTGTGTTCAGTTGGGCGGTTCCAGGCGAGGTTGTGCGCCCGTTGAATGATGCTTTGGTTTAACACCTCGTCGCAATCTTGCTCAAGAAGAAGTGCCAAATGATCCGGCAATTCGTCGTCGGAATGCTCTTGGCCGCCGCGTCGAAGCTGTGTCAAAAGCCGCTGTAATTTCTTCGCTTCGTTCCACTTAGCTTTAGCCAGTTTCGATGCAAAGGTATCGAGAACCCCCAGCTGGATGCCGGAGAGTCCAACTTCCCATAAAAGCACACGGATATGCAGTGCCTTAAGCATTAGTCCTAACGGAGTGGTGGGAAGTGTGCCGGAGGCAAGCAGAGTCAAGGTAAGCCGGCTTTTGCTAATCTCGACATCGCCTCCTGCAAGTTGAGCTTCCAAAGCAATTGTCCATGCCTTAACACGGGCGAGCTCCTGGTCTTCAGTAAGACCTGTGATCATCTGATAGCGATGGATGCCGATGAGATTTCTCAGGCTTAACTTTAGTGTTTTCAGGCCAAGGGCGGCGGCTTCGAGAAAGAAATTGTGACGGGGAACCCAAACAGTCTGGATAGCTGTGAGCCATGCTTGGCGGCGCACGTGAATGGATGATGCCAACGACGGTACTGCTTCCAGCGATGCTGCTTGTTGTTGTTTCGGAACCTTTAAGCCGGGTGGTTTGCGGTCCATAAGCGAAGGGATAACTGCCCACCAGATGCTGCAGATCAATAACACAAGTTTGAGCATGTACATCACTTGTGCGCCGTGCACGTGATATCCCATGAAGTTGACATTTAGCGAAGAAGTTAGCAACCCGAAGAGTTGAGTGGGCAAGGCGAAAAGGCCCCGACCTTCAGGTGTCTCTTTGCTCTGCTCATCCTCCCTAACGGCTTCTAGAAGCATTAGTCCGGCGAGGGAGCCAACCATCAACTTCCCAAAATAAGGACCAGCATTTTGCCACCCTCTTGCTTGCATATGCTGCTGCTGTTGGTGAATTTGCTGCTGGCGTACCATGGCGGGGTTGGCTCTGAACTGTTGTTGTGGTACTGGGTACGGCTGGCCTGTTGCTAGCTGCGCGGCAATAATACGTTTCATGTCGTCGGGTACTTGAATCATGCCCGGAGGATCAGAACGACCAGGCGTAGGCATGGGCGAGTTCGCATAGTTATTGGTATCCTGAGAGTACTGAGCAGGTGTTGACGGTGGAACCTGTTGCATAGGACTGATTCCGCCGTTCATCGCACCAGCCATGAAGAGTTTCTCAAATGCAGCTATCCGTTGCTGCATGACCGAGTTCTCGTCCATGAGTCTAGAGTTTCTTTTCTCCAGATGTCGGATGTATTCGGTAGCTTTACTAAGGACCTGCATAGAGTTTAGCCACAATGCGAAACCTCCAAAACCTTGATAAACGAACTGTTGCTTTATTTAGCTTATGCGCAGGCGTTAAGCCATGTAGCTCCTCTCTATCTTCCGTGGTATCTTCTCCCCGAGCACTCTTCGACATGATGCGGAGACTTGGAACGCTGTCTCTCAAAGCTGCTATCTTATCGTTTAGATTAGTGCGGTATCTCTTCTCGATCATGTTGTGTGCTGTCTTTTTAACGGGGTGATGGCCATCAAAATCGTCGTCCTCGTCGTCGTCCACGTCGATGGAAGATTTTCGCTTACGGCTATTCGACTTGTTCGACTGGTCTTGGTCTTCGGGTGATGATATCGAGGATGACTTGTACAGCGGGCCGGCCGAGTCCGGACTCTCCTCGCTCTTTGGGGAGCGGTACTGAAGTTGGGCTGGCATAGCAATCTTTTGTAATTGGTGCCGCTGCTCCTCTGTGAGGGCGCCGGGGCCTGAAGAGGCGACATTTGACCGAACTTGCAATGGAGTCGAAACGGCAAGCGGCCCGGCCGTTGTCACTTCGTTCGAATGGGCGAGGCCGGTGGACGAAGGCGCCATCGCAGCGGACTGCTGCGGCAGCGGTGGTTGTGATTGATTGCCATGGTTTACGGCCGGCTGTTGACCTAGATTCCAGTCATCTTGATAAAAAGGGTTGTTGTCGTATGCGTCGTAGGGAGGGGTGTCCTGGAAGGTCCAGCTGGGATCGTTGAAGAATTGGTGGTTGTTAGTGACCTGCGCGTCACTAGGATTGGTGCTGTCTTGGTAATACGGCCCGTTTGCATCATCGAGACCAAAGAGGTCCTGCTGGTCCTGCTGGTCCGTCATGCTGGGACTGGGACTGGGACTGGTGCGATCATCAGATGCAAGTGTGGTTCGACATGAGCAGGGCTGGAGACTTTCAGCCGCGCTCGTCTTTGGCCAACGTAGGCGGAAAGGAGGGGTTTTTGGCCCAGGAGGCGGAAATGACCGGGGTTGGGATTTTTTTATGAGCTGATCGTATGTCCTGGAGTGGTATAGTACGCTTATCGGGAGATATAAAGTATGGTGCGTAGAATGACGGATGGATTGGACTTGGATTGAAGAGTTGGTTTACACGATGCCAATTGATATTTCTGGGTGGGAGACGTCGGACGTTCAATGTTGTTGTGAGGAGGAGGAATTGTGATCACAGACTGTGGTTTTTCTCCGGTTTGAAACACGGTAAATATGGACGAAAAGAATTGATCTTGAAGGCGACGCTTTATTATGCGACGCCAAGACCCGTACGCTACTAATGCTGTGCAAGGACGGGGATACTGGGATCATCTCACAGGCAGATAATCAATAACTGAACCACCCACGAGATGGCTGGATGGCGGGATGGTGGACGGGGGGATGGATGGTGGATAAGTTATGACAGTCTGAACTCTGATCTCTCCAAGAGACTCTTCGAACGACTCCAAGCACCAAGGTTGTTTAGTCGCGGGAATAGTCTGGTAACCTCTCTCTCTCTCTCTCTCTCTCTCTCTTTTTCTTTCCGTGTCTCTCCCCCTTCTCGCCCGTCTGCTATCAGATGCACTGAATAGGTAGCGAATACGGGTAGTGAGTGTAAGAGATAGTGCGTGTGTGTGTGTACAGTACTGTAGGGGGCCACTTGCCACCCACAAGATTTGGTGTCCGAGATCTTGGAATCCGGAATGCGGAATTGCCAAACCGTGGTGTGTGTTGGATGGAGGATAGAGAGGAAATCGGGGGATTGTCGATAGTACCGGTATGGTCAAAAGAGAGAATCATACGATGGCGGGAACCGATCGGGCCTTGCGAACTAAATTGCTACGTAGTCCTGATAGTGTACTTGCCAAGGTACTTGCTAAACTTGCGGCCAGTCTGCGAGCCCCGCCTGCTCGACTGTCATTGATCAGCTTCTTGGTCTAGCCCGGTTTAGCTGCTTAAGGATCTGGAGCCAGTCCATAGGGGAGTGGAGAGTGCTAGGTTAGGGAAGTGCCTTCAATGTCAGCTTCCACACTGCTTGTTCGGGTTCTAGCCGACACATACTGCGTACTCGTACATACTTAGGTACGTATGCCAACGAACCACTACGTAAGTAGGTGCTAGGTACGGCTATGTCGACGGGAGATATACCTAAATCTCTATTATGTCACTATGAGTAAAGCTGGGTTTTGGCACTAGTAATAAGACATGTATAAAAGTTTAAAAGACTCTATAGTGTTGGCTTAGACCTGAAGACTGTGATCATTTCCCTTTAACTTTTGCCTGTCTCCAGAGTCTCGACCACGAATTAGAGACATCGTGCGACGCTAAGAATATAAGTACTATGTTTTTTTTTCTTCATTTTCTTTATTTTTGTCCTTCGTGTCGCACCGCGAGCCTGGCGGGTGGCTGACTGACTAGTAGGCGCTCTACTGCGTAATGAATATTTTGTCCGGTAAGCCTATTATGTACCTACTAGCACGCGTATGATACATACGTTACACAGTGTCTTGACGATGCGTTCTGTTCAATAAGAAAAGGTCAAGGCTGCCCATAACCTTACGTTTTAATATCAACAATCGTTTATTCATAATAAGTGAAACAGGCGGTCCTTGCCGTGCACTAAGCCATTCCACAAGCCACCATCGATCATGAACTAGGGACCGCAGTGAGCGTTTGCGACGTCATCGGGATGTAGAGCAATGAACTTGGAGCCACATGGACTAATTTATAGATCGAGATCGCCAATGTTTCCTGTGCACAAATGCAGCGAATAGGCCTTACGTTGACAGTCATAAGTTGAAGATGGACTGTGTCAATAGATAGATACCTAGATGGGGGTAAGGAGGCGAAGGGGGAATATATATATGTAAGACAGCCCTTCATGATGAGACTATTAGATTTCTGTATACGTAGTACAGTTTGCGCTTAGGCTGTTAAGAGACCGTCATAATTCATGAACCCAGCTGCCCGAGTCGCCTGCTGTGTAGTGTGTTACTACTGCCCGGCTCTTTTTCACGTGAAGGCGAATTGGGACATGGATTAAGTCGATAACCAGACAGAGAAGTACTACTGATTGATTGAAATGCTACTGAAATTTTCGATGGAGGTGAGCCCCCCAATAAGGTTCAGGTATATAAAATTATAGACGATTGACATAACGGAGCTTGAGGCCGGGATAATCCTTTCCAAACCAGTCGTTGCTGGTTGTGACGAAGTCATCGTCGCATTTTCCATTTTCCAACATAGAAGCCCCTCAGCCCCTCGACCCTCTACTTGTAAGAATAAACTTTGACTAAAATAAATTAATTGAGACGTTCTATTGAGAAATCATCCAGTAGCCAGACCGGTGTGTCAACGGCGTCTACCAAACCTCATCCGAACTCTGCACCATTTCCATTGTCGGTGTCTTGGGCTGTAGCTGCTTCATCCGTTTGCGATCCGCCTTAGTGACTAGTGACGGTGTGACGGGGACTACCGGTGAGAAGGGCTGATACGGTGTGTAGGGCACCGGTGCTCCTGTCCATGGTGTCCGAAGACCCGATGGCGATAGAGGAGTCGTTCTTTCAAACGTCGTCTGCTTCGTGGTCTGTGTACTAGGCGAGCTTATCGAGGGCTCATAAGCGCGTAGAGGAAGAGCACCGCCAGTACGGACTGCCGATGGTGCGTTCGGTCGCGAGAAGGATTGCCCTGGCCTGGGCGAAGTTGGAAATGTTGCCCCAGGCTTCGGTGATGCCGGCAATGAAGGGAAGCGATTGACGCCCGGTTTTGGCGAGGAGGGCAAACCGACCAAGGGTGTCGTCGACCGCTCCGAGACAGCCGAAATGGGGTCAGCTTCCGTGTACTGCGAGTTATGGCGTAAATGTCCCAATCGTTCGTCGATGCTCTGTGTACTCTCAGGTGAGATATCTGGTGGCGTTATGGGAGCTACCGGCCCGTGCGGCCTGCTGATTCGCGGATATGGGTGCTGATCATTTGGGATAGGAGGAGGAGACGCCGGTGCATACTGGCGAGGAGGAATGGTGTTCATTTCCTCTTCTTCACGGCGTGGAAACGTACCCGACATTGGCGTCATGATAGGGGATGAGATGCTTATACCCTTAGCATTCTTCTTCCTGGGGGACCTGAGAGCTGACAAAAAAGATGATGTTTTGGATTGAGTCTTTTCCGGGGGAGACTGTGCGAGATTAAGGTTGGTAGGCTTGGCTTTGCCCTTCTTTGGAGTATCTTGCTTAGGAGTCTGCTGTAATAATGGCGCGGGAGGCTTGTCCAATGTCACTCCTGCCTGCTTTGCTTCCTCTTGTTCCATTACAAACTTGTACATTTCTTCTAGTTGCTGTTGCGCCATCTCGCGATCTGCGGCGACCACCCTTTGGTCGACCAACGGGTTGACACCAAGAGTACTAGTGGACTGGAATGAAGGATAGAAATAGGGACCAGGTCCCGTTGGGTTCGATGGCGTTGAAGGTGTCGGATAAGAAAAGTTCTGGATGGGCGACTTTGGTGACTGAGGGTACTGAGGAAGCGGCGGGAAAGCGAATTGATACTGGAGCCTGTCGGCTAGCTCTTCTTCCCCGGCTGTGAGGTGTTCGCGACGTCTCTTCGCGAGGATAAGTAGGACAGCAGCAACGGCAACGAGCGAAAGGGCATAAGATCCAACTATGCCGCCGATCTGGGCTGGAAGGAAAGCTGGATTCCGCAAGGCTCCGGCCGAAAGCGGAGGACCGTCCTCAGGGGACGGGGGAGGATCGAAGTAGTTGCTGTGGAGATCTTCTATCACGGAAGAAGAGCAGAAAGAAGTAAAGGTTGAAGAAAGTAAAAGCAAGGCGAAGTGAAGCGAGGAGGGCGTGGTATAAAAATGCAGTCGCATCGTGTGCGACCCTGATCTTCATGAGATATACCTGTGTATATATCCCAGCTTCTTAGTCAGGCCTCCCGACGGATCAATCGAAACACATCTTGCTGGAGAAGTAACAAGCTCGAACACGCAATTGAGAGGACAAAGGGTATATAGCGGCTGATGATGTTCGGCAGTGTGTCGAAGTGGACCGGAAGGGGACGATGGCAACATGATAAGATGGGCGCTTTCAGTGTGAACTGGCATCTCACTCGTCGGCCCCCGAAAGGCACTTGGCCCCATGCATAAGGGCCGCCAGGAATAGCGCCCACTGAGCGTGACAAACCAGATAGATTACCATCCTGGCCATCTTGATGTTTGCGGTGGGCAATAGGCAAATCTGATCTTCTAATTCTGGTTGGATGAGAATATGGTAAGGGCAGGGAATTTAAGCGCCGTGAAGGTGAAAGTTGGAGTTGATCAGGAGTTGATTGGTGGTCAACTCGCACAACACTACCGACCCCGCATGTCGGTCCCTGCCTCCTACCTGGCAGCCCTGGTACCGATGCAGCCCGATGTACGTAGTATGTATGTTGGTACATACATGTACCACCTTACTTAAGCTGCTACGATAACCTCCCCTCCCCCTTGCAGTTCCAACTCTCTTCCAAAACTGATTGGTGGTGTTGGTGTTGGAGAGTTGGAAAATATGAATGGCTACCTAGTTTGAGTACCTATCAGAGGACAGGCCAACCGATGACTGCTGGTCAATATAATTTATACTAGTGTACTAGCACTAACAATTTTCCACGTTCTTATTAACGGGAAGACATTAGTAAATTGTTAGTGTGGCTGTATTACCTTCATGTTGAACACCAGCTGATGGGAATACTTCATGGAACCTAGTACCTGAGCGTCTAGCAGACTCCATTACGCCGTATGCAGTTATCATCACGCAAACGAGACTTAAGGCTTACTGATAAAGAGTGCTCACTATTCCTCTTCGAATCTCATCACAGTTCCAACGTATCAATTCTCCCGATTGACCTCATCGCTGGTGTTATTTTCACCTTTTGTGATTACTGCAGAGTGCGGACGGCTTCGTCACAGGCGTCCATGGTGATAGGAAGGAGAACTAGCGGCAACGACGCTTGATCGGCCTTGATTCAGGGGTCTGAGCAGGGGAACGGCGTTAAAATGCGAAGTTTCCTATACTGACCTATTAAGGTAGTATGATTGGATATAAGAGAAACAATTTAGGTTGGTACTTTAAGGTAGGCAACGACTCGAGTTGGTTGTTGGAAGTTGATGCTTTAAGTACCTATGGCTTTCATAGGGGGAGATCGTGCTAAGCCACCTTAGTTGTCGCCTATCGCCTACCTAATGTACCACTGGGACGTGGGAGAGCCACTTTCACTTTGCTCCCCCACTTCCCAGTGGTTAGAGCCCACAGGCACGTAAGCCACAGAAAGAAGAAAGGTTCCAATTGTCTGGGTTATACTGCCAGTAGGTGGCTCGTGCATATCTAATGTTACTCTTCAAGTTTGCCCTCTACTTATCTTTTCCATTCTAGATACTTAGTATACCACTTCGTTCAGGGCAACATTGGAGTTATGGTCATTGCCTTGCTCTGGTTGACTTCACTGTATGTCTTGTTTGGTGTCTTCGGGATGCGGTCACCTGATTTCGTGTTTAGTTCAAGAACCCTCGAAGTACACGACCAAAAAGAGCTACGGTAAGGTACCGCGTCTCGATCGACATATTCCTATGAGACGCGTTAGCTTATCTGTACGTACCTCGACCTACCTACAGAACTCAACGTTGGTATTAGGTACTTTAAATCCACGAGTATACTGATACTGCGGCTTCATGGGGGAAACAAGTATTTGAAAATACTCCAATGCTTGTTTTTGACTTGAAAAGTCGTGTCCTTGTCATCCTGGGTTCTTAGCTATGGCGGGCTCCACGGCTGACAACATCTTCCAATCGCTGAATAAGGCACAATCCCGAGCTGTCAGCTCGAACGCTGCCACTGTTGCTATTTTGGCTGGACCAGGAAGCGGCAAGACTCATACGCTCACTTCCCGAGTCGTCTGGCTTATTGACCATGTGGGAATCAAGCCATGCGACATCCTTGTCGCAACCTTTACTGTCAAGGCCTCCAATGAGATGAAGATGCGCATTGGACAGGCTCTGTCGGATGGTCGCGAGAAGAAAATCATCCTCGGTACCTTTCACAGTATTGCCCGCCGATATCTCGCTACGTATGGCCAGCGTATTGGGTTGGACCCGAAGTTCGGCATTGCAGATGACTCGGACTCGAGCGGCATCATCAAACGTATTTGCAAGAGGTTGAATACCCCAGTGGAGCCTGCCCGTGCCCGCGCTTGGATAAGCAAACGCAAAGCCAAAGGAACCTCGGACGAACAGACTGTCAGGGCTAAGAATGGCAAGAATATAGAGTCCCAAGCTCTGGAACAGTGCTACCGAGAGTACCAAGACCATCTTGAACGGTCGAATCTCCTCGATTATGACGACCTGCTTGTCCGCTGTGTTGAGCTCCTCCGCAAGTTCCCTTCCTGTGTTTCAAACATTCAGACAGTCTTGATCGACGAATATCAAGACACGAATGGCATCCAATATGATCTTATGAAACTTTTCGCCCAGAAGAACCGGCGAGTTACCATAGTGGGAGATCCAGACCAGAGCATCTATGGATGGCGATCGGCAGAAATAAGAAATCTTCATCGCCTGCTCCGCGACTTTCCTGGTACTGATGAAGTATCGCTCGAGGAGAACTACAGATCCTCGAGTTCCATTCTTGATGTGTCCTTGAAGGTAATCCAACAAGACCAAGAAAGATATAAAAAAGCATTGTTACCAATCCACAACAGAGGTACTCGGCCGGTCCTTCGTAAACTACGAAGCTCTACGATCGAGGCAGACTGGATTGTCTCCGAGATTAAACGAATAAAGTTGATGTCTGGCAACATGATTAGGTCGGACGATATTGCGATTCTGCTTCGGTCTGCCTCATTGTCGAGGCATATTGAATCTGCTCTGGGTAGGGAAGGCATATCTTATAGAATGGTGGGCGGCTTCAAATTCTATGAGCGGAGTGAGATCAAGACCATCTTGGATTATTTAAGGATTATACACCAGCCTGATAACAATGATGCTCTTGCGAGAATTATAAATGTTCCAAAGCGAGGTATTGGTGATGCGACAATTAAGTCCTTGCTGGAAGAAGCTGAACGCAACAGTATGAGCCTCTGGGACCTCCTTGGCAAACATTGCCGAGGCGACCGCATAGCAAAGACAACCATTAGGAAGCAGACGGAGCAGAAAATCAGCGGTGAATTGATTAGATTAATTACCGGCCTGCGGATTCGACTGCGGTCAAACGATGGGACTCCCGTCAACCTGGTCGAAATCATCAACCAATTACTTCACGATTTGCGGTTCGAGAAATTTCTGGAGGATACACACGGTCCGGAGTACGAGTCTCGATGGACGAACGTCCAGGAGTTCGTGGGGCTTGCTGCAGAGTTCATGAATCAGGACCGGCCGGAGGAAGACATGCTTCCAGTCATCGACAGTTCTGCTCGAATTCCCGACAACGACGTCCTTGCCCGGTTCTTGGCGAATGTATCTCTGGCGTCTGACAAACAGACTAATGACAAAGACAAGGATGATAACCCTCAAGTCACAGTCTCCACGATACACGCGGCAAAGGGCTTGGAATGGCCAGTCGTCTTTGTTCCGGCAGTCTATAAGGGGTCCATACCACATATGCGAGCCGAAGATGAAAATGAGGAGCGGCGGTTGCTGTACGTGGCGATGACTCGAGCCAAGGCTCTACTCTATCTGAGCTGTCCGATGCATACTGGTAACAGTGGTCAAGATGTCCTACAGCTTTCGCCCTTTATCGAAGATATATCGTCCTCAAATTTTTTAAAAAGGGGTCCCTCATTTGATCGGTCAGTAATGTCGGAAGTAGCGAGCATCCTACAGAGACAGCTACCGCTGGAAGAGGTAATCTACAAAGGTATGCCGCCAATGGCAGCGCTCGAAGACAATCTTTTGCCAGTCGACCCGGCGCAAACACAACAGGAGTCTGGCAGCCTGGGTGGCAATAGACCTATCCAGAATCCTGGGCCCAACAAACGGCAAAAGCTTCATCACAGTGGTGGGGGCGGTCATATAGCCGATGATTCGATCGACGGCTGGGCCGCACCATACGCGACAACAATGCAGAGGTCCTCTTCCTTTACCGTGCCTCACCAACCAACATCGGGCTTTACCACAGCCGGGGCCCACTACGCAAGTGTTACCGCTGCGGAAGCCAAGAACGCCGCAAAGCAACCGCAGGGGGTGGCACGGAAACCCCAATTCAATCGGGCCCCGACTCAAAGGAGTCTACTCAACTATAGTTACGGCGTGGTGAACCATGACAAGTCTAACCAAGCAAACGACGAGCCGACCACGCCCCCAAGGCCAAGGCATGTGGCGCCTTACCAACACCGACTTCAACGATCGCAAAGCTACGGATACGGACAACGCGGTGCCCAGTTCCAGTTACCTTCGACCAAGGGAACGCCAGCACAAGCCGCCATCGACCCGGGGCTAGCGAACCACAAGCTCGGCTCGGCAAAAATGTCGACCAGACCCACCAGCCGTCGGGAACGGGAAGAAGGGCCGTCGAAACAGTACGCGTGCTTCTCGAGCTCGCCGACCAAGGCGTCGCCAGAGAAGAAGAAGAAGCCTACCGACAGTAACGGGGCCGAGAAGGAGAACGCGGTGCCGCCGGAGGAGGAGCAGACACGGCCGGCGGCAAGCTTTCACGCTACGACCGTGAACGCCGCGGCGGTGCGGAGAGGAGCCGGCGGGATCCAGAGACCCGCGCCCTTGGGGCGAAGCGGCATTACCCCTATGGATAAGTTGAAACGGCCGTTCAAGCTCAGCGTGAAGCGACCATAGATAGATAGCATATATAACGCGGTGGAAAACCTAACCTGTAGACAAACACGCGAGGAAGATGGGATGGATTGTAGCGATGTATAGAAAAATCAATCAATCAATTATTGTATCGTTCTACTTCTACGCATCTATAGACGGGGTATATATAGACACCGTCGTGTTTTTAGTCTATCGAGCAGATAGATACCCAATCTCAAACAATCTGACACTGGCTGGCATCATGAATACTTTATACTCCAAACTCCTCGATCTCTCTAGATATCAATTTATCCCCCCCCCCCTCTCTACTCTGGATCTGTTTTCTGGTCACAACCTCCGCCGCCCCCGGTTCTATTCCTGCGACTGTTCGAACACCTTGGTTCCAAATTTCCACACCTCGTCGACGACGAGGCCAGGGCCCAAGCGGCCCTGGGTCTCGGACAACACCACCATGTCGGCGTCGGCGCCGTCATCCAGACACCCCTTTACGCCCTGCAGGCCCAGCATCGCGGCCGGCGTCGCCGTGACGGCTTTCAGGGCCTGGGGTATGCTCGCGCCCGACCACTTAAGGAAATTCGACACGCACTCGACGAGGGTTATGGTACTATTAGTTACTTATTAGTCGACAGACCAACTGGCGAGAAATTCGCGTGAGGGTAGGTAGGGAGGTAGATAGATAGATGGATTAATGAATGATTGGACTTACCTTCCGGCAATCGTGTTGGAGCCCTCCAAGAGCAGCGTCGTGCCCTTCTTGACGAGATTGCTCGTGTGGCCGCCGTTGGTCCACTGGTAGGCGCCGTCGGGGAGGCCGACCATGTGCATCGAGTCGGTGACGAGGATGAAGCCGTCCGGGTGCGCGTTGAAGGCGATCTTGATGGTGGTGGGGTGCAGGTGCTGGCCGTCGGCGATGACGCCGAAGTAGGGGCGCGGCAGGCTCTCGGCCATGCCCAGGACGCCAAAGATGCCGGGGTTGCGGTGGTGCAGCGGCCGCATGGCGTTGAAGAGGTGCGTGATCATCGTCGCGCCCTCCGCCACCGCCGCCGACGCCTCTTCGTACGTCGCCTCCGAGTGGCCGATGGAGTAGACGATGCCGCGGCTGGTGATTTCGGGGATGAGCTTGGTCATCTGTCCGACCTCTGGCGCGGCCGTGAGCATCTTGATCGGCATGGGCCGGAACTTGTCCTCTGGGTTGAGGTTGGATGCGCCGTAGCAGGCCTCCAAGTCCTCGAAGGTCTCGGCTTGTCGTAGCACGGCTACGTTATGGACACCGTTCTTGCTTGGACTCAAGAACGGGCCTTCCACATGCGCACCTAGAGATTCTGCGCCATCCTCCGCAATCTGTCGGTATCCAGATGGGCCTAGGTGTGGTAATGCCCGCTTGTAAATCTCGCTTCGCTGGCTTGTGATGGTCGGCACGTACGAAGTGACGCCCGTCTTTACTAATTCTTTGTTCAACTCTTTTACCTTCTTAGCGTAGACGGCAGGCTCGAGAAATGTCGAGAAGTTAAAGCCAAAAGCTCCATTTAGTTGACATTCGATGAAACCTGGCGCCAGGATACGGCCACCAAGATCGATTACCTCGTCTGGGAGGATAAGGTTATCATAAAAGGCAGCCTGGCTCCTGACGATTTTACCGGTGATGGAGTTAACCCAAAGGTCTTCTTCGATTAGAGAACTGTCTCTCAGGATGCGGCAGTTGGTAAACTTGGTAATGCCATTGCCACCGTTCTTTGGCGTTGACTTGGGCGAGGACGGTAAAGAATGTGGCATAGTGAATCTCTGGAAACGGTAGAGAAGGGAAGAGAGTTAATTTGTATTATTATGATTGTTATGTTCCGTCGAGTTGTAGGACGACTGCCCCTTCAGCGAGTATTCTAGTCTCCATGGACGAAATAAACCGAAGGACTAGAAACTGGAAAACTGCATGTACTTATCGTGATATCGCGTACGTAAGAACACGGAATGCCGAATCCGACTGTCTGGCAGCGCCGAAGACTCGGAGTGGTGGAGCCCCATGTAGAGACTGGGAGGTGACGATACCTATGGCGACTAACAGGGCCCGTTGCGATTCTGGTATGTGCGAGTACCCACAGCGCTGCTCACCCACGGTGGCGGTGGGGCTCCGAATGTGACAGTCGAACCCAATTTTCCCAATGGACTGATGCCATTCCCCCTTGACCAGTGGGACGAACATGTGACTAAAGAGAAGGGCTGACTGGTTGAGTTCTTCAGGCGATTCAGGTAAGCCAAGGACTAGTTACTAAGCCGCAACAACATCAGCTACTGTACCTAGGAGGTTAGTTGTCAGTGGTGACATCAGCTACTGCGTATCATTGGTATCACTGGTATCTAGTATCTTGGGTATCATGCTTGTGTTGGCAGCGTTTATCATCGGGCCTTTACATAACTTGACTCCAACAATATCACATCAGAACCTTGGAGGTCGACCGGAAAAGCTGTGTGTGACGATCCATTTTCATTAGGTAGTCTGAATCATAAAGGTGGGCTTTTTGCATGTATGTATGAGGCAAACCACCGGCAAAAGGTAACGTTGCGAAACGCAGGTAGTATGTGGAAGCAAAAAGCAACCCGTGGACCTATTTTGAGAAGTAACGGGGAAGACCTCACTTAAGACACCGAAAGGTACATACTTAGCTCTAGTAGTGCCAAAGTAGGAATGGTCCATTTACACCAATACACACTCCGAAATGATCTAGCCAGGCGTGCTAGATTGGAGTTCCAGGTATGTTAAGTATATCTGCTTAACTGCTGTAAAGCAGCACCTCCACAAATATCCAGGATAGTGGCCGATCAGAAAACACATAGACCAGTCAGTATACATCTAGTATCACCGAAATTCGCTCAAGATATAAGTACTGAGCTTAACATGGTTACATGACCATCCACTAGAATTTGGTGTCCTTATGGGTAGCTGCTGTTAGGATGGGGTGACCTGGAGCTGTGCATGGGGGTGCTGCTTTACAGCAGTTGAGGAGATACTAGTGTATGTAGCAAGTTGTTAGGGCTCCTTGCGCCTATCGAACCCCCCAAATTTACTTACATAAGACGTGCTTATGCATCCATGCTACATTACCTAATAAACGTACATATCCGTTGTGTGTATAGTGTGCATGTATGTATGTACCTACATAACTAAGTAATTAGATAGGGTTAACAGGCACTGACCTAATAACTACAGAGGTAGTCGGTGTTCACTACTCTCTACACACCTTACTCAGCTCATACATTGATGTTCTTGCTCCCATCCAAACACACCAGAAAGGGACCGGTCGGTCATATCAGCGCTCTATCCAAACTATACCCAATCTCACCATCACGGTATCTCATCTCCGCATTCGTCTCATCTCATTTTTAATTCGTTACACTCGCCCTTGAATGGTCCGAGCTCCGTCCTGAACCTGTCTTCTCTTGATGCATACGCCGGCCAGTCCACTTCACCTAGCAATAGCGTGACGCTAGGGTCTTTTACGGTGTTGTAAAATTGTAAAACATATTGGGAAAATGGCAAAGTCGAATAGTGATTTGGACCCACTATGGCAGGACCTCGACTGGTGAGTGTGTTGGGCCTCTTGTTCTCCATACAGTACCCAGATCTTTCCGGGCCAAGCCTTTGCTGGTGCTGTCCGGCTGTACTTGTAGGTATGGCTGAAGCAGATCGCTGACTTCGGGGAAACAGGGCGATTGGCCAGATACTGATCATGGGGTGGGATGGTACCGAAGTGACGCCTCAAATTAAGAATCTAATTCAGAATCACCATTTAGGTTCCATTATCCTCACAGCTAAGAACCTCAAATGTATTCACCCGTCTACACCCCTGGAAGCCGCCTTGAGGCTCACCCATGCACGTGACAGGCAGGCACCGACTAATATAATCTATAGCTGCTGAGCAGACCGCATCTCTGGTCCAGGAACTTCAGACGATAGCACACCAAGCCGGACATCCTCAGCCGCTATTGATTGCTGTTGACCAGGAGAATGGGGGCGTTAATAGCCTCTTCGATGAGGCTTATATCTGCCAGTTTCCCAGCGCGATGGGGGTTGCTGCTACGGGAAGTCCAGAGCTGGCATACGATATAGCAAAAGCTACAGCCACTGAAGTTTCAGCTGTTGGTGTCAATCTCATCCTAGGGCCCGTTCTAGACGTCTTGACAAATGCTCGACATCAGCCTCTCGGGGTACGAGCTACCGGAGATGATCCTCAGGAAGCATCCCAATTTTGTATCGCTGCAATCAATGGCTTCAAGGATGCTGGCGTCGCCACTTGCGGGAAACATTTTCCATCATATGGAAACCTGGACTTCCTAGGCTCAAGCCTGGATATGCCTATTATTACTCAGACCTTGGAAGAGCTTAGCCTCAGCGCTCTTGTGCCCTTTCGAAATGCTATTGGTGCCGGCCGTCTAGATGCTATGTTCATCGGTGGCTGCGGCATACAAAACGCCGGTATGAATGTCATGCATGCTTGCCTTTCAGACCAAGTTGTCGATGATCTCCTGAGAAACGAGCTTGGATTCAAAGGTGTTGCTATTTCTGAATGCTTGGAGATGCAGTCGCTTATCCAGGAGTATGGGGTTAAGGGAGGGACTGTCATGGCGGTCGAAGCGGGCAACGATCTAGTGCTCTTGTGCCGGGCCCATGATGTCCAACTCGAGGCTATCTCCGGACTGAAGTTAGGTATCGAGAACGGCATCATTTCGAGAGAACGCGTCTTTACTTCCCTACGACGAGTGCTCCGGTTGAAGAGCGTATGTACGTCTTGGCAGAAGGCATTGAATCCTCCCGGGTTGTCTTTGTTGTCCAAGATACACCCATCACATCTTGCACTTTCCCGGAAGGCCTATGACATGTCGATCACAGTCGTGCGGGACAAAGATAATTTGCTGCCTCTCTCACAGAGTCTGCTTCAGGAGGAAGAAATTTTACTATTGACACCCCTGGTCAAGCCCTTGCCCGCTTCTGCAGCCACCAAAAGTCTGATGGAGAAGGGGGGCTCTAAAATTTTGACAATGCACGATAGATGGGCTCACCAACAGGAAAGGGGCGCAATTATGAGCGGCGAAGGTGTCTTCCGAGAGTTGGGGAAATCAATTGCACGGATACGAAATGGCAAGCTTCTTCATACATCATATACAGCCAACGGACTTAGACCAGGTCAGGAGCCTCTTCTCTCTCTATCGTACCTACGATGATGTCGCTAAGTTAACAAATTCATAGTGCACGAGAATCTAATAAATAGAGCATCCGCAATCATTATAGTAACCGCTGATGCTAATCGGAATCTCTACCAGTCTGGGTTCACGAAGCATGTAGCAATGATGTGTCACATGCTTCGAGGGACAGGCCAGAAAAAGTCGCTGATCGTGGTCGCAGTGAGCTCTCCATACGACTTTGCCATGGACAAGTCAATTGGAACTTACGTGTGCACCTTTGATTTTACCGAAACTGCGATGGCGTCGCTTGTACGCACTTTGTACGGCGAAATAACCCCTCAAGGCTCAATGCCGGGGACGATGAGGAAAAGCAAGAAAGTTTCTAAGACAAGGCAGCAGTGGCTTGTCGAGAATTATAACCGCGATCGAGACGGCGCCGCCCTCAAAGAATTACTGAAGGTATTGGCCCGCTCGAGTACTCCAAGCCTGCCATACCTTGGCACAAGTGCCCATTCGTTCGAGCTGTTGAATCCAAATGTGGAGGAGGCTCACTTTGTCGTTCGAAATAGCAGCACACAAGCGCTATATGGATTTGTTGCTACTTATTTCAGCAAAGGCGTGGGTGCTATCGGGGCGCTTTTCGTCGACCCAGCTAAGCGGAATATATCGATTGGCAGGTCATTACATCGTCGAGCCATGCGAGCGTTACTTCAGAAGCACGGGCTGAAGAGAATCCAGCTTGGAACTACATTTCCTGGAGTCTTCCCAGGGGTACCCGTCGACGAAGGGGGAAGTAATAAGAGCTGGTTTGATAATGTTGGGTGGGATACGCAGTTCCCGAACAGGCTGGCAAACATGACAATCGATGATCTTGGGGCCTGGGCTGCACCGGAAGGTCTTCTGCAGAGCATTCAGCGAGCGAGCATCAGCTTTGACCTGATACATGGACTTGACAACGCCGAGTCGGTATTGAACCATGTAGCAACCCATGCAGGGCCTGACGTCGTGGAGCTTTACAGATTTGCGCTGCAAGAAACGAACACTAGTGGAGTGGTGCGAGCTAAGAACGCCGTGGATGGTCTGCTGGGGACGGTCATCATCTGTACAGCTGCCAGCCATTTGTCGACGTACATCCCCGCGCTTCACTCGGCCGGCGACGGCGAAGATATCGGTGGTATCATCGCGCCAATAGTGCCTTCTACGGCACATTCGACGCTGATTTTACAAGGACTAGTATTTATGGGCGTGAGGCAGAACAAGGCACATAAGTCGACAAAAAGCGTGCTTAGCTGGGTATGTGATCCACACGCCGTACGACTAATTTATTAATGTATTTAGGTTCTTGACGAATGCCTTGAGCCGGTGGCTGCCATGGGCTTCGAAGTGCAACAGAAATTTGACGAAATTACGAACTCACCGGAACATGTAAGGCTCACTTACCAGGGTCCTAAGGCACACACTGGCTAACATGGGGAATTCTAGTGGTCTGATGTGATTTGAAACAACTGCGACTGGCTTCGCCTCTCACTTAATCTGTAGGTTGGGTTGTTCCGTAAGTGAAATACGCCCCTATACTGGGAAAGTGGAAGCAAGAGAAAGGGGAAGCGAATATACAGGACCTATGTCGGACTCCTATGACTACATGACGTTTCGACAAACGTTTCGACATGTGTTCCTATCCCGTTATTTCATTTAGGGATACCGAGGCCATCTCTTTTGTCCAATCAGGGATTGTGCCGTCACTCAGCTTCAAATCCCAACAAGCACTCCGGATGAAACTGCAGTTAAAAATGATCTACAGTCTCTTGGACGATCTGTTCACGTATAAGATGTATCAACAGTCTAGTACTTATAGGCATTTTGCTTGCATATTCAAAATAATTAAGCGTACGGAGACTAACCTTAGGTCGTACTAATCTACTACGTATTGATAAAAGTATGTGCAGCGAGTGGCTCTGATCGGCCTGTCACCCCATCACCCCCACCTACGATTTCTTTTCTAGAAGGTGGGAATATTGCTTCTGCAGAATGCACCCTTCTCCAACGCTCTCAAGGTACCTAGTTAGGGCCGATATACCCCGGACTCCTATTAGGTGTAGAGACAAGGGACTTATGTACTGCTCTATTTATGTAATTGACGTACCTGAGTAATAGCAGCCCATGGGCAGTTCATCAGTGCCGGGCTTGCGTTGTATTTCATATATGTAAGTCTAGGTACTGTAGGTACTACTAGGTAGGTAAGGTGATGGTTCCTTGGACACAGCATTGGTGACCCTGACCGTACCTAAACGCCTACTTGGACATACAAGCTAAGGTTAGCTTGTGGCACATCAATGATAGATATACTTAAACAGTATGTAAGTACATGTACTACTACACTAGCTACATCTTAGCGAGCGGCTCCCATCCTTCACTCTCCACCCTCCTTCCAGGTAGCCCCAATGTTTTCGCGCCTCCGCTCCCGCTACTGAACGTACATCCTTAATTCATTTCATTAACCTACTTACCTAAGAAAATTATTACTGGGTATACCTCCTGAAATTCCGCCCCTCAGGCTACTGACGATTGAATCTTGTGTTCAGAGCAGTCGCATTCAATTATTCTCTACCTGTTTGGGATTATCACATGGATTTATAGACCTTGGACCTCTGTCGCTATAGGCCAACGCCAGCAGCCGAGTATCTGGAACATCTGACATTGGGGTTATCAGCCCTCGACAATGCGATGGCAACTTTCAACTCTATGCCGGCGCTGCAGCCAGGCAGCCCGGGCGACGCAATGGGGATGAATGCCATGGCCAACTCTGGACTGGGCATTGAGGGATTTGAACCTGATCTAAACTTCGACGAGTCTATGTTGTAAGTTGTCCGTTTTGTCTGTTGGTTGCCCTGGTTGTGGGTGGCGCATCATGAGTCGGGCGGATCCGACTGGAATCGGGAGTCCGGGGATTGTCATGAATAGGAGGCTGCGATTATGTATACTGAGACACAAGCAGAGAAAATGTCAATGGCAATTTGCCTGCTCTACCGTTTACCCCCTCTTACGATTTCGAGACCTTCTCTACCACATTTGAAGATCCCTTTAACTACTCGAGACCGTACGAGGCCGCACCGCATCCCGAAGACCTCCACGAGGAGGGTGCTTCGCCACACCAGCCCGACGACAAGCTTCTCGGTTTCTCAACCACTATCGTGAAGGCTTCTCCTCTAGATGATGCGCTAGGCACATATTCCGAAGTCAACATGTCCGCCGAGCTGTACGGCATGTTTTTCGTCGCCGAAGACGTATTTGGCGGTGAGACAAGTGGTAGGCCTCTGGAGTTGACGTGTTACCGACGGAATTTGTGGCAGTGTTCGGGCCAGGTAACCTTGCCGCGGCACTGCACGCAGGTCTTGAACGAGCAAGGGCGTGCCATACCGATATTGGAATTTTATGCTTCTATATCCGCCATCGAAAGCATCGAGGGCAAGCCGACCGAGATTATATCCATCCCATGGAAGAGCAACAATCCAGCCCTCGGCGAGGGGCAAGAAACGAGGGTTGCCAGCGCACCACCCAAGATCGCCCTAGACCTCACTGGCGGCCAGGAAGTTGACGGACACCGAGTCAGCATACCGGTCTCGTGGAAACGGCTGCAGTTCAAGAGCGCGACGGCGAACAACGGCCGGCGGAAGGGATTGCAGCAGCATTATGTTGTGCAGATCAGTCTGCTAGGGAAGATGAGGGCGGGCAGTGAACTGATGAAAATTGCCACAATTCAGAGCGGGCCGGTGATCGTGCGCGGACGGAGCCCACGAAACTTTGACAGTAGAAAGGATGTTCCCCTGACAGGCGACAAGAAGGCGCCCGGTAATCCGGAACGTTCCCGAACACAAAGTGAAGCTAGCGCCACTCCCAATCTAAAAACCGAGCACACAGACTCGTCGCAAAACTTACCACATCACTCATCTTCGAGCTTAGGCAACCCCGCGCCCGCTTCGTCTAAGTCGAAAAATGGGCAGTCGGGCTCCCAGCCACCCCCGGCCAAGAGGGTGGCCCTCTCGCCGAATATAAGCAGACCGCCCGTACCAGCTTGGAGGAAGGAAGCCTCCTCGAGCAAGACGCCGACGGCAGGCGGCGGCCACACAAAGAATGCCTCGTCCGGCCCCTCCGTGCCAATTAACCTATCCCTCTCGGAGGACGAACGAAGCCCGAACAACCGCTCGGGCTCGGACTCGTTGCACAGCCCGAGAATACACAGGGCGTCGACGGGCCACGCGCCCGGCGGCAGCCCCATGGAGGAGGAGGAGGAGCTTTACGAGTATTTCCCGCTGAGCGTGGATGATTGGTAAGTTAAGTTCTCTGCCTGCCGAGCCGAGGGGGGCCCCACACACAGCTCGAGAGGTACCTACCGGGCTGTACCTTACCTACCTAGGTATGTGCGTAAGCTAACGACGCAATTCTGCACTGTAGGATGCCGCTCGTGGACACGGTCTACCGGCCCCACATCGTCCACCACATCGCCGTGCCCCAGGAAATCAAGGCGCAGCAGATCAGGAGCAAGTCCAAGAGATACTTCTCCGCGGAATGAAAAGAAAAAAAGAAATACACGTGTGTATGTAATAGTTATAGTGATGATCGTTTTTTTGGGAGGGGAAAAAGTCTTCATATCATTTCTTGTGGTTGCGGTTTGTTGAAAGGGGGAGGGAGGAAGGGAGAAAGGGGAGAGGAGAGGAGAGGACATCTAACACCACGACGTATTTTTGGGCAGATTAGATGAGGAAGATGACGATGTTGATGATGTTGAAGAAGAGCAACTACGGATGGATGGATTGACGGCGGGAGCGGAGAGAGACGTGCTGACGACGGCATGACATACTGGCGTTTCTTTTTTTGCACACTGCGGGACGGGAAGGAAAGGAAAGGGGGGTACCGGCTGGATGACTTGACTGGCTGTATCATGAGCATGTCCTTTAGTATTATCATTATTGCCATTATTATTATTATTAGTTGCTCAACTCGGTCGGCACTGTACTATAGGTAGTGGGGATGGATCATTGTGTCGGTTTTTTTCTCTCTCTTTTTCTCTCTCTCCCCCACCCCTCTCTCGCTCTCTCTCTCTCTCTCTCTCTCTCGCTCTCTTGCTTACCTATCCTCCCACCCCCTCTTTGAGCTTGCGGATCCTAGGTTAGACGGATGGGAATGGGGAAAAGTATTCATTTAGCTTGAAATATATATACCCTGAAGCTACCTAGCAATGCACATGTGTATGTATGCGTCTGTGATTTGAAAACCTCGTTTATATGGTTGTCACTAGCTTGCTAACGTACTTAAGTATGTACGTGTGGCTCGGCGATCAATAGATGGGCTGAAACGTGTAATCTAAAAGGACTAAATAACAATCAAGTGTGTGTGTGTGGGCTCAGGGGATCACTCAGATACCCCTACTGTAAGGAGACCTATACGATGTGACAAGCACAAGTCTCTGCATGATCTGTGCTCCTTACACCCTGCCGGAGATCGTTAACTATTAACTAATGGCTTTGCATGTGCAACAATTGTTGTTGCTGTTGTTCCCTATCATGAGATTGATTCTTTGTATGTATGTTCATTGTGTTTGTTATGTTATGCTATGTATGCTTGTATGTAAACCCTAAAACGCCTCAACACTTAGCCACTCGTCCACCATGTCCCATGATATATGTATATGCTCCAACTATCTTTTTTTTGTTCTTGTCTGCGTCTAAATGACGATCGAAAGCAGTCTATGCTTCGAACCCCCCTTTTTTCGCTAGACAACATGAATGCAACCCTATACATATATATGCTCCATCACTGGTTTTTTTGTATAGCATATATGCGTTCGATATATAAGCAAGTCGATAAGTAAAGGTTTCTACTTCTCTCGCTCTCGGCCGAATCGCCCGCGCATTTTTTTTTTTTCCTTTTTTGCTTTCTTTCTATAGCTCCTCGGCATCCTCGGCGCACGCCAGTGCCACCGCGGCGCCCAGGATTGAGCTCTCGAGTGCCGGCACCAGGTCCACGCCCCCGGGATGCTCGCTGCGGGCCACTAGTTCATCAAGGTACTGCTGAGCGCTGGCCCGGTACGCCGGGTAGTGCTCAATGACGGAGCCGTTGAAAGCGACTTTGGACCGCGGTGGCGTGTGCTCAGCTGCTGCTCCGTCGATTGAGTTCGTTAGGTTGTTGCTGCTCGTGGCGATATACTCGGCCTCCGTCTCGTATCGTAGCTCCCATAGAGAGAACACAGACGCGGCGAGGATGGCAGCAGCGCGCCGCGAGATCAGACCCGCTAGCGTGCGGATCGCGCGCATATCGGAGACGGTGGGCGGGTTGGCGGAGGGGTGATTAGCCGTGAAGTGGGTTAGAGCCTTTTCGAGGGTTGGGGATGGATCACTGCATGAAGGACAGAGGGGTCAGCTCAAGGATAAAAGAGGCAGTGTATGGTGTGGACTTACGCCTCGATGATGGACAGGGTCTCCGTGTCGAGTGAGTACGGTTGCTCTAACGACGGTGGTAACTGGCCGCCCAGGAGCCCTGCCACCTCCACCGCCTCAACTATGGCGAGTCGGCAGATCTCGCCGAGATAGAAACCGGCGAGCATGTGTTCGAGGGGCTGGAATTCGGGCCGCGGGTGAGACGCATTGAGGAGCTTATCCCAGCGCGTCAGCGGTAGGATATCCTTGCCGAACATGCTTAGCTCAGTGTTTACGATAACGTAGTTGGCCGACTCGAACCAGCTATCCGGCCGCTTGCCATATTTGGACCGACCGAGCGCAGATACTGGGAGATGAACAGCCATGTTAATGCCGGTCCCTAGGATCAAACCAAAGCGTGTTGAGCCGTGGACGTAAGCTTGTGACAATAAGGTCGCGGAACTGTCGTTCACAAGGGCAGCAAGCTGAATATTCAGTTCTTGCTTCTTGCAGGCGAACTTAATGATCTCGCCCAAGTCTTGGCCCATTAGGCCCTGAGTTGCGAGAAAACCTTTGCCCATCCCAAGAAGAAGCCCACCGCCTAATGATACTTGTCTTTGGGGGAAATCTATGTTAGCAAGGTTATAACGGCGCAACAGTAAGGTGTGTAGCTTACTCGACGGGGAAGCTCCATGCTAAGCCCATGAGTATTGGATCCCGGCTCTGTGCAACGTCTTTGTGGATGACTTCGTAAATCCGAGCAGCCATCCAGTCGAAGAAAGCCATACCTTCGAGTTTCTTTATCTCCGGTGTGATTTTGAAACTGATCATTCGAACGATCTCACTCTCCCGCCCAACGGCTTCGCGACCCCTTAACTCCACCAAGGCAACCCTCAACGTTGATCCTCCAACATCGAGGGCAAGATATTGGCCCCTCTCCTTTCCGGTAGGGAGCAGGTGGTTGAAGGACGGAAGCATACATTCTGCATGCCCCTGTAGCCTTTCTCGAAATTGAGACTTGAGATCTGAAGAGTACCTCTTCAACCTGTCCCCCTCGATGGGACCCAAAAAGAGCTCCTCTGCCTCACCCAAGAAGTCGTCAATGGTCCTCAATGGGCATACATTATTGCCACTGACCTGGTGTTCTTTTAGCGACTTGGGGCTAATCCAGAACGCAAGCAGCGCCTGGAGAAAGGATCTTCCGCGGAGGAACGATCTGAAGGCCGCTAAAAATGATTGTCTTAATAGAGTCATGGTAGAAGTGAGCAGCAGCATGACATGTGAATTGTTTGTAGGTAAGACCGGTAATAGAGTTCAGGGCATGGGGGAAGCACGGGGTGACATTTAAGGGGAGGAGGCCTGATATCCAGAATGGGAATCTTGCCTTCAAGCAACACCGGCCTTACGCCAACTGTAAGGAATAATAAAGGGTAATTGGAGCAAAGAAGAGACAGAGAGGCTCTCCCAGCAGGGACGCGTCAGGCTCGTATAGGCAAGAAAGGGCTAGAGCGGGAAAAATGAAACCTGCCGGTCCAATGCGATCTAATCGAGGTGACGCCGGTGGATGGACTGGATGGACTTGGTAATGTATGTACAGGTCCTAAACAGAACAACTGGGGCCTTGTTTAAGAGCAACGGGTTCAAGCCCAAGCCCGGGAGGTTACAATACGAACGAATGAATGGTGCAATATGAGAGAGTGACACTTAAACAACAACAACAATAACAACGAAAACAGCTCTGATACGGCAGTGGTCGCTTGGAAGCATGTAGGTACGTTAAGATAGACACACACACAAAACGACGTGAGAGGGACCCTGGACCCTGGGACCCCTTGACCCCTGTCTTGTTGAATGTGGCTCGCGGCCATGTACATACAAGATCTATTACCACCTAATAGAAGAAATACCTGACATGGAAGTGCCCAGCAGTACGGGATGATGGGTTACCGCTGCGGATCTAGGCTGGGCAGGTGACGTCCGGGGCCTGCTTGTTGGTGACTCGCTCGCTTGCACGCAGTAACAAGGAGGACGACAGGAACATAGGAGGATGCAAAGATAGGTACGGCACATAGCTTGGGTAGGTAACAATACCAGCACGATAAAGACCGGGGTCAGGACTCGGTAGCACCAGCAGAGGAGCGAAGCAACAGTAGAAAGGGAAGTGGAATAGTACCTAGAAAGGTGCACAATGTCTCACCGTGGTGCTCAGTATTCGGGCAGTTTGGTGATGTAACGTTGTAGCCCCTCCAGAAGGTCAACTGGCAGACTGCCCAGGTGGTCCAAAGTTTGAAAGCGGTTTAGTATGTACGTACCTTACTGCGAGTATAAGTTTAAAACAGGTAAGGATTGCCTGCACGAGCCACATGGCTTTTTCCATACTACCTTCAGATACACGGTCGCAGATACATGCAGACATGGTACCTAACCTATCAATTAATGGCGCCAGC
The DNA here is from genome assembly GCA_022376535.1 of Xylariaceae sp. FL0662B. Lineage (NCBI taxonomy): Eukaryota > Fungi > Ascomycota > Sordariomycetes > Xylariales > Xylariaceae > Xylariaceae sp. FL0662B. The sequence continues at coordinate 86,333 of JAJJKD010000032.1, read as the reverse complement.
CGGTACATGTTGCATCAATTTCCTCGGGTAAGCCACAGGCACGGGCCGACAATGTGTGGCTTGAGAACCGTTGTTAAAGCACCTCAGTTTAGTCAATTCTTTGTTAGCGAATCGTGAATCTCCTTCTCCTCTACTCAACTATCTCATATCTCCCACCATCATTAGCCAGCAAGTAATGGCGCAGATATGTGTCAAATATTCAGTGAATATCTACCATTTCTACATCGAAGGGGAATTGCCTATAACTCGGACAGTTGTTTGATTTCCAAATCTGGGTTGCGGCTCTGTTGACAACTAGGTATTGACGATGTGGGAGCGTGCATTGGCTTGCTTTTCAGCACTAACGGATTCGTTGGTTACTTAAGTAAGAGCTTGCGACGGCGACTTCAACGGCGGAATATCGGTATTTGCTTTGCCCCGCTGCCCGAAGTTAAGTCGAGATGGTACCGAAGTCTCTGCTCTATTAGCTTTCCTTCCAGCTGGTTAAAGCATGGACAGACCTCGATCATTAAGCGGAAAGCGAGATCACTAGGGCATCGCAGGTAACGAAGCTAGAGGTCTCCTATACGTATACCTATGGTTGGTTGGGGTTGCGACTCAGGATTTGTGGAGTGGCCAACCAGAAAGCTCATAGCACCGCGTGACCTGACACAACCTATCGAGAGGTTACTACAACGTTCAAAGTGTCTTCCATAAGCACCATCCCTAGCCCTTCGCAGGTGTGATTCTGTTATCATCGTTTGTGGGGAGCTGGCCAAACGTTTCATTATCGGGGTAGCCCGGCCCCATGCCGCCGAGCTTTGCCGGCTTGCCACCATGAGGCTACCTACTTCCTGCTGCCTCTAATAATGGGTAAGCAGCCTGTATTGCTCGACTCAGAGAAGTCTCGCAAACCTACAAACAGCCCTAACATATCCTATTATTATCTCAGAGTTAACAGCCTCCTCTACTCTCCTATTATCTGCCTGACATTTCCCTTTTCGGCCAAAGTCAAGATGAGGCTCATTATCCGTGACGACTCGGAGACTGCTAGTTCCTATGTTGCAAATTACATCATAGACAGAATCCGACATTTCAACCCTACTCCGGCACACCCGTTCGTGCTTGGTCTACCTACAGGCTCAAGTCCCCTCGGTGTATACAAGATCTTGGTTCAGAAGTACAAGGCTGGGTTGGTAGGTGCTCGCTGAACGAGTCTCGTCCTAGACAGATTACTGACCAGTTGTCGTTAGATTTCCTTTGAAAATGTTGTCACATTCAACATGGTATGGTATCATAATAGCATCTCTTTGTGGGCAATCAAATCCTAACACCGACATAGGATGAGTACGTCGGGATTCCTCGTGACCATCCCGAGAGCTACCATTCCTTCATGTGGAAGAACTTCTTCTCTCACGTCAATGTGAAGCCCAACAATGTCCACATCCTCAACGGCAATGCACCAAACCTAGAAGCCGAGTGCGTCGAGTATGAGGCAAAAATCAAGCGTGCCGGAGGCATAGACTTGTTCTTGGGCGGTATAGGAGAAGATGGGCATATTGCTTTCAACGAGCCAGGCTCTAGCCTAGCATCAAGGACGCGTGTCAAGACACTGGCGTACGATACCATTCTGGCCAACTCGCGTTTCTTTGGCAACGATATTGAGAAAGTTCCTAAGATGGCTCTGACCGTCGGTGTCCAGACCGTGTTGGAGGCGAGGGAAGTCGTGGTCATCATTGTAGGTGCTCGCAAGGCGCTTGCTCTGCAGCGATGCATCGAGCAGGGCGTCAACCACATGTGGACACTTTCGGGCCTTCAACTACACCCCCACCCCATGATCGTGTGTGACGAGGACGCCACCCTCGAGCTGCAGGTCAAGACTGTCAAGGTAAGCAAGTCACCCACACGAACCGTCCCGTTTCTCATCTAAATTCCCCGTCATAGTACTTCAAGAGCATCGAAAAAGTAGCCAAGGAACAAGGCTTCGAGCAGATTCTGCCGTCAAGAGTCAGGACTGGACCAGGACCAGTGCCAAAGACCGTTGTAGACGAGGTACAATCCCCTACGATTGTTGCACCCCAGCCTATGACGTCTCGTCTGCTACGTGCAACGCCAGCGGCCGAGTATCCTGTGCGATCCGTATCTCCTGATGATTTGGTCCCGGATCGAATGGCCGACCGTGTTGGCTTACCAGACCTTTCGAGAAGACTAACGCCACAACCCGAGCAACAGCAACGACTAACCAGCGTTGGAGCATAACTGACTAGTTTGAGAAAGATGATGGAGGTAAAGAAAGATTTGGTAGCTTGCATAGCCCTCGACTAAATGACTTATCAGAGAGATGATAAATTTGGATATGGGACGGAAGTCGAGGTATAGAAAACTTCGTTCGCTATTGATTAGAAATTGACACCCAATCTAAGCAGATAATAGCTAGAATAACACGAGACAGACTATGTACGGAAGAAGGGAGACCAGGTAAATCAAGTCCACTGCACCAGTTGTATACCCTGTTGGTTGCTTTACGTATATTGGTGGCATCTGTGTTTGACAGGAGAAACATGTATATATTAATGAGCATATGATAGAGGTTAGATAGCCGGATAGAATATAAAAATTATATACGTCTTTATCGAAAACCATTGTACGAAGTAGTCTTCAGTGCATCCTTGGAATTACATAGTCAAGATGAAATCCGTTGCCCCACTCCTGGCGTCTTAACATTTATTAATGTATCCGAATCTTACAACCAGGCATGTTAAATTACGGGTACGTTGTCATCACGACAAACATCACTGGACGGGTGACCTCCTGCTCCGATAATTCTCTATTTATCCTTGTTTTAGGTGGTGCATTATACCGATGGGAGTGGGCTCTACTCTAGATCGGGTAGGAATGGATCAAGTGCTGAATAGGAAGGTTACTTTGCGAGGCTTGTTAGTGTGTGGTATAGTTATCGTTCCAGGGTGCGACATAAAACAGTCAAAACTCCCATCCGTGGGAGTTCAAAAGAAAAGGAACATATGAGCCATATCAACATGAGATCGCATGAAGGATTTCGGTAGAGATATTCTGTCTACCGATGTAACAACTGTTGATTTGTGTTGAGTGAGGAATCTCGGTGGAGGATATATCTAGCAAAAGAGAGGGGGTGGTGCAGACTCTAATGTGAACCCTGATACATAGAGTAGATAGCGGATAGATCCCATGACAAGGGCCTGTGGGGAAGGGCAAGCCGTCTAGATGATAATCTATGTAGATGATAATGGAATTCTAGTGTACTCGAGTTATCCCGTGTTAGACACTGATGTGAAAGGCATAAATTCCTAGAGGATGGTGGTGTATAAATACATAAAATCTTAACTACGGCTGCTACAGGTCCAGTCTTTATAGGGATTAAGTTTAAATAGTTCCAAAACAAGCGTCCTCTGAAGTGCACGACAACGACCCATATAAGCTTGTTCCCACGTTGTCCTCCTATCTTTTCATCCTTGTCCAGCTGAACACCTTCGTACTGAGTACTCTACACCCCCACTTGCTAATCTCAACAGCATGCGACGGAAAACGATGGCTCCCCGTGAACGAGTTATCTAGGAAATAATCCTTCACTCTTCTGCTGATTCCATCCCATACAAAAGTTCATCTACCTTCTGGGGGCAGCCACTTGATGGGGAACTATGTACCCGGTCCTAGAGTTGAATACAACAGCGAATGCCGTTCGCGTTCTTAGGAGTCAAACCTGTCTCATCTTTAGTAGCCCAGGTCCACACGGAAACTAAGATCGAGGTTCCGTGGTGCCGGGCAACTTGGCAAGGCTGCGGTACTCTCAGTCTATGCAGATGTTTTTCCTTGGTAACTTCAGGTCAAATATCTCGGATTCTTGGTATTCCGCGGGCTCCTAGGCCACCGCTAGGATTCCTACATACATACCTACTTAACCTATCCGGCCATCCGGCCATCCGGCCGCTCGAACCGGGACCTGCAGGACGTTATTCTACTTTGTCTCTCAATTCCCACCATGAGCCAACACATCATTGGCCAGAGCTGGGACGGAGGCGCTCAGTTTTTACCAGATGTCGAGTGACGCTTGCGAATCGCGATGGGGATCGACCCCCCGCACTCTCTCTTTGCTGATCTCCCTGATCGCTTAGCTCAATGCCGCGGCAGAGGCACCAAGACAACCAGAGTCCAGTTGTCAGTCGTCTGCCCCATGTGCTCATCAACCTTAGTCCCCTGCTATGGAACATGTGATTGCTTCTTGACTCCAAGCTGACCCCAACCCCAGCTCGCAGCTTTCTGATGTCACTGCCTAAGCTATTGGCTTGTTGCACGCGACCAACGTACGTTTTCGCGCTCCTAGGAACCCGCACAGGGTGCCTTGTTCCGTATGCAAGGTCCACACGTAGAAGCCCTAGAAGCCCATCATGCGTGGCTAGTTGGCGGCTGAGCTTGCTGTTTTTGGTTGTTATAAAGGGACCATAGTTGTAGATGTCTCGACGTTGCATTTCTATGAGGGGAAGAGACCGAGCCTGGTCTGCGGAAGGCTTATCTCGTGCCTGCTTTTCCTTTTGGCTTGGATTAATAAAGCCTACGTAGCGACGAAATAGGGAAGCGTTGTATCTTGGACTTAAATGCCTTGAAGCAATGCCGATTCGAGCATTAGTCCGCAGAGTCGTTGCCATGGCTCAGAATTACCCCCGAAACCAATACCCCCGGAACCATACGATGCCGAGGCGGGCAATCCTCACCTTCATCTCGATAGTATCGATTTTTGTCCTCGGCGTGTTCGCAGTGATACGAATAGGTGCTCCGGCACCACGGTACACTGTCGATTTCCAACATGCAGCGCGCGCGCATAATCCGCTGAAATCGGAGATCAGGGCGGAGGCGGCGGGTGATAAGTATCTCATCGGAGTTGGAAAAGCTGATATTACCGGCCCTGTGGTCGAGATCAACTTCGCGGGCTACGCCGACCTCTCCCAAACCGGCACTGGCCTTCGGCAGCGTATCTACTCGCGGGCCTTTATAGTTGGCGATGTCGATAATCCGGCGGACCGGTTTGTATATCTGGTACTTGACACGCAGTCTGGTGATACCGCTGTACGCTTTGGGATATTGGAAGGCCTTGCTGCTCTCGGTGATGAGTATTCCGTCTATGGCCAGGGAAATATCGCAGTCACCGGAACACATTCCCATGCTGGCCCCGGCGCGTGGTTCAACTATCTACTTCCGCAGGTCACAAGCTTAGGCTTTGACCGGCAAAGCTATCAAGCCATAGTCGATGGTGCTGTTTTGTCCATTAAGAGAGCTCACGAGTCCTTAACCGAGGTAATAAGAATCATAATTGGGCGAAGTCGTTTCAGAGACTAACTGCTTCATAATAGGGTTATCTCGATTTCGGTACAGTTGGAAACCTCCGAGTCTGAGGCTCGCCTAACATCACTAATAGGGACGGTGAACATTACGGACGGTAATTTGAGTCGAAGCGTATATGCCTACCTGGCGAATCCCGCCGAAGAACGAGCTCGATACGATGACAATGTAGACAAGGAAATGACGGTGCTCAGGTTTCAGCGTGCGTCGGACAGCAAGAACATTGGTATTTTGACGTGGTATGCTGTCCACGGAACTTCGATATACCAAAATAGCACCCACGTGGCTGGTGATAATAAAGGAGTTGCAGAGATTATGTTTGAGAAAGCCATGGAAGGCGAAGAGTCAGCTGCGGAAGGGTTCGTCGCAGGTTTTTCTCAGGCAAATGTCGGAGATACAACCCCTAATACTCTCGGTGCATGGTAAGTATGACTTCTGTGCAAGGTAGGTCCGATTAGTGTGCTAATTAGGCGTAAAGGTGCGACGATGGATCGGGTGACATGTGTAGCTTGGAGAACAGCACTTGTGCCGACGGCAAATCGCAATCTTGTCACGGCCGAGGGCCGGCCTTTGCCAAACTCGATCGCGGAATCGCGAGTTGCTACGAGATCGGCAAGCGTCAATTCGATGGAGCTAGATCCGTCTACGTAAGGTCAAAACGCTGCTTGCTGTATTTGGTCATGGCTCACCATTCTCAAGAACTCGCTCGGTTCATCCGGTATCCCCGTCGTTGGTTCGACCGTCAAGTCTTTCCATTTCTACCACGACATGGCTTTCTGGGATTTCCAGTTAGAAAACGGCACCGGAGTGCAAACATGTCCCGCGGCATTAGGGTATTCGTTCGCCGCTGGTACATCGGATGGGCCGGGTGCCTTTGATTTCACACAAGGGGACTCGGGACCACCGAGTGCAAGCCCCGTTTGGGAAGTGGTGAAGAGCCTGCTCCGCGCCCCGTCTCCGGAGCAGAAAGCATGTCAGAACCCCAAACCCGTGCTCCTCGACGTCGGCGAAATGTCTGAGCCATACCCCTGGTCTCCTAATATTATCGATGTCCAACTGTTACGAGTTGGTCAGTTCGTAATTATCGTCAGCCCTAGCGAGGTGACTACAATGGGCGGTCGTAGGTGGCGTGCCGCTGTCAAGGCTGCCGCTACGGACCTGACCGAAACAGACCCCAAGGTCGTATTGGGTGGTCCAGCTAATACGTATGCGCATTATGTGGCTACACCAGAAGAGTACGGCATCCAGCGGTACGAAGGAGCGAGTACACTTTTTGGCCAATGGGAATTGCCCGCCTACATTAACCTCACTGTCAGCAACATCCAATATTTAGCCCCTGATTCGAGCAGCTCCCCCGAGCCCGGTCCGACGCCCCCCGATAACCGCGATGACAGCCTCTCCTTCATTACCCCCGTCGTCCAAGATAACGCCCCGCTAGGTAAATCGTTTGGAGACTGTACAATTCAACCCTCATCGACGTACGCCCGCGGCGCCGTCATTAACGCCACGTTTGTCGGTGCTAACCCACGGAACAACCTCCGTCTGGAAGGCACTTTTGGGGCAATTGAGAAGCAGGACGGCGACACGTGGACGCAGGTCAGGGACGACTCGGACTGGTCCCTTATCTATACATGGACGCGCACGAACACAGTGCTGGGCTACAGTGACGTCGTCATCAGCTGGGAAAGCGAACTCGATGCCGAACCTGGAACCTACAGGACGCGGTACTACGGCGACAGCAAGAGGTTGATAGGGGGTGCCATTAGGGCTTTTGAGGGGACGAGCAATACATTTACACTCACGTAATAATGATAATGCTAATGAGGCGTCTGAAGGATGCCAGCGTTCATGGTCAGGGAATTGGGTATGATGGGATAGTTCTGTTCTAACTTGGTAGCATTTATAAGTCCTAAATGCTCTCAAGACTAATGATTTGGTACGGTCCGGATGGTGCGATGATTTCAAGGCCGAGTTATCAAATACGTGTGAACTCGGGAACAACCCGACTCAGTACTTATAATACTACAATTTGAAGCACATACTAGAGCTGAGCCAAAGGCGAAAAAGCTACTGGCGCGAGTGGAAGCTAAGCAACACTGAGCGTAGCATTCGCCCGCAAATCCGCGCTTGAACTGCCCACGTAGATGGTGAAGTTTCCGGGCTCGACCACGTACCGCATGTTAATGTCCCAGAGGCCCAAATCTCCCACATTGAGGTCGATCGTCACGGCCTTGGTTTCGCCAGCTGCTATCGCCACCTTGGAGAAGCCCTTGAGCTGGATATTCGGCACCACTACGCTGCTCATCACGTCCTTGACGTACAGCTGCACCACCTCGGTGCCGTCGCGCGTCGAGTTGTTCGTCACGTCCACGGTCACCGCGACGCGGTCGCTGATGGAGGCCGTGGACTTTGAGAGCGCGAGGTTCGAGTAGACGAAGGTGCTGTAGGACTTTCCGTAGCCGAACTGCGGGTGTTTCTCGTCAGTGCATACCACAAAATAGCAGATATCTATCAGTAATGTGATAAAGGCCGGCGTGAGAATTTCAGGGTGGAGGGGGGGACGTACCTCGTATAGCGGCAACGGGCTCGAAAGCACGTAGTTATGGCCGAACTTTATCGAGCCGTCGGCGTAGACCTCGCCGGGGTCGGGGTAGGCGCGCGCCGAGTTCAGGTAGTCGTAGTAGACGGGGGTAGTGCCGACGTGGCGGGGGAACGAGACGGCCAGCCTGCCCGAGGGATCGACGTCGCCGAAGAGCACGTCGGCGAGCGCGCGGCCGCCCTGCTCCGAGGGGTAGAACTGCTGGACCAGCGCGGACGCCGCGCCCGAGATCCACGGCTCGGCGACCGGCTTGCCCGAGCTGAAGACCACGACTGTCGGCCGGCCGGCGCCGATCACCGCCCGCACGAGGCCCGGCATCGCGCCCACCAGGCCTAGGCTGTGCACGTCGACATGCTCGCCCGTCGTCGCGTTCAGCCCGGCCCACAGCTCGTCTTGGTCCCGCGACCAGGTGCCCACGACGACGACGGCCACGTCGGCGGCCGAAGCCACCGCGGCGGCCTCGGTGAAGCCGGACTCGTCGCCCGACCACCGCTCGCACCCTTTCGCGTAGGTGACCGTGCCGGTGCTTGCTTCCGTGATGCCGTCGAGGGGTGTCACGCCGCGGTACTGGGATCGGTAAGGGACGTAGTCGCCGTACTGGACGCGACATCAGTTTCGATTTGCCTCTTAACTTGTATGCGACGATACTCGTGACCTTACGTTCATGTAGCCGTGGGCCATTGGCCCTATAACGGCGATGTTGGCGTCTTTTTTCAGGGGCAGGACGTTGTCATGATTCTCTAGCAGGACGATGGATTCCGCGTCGAGCTGCCTCGCCAGTTCGACTATCTCCGGGGTGTTGATATAATTTACCTGTTCCTCTTCAGACACCCCGGAGAAGGGGGTCTCGAACAGCCCTGCCTCGAATTTGGCGCGCAGCTGACGGGAAACCGCCTCGTCCACTACGTCGATCGGCAATTTGCCTGAGTCGACCATCTCCGGAATTTTCTCAAAGTTGAAGGATCCACCGCCCATTTCAACGTCGTTTCCGGCTGGAAGTGCCTGAGTAGTAATTATGAATGTTTGAAGCGCAGCGTTGGGACACAAGTCTTACCAAATTAACTACAGCCTCGGAATCTATAGGGTCGCGCTCACACATGGCGAAATCCTTGCATAGTCGATCTGTGGCTCCAGCATCGCTCATAACCTACGAGGCAACTTGCATCAGAACTTGTAGCGCCAACGGAAAGGCTTACATACGAAGTATTTATAACCCCATTGCTCCCTCAGGATCTCGGTAAGGATACGCCTGTCCGCAACCGCCGGTATTCCATCGTAGCTGTGGTAAGCCGACATGATCGATAAGGCACCGCCATCCATAATGGCTCGCTTAAATGGGGGTAAGTAAGTAGTGTGGAGTTCTCTCTCGCCTCCGTGGACGGGAGCACAGTTGATGCCTTGCTCAGGTGTTGCGAAACCAGCCTGATCGGTTCAGCCTTTGTCTCTTACAAATTGAAATAGGGGCTCTCACAAAATGTTTGACCATAGCCGTGACGTTACCTGACTGCAGACCTTTCACATAAGTATATGCAAGCTCCCCTGCCCTTCACTCGATATAAGCCAAGAGTTCAGTAAGTATGATCAAATGAGGGACTCACAAATATCCATCCTCCCCAAAGGTCTCCTCCACACGACCGAATCGCAGTTCACGGGCTAAGTCGGCTAGAGGTCCAAAGATGTTATTGACACCTAAAGCCCGAGCCTCCTGAGCGATCGCTTTAGCCATTTTCTCCACCAGGGGCGGGTTGAAGGAACACGCGTGGGCGATGGGCGAGTTGAAGATGGTGGCATTTGGTATGAGAAACCCATGGATGCCTTCCGATTGGACCCAGGCGGGTATGCCCAGAGTTGTGTTTTTCGTCAGGTAATCTTGACCGGCCTTGATACCGTCACTGAGCATCTTCCAAGAGACCGGAACTCCGACGTAGAACTGGCCGGCTCGGTATTGCATGCTCCATTCGAGCCCGGTTTGATTGAGAGTACCATCTTCAATGTTGATCCAATTCCTCAGATCTCCTTGGACCAGCTGAGCCGTCTTCTCCTCAATGGTCATCCGCGACAGCAGGTCGGCCACTCTATTCTCGACCGTGGCAGTTGGGTCCTTGTAGACTGGGGGATTATCATTGCCTGGTATTCCTTGCAGTAGAGTAGCAAATAATGGTATCCAAAGTAGGATAGGGAAACGCATCTTCGTTAACTAGCCGCCCAGAGTGCCTGACAAACGACTGCTATGCATGCATGGATAGTTATAATAACATCTACACGAAGTATATTTACTATGACATGATGATCTACATATGTGTTTACGTACGCCGGCTAGGATGGTCACAGCGGAATCCGGATTGATCACTTCAAGCGGCGGGAGAACCATCTCCGTATCAGACTCCCCAATTCGCATTGGCGTTTTCTAGCAACAACGGACATTGCGTTTCTGAATTCACAATGGCTTCCTGGGCACCTCGTCCAGATCAGTGGGCCGTCTTCCCGTCATCTCCAAAGCTGTATGCAAAAACTCGCGTATCGAATCCGGGGCAATTAATGTTCATCGTGGCGGCGGATAACTTCTAAATTATATAGAAACTTTTGAGAAAATGGTACTCAACAACGGTTTGATAGCTCAGTGGTAGAGCGGAAGATTGCAGATCTTTAGGTCGCGTGTTCGATCCACGCTCAAACCTTGATTTCTTGCTTGTCTTGTTTAGAAAATCTTGTTTTAATATCCCAATCATTTTATTTTGAATAGTCTGTTTATTATAAACAGAAAAGAAAAAAAAAAAAAAAGAAAGGGAAAAAACCAAGATATATTTTTGTTATTTGGCTTCACTATTACTTCGTAACCTTTACCGCGCTCCCTCTGGATCCGTTTTCTACGCACAACTTATTCACAGTTATGGATACTGTGTAAGTAGGTGTATGCAGACCAGCCCGAACCAAGCCCTTACGTCGTTCAATTGGTGGGGGAAGATTCTGGCGGACTTGGCCAAGTGGATGGAGGTAACAGTTGAATGCCAACCTCTCCTCGTGCCCAATTAAGCCGACCATCGTCTCTGATTTGTTTCTCGGTTCCCTTCACTCCACTCTTGGACAAAGCTCATGTCATGTGCTGGTATCGAATACGAAGTACATTCCATGCTATAGTTAGTTGCTGCAAAATGCCACCGTATGAGGTCAGCCCACTGTCGAAGACACGGTCCGGTTTCCGTCTTGTCATGGCCATATATGCAATGGATAGGTTCTTAATGCGAGCAAGTGCATGTTGCTTTGGGCAGTAATGTATCGTGATCACAAGAGACTCTATCCAATATGCGCCTACTGTTGGAGTTGTTCCCCCGCCCCTTTTATAATAGTCCTAAGACGTAAGCTATCCGTCATTCGGAGGTTCATATGGTTCATCGTCTTTCAGGAACCAGCAGTTAGCGCTGCGTCCAATCCATAGGCCTGTTTGCGAAATAACACAAGAGCTATTGTTACCACCATGAAGTTTCGCGATGGCATGTGGTTAGTTGCCGAGGGTATGCGAGTGGAGTATGCCGAAGATGTTCACAATATTACACAAACGGAGAAGGGATTAAGTCTGTTGTGCCCTACGAAGAAAGTTATGAGGCGTGGAGACACCCTGAATCTCAGCACGCTGAATATTGTAAGCGCTTTTCGGGAGGCTTGAAGGAAACGTCTTAATAATCACATTAGGATATAGAAGCACATTCTGATGGGATCTTATCCGTCGAGACAACGCATTGGGCTGGTGCCGTGAACAGGGGCCCCCATTTCGACCTCTTCCCGAATGGACGACCCGAGTTTGAGTACAAAGTCCTGACAAGTGATAAAGGTACGACTCTCAGTTCAGGCCCGCTGGCAGCAACCATACATCCAGATGAGCATACTTTCGACATTCGATTCCATAGCTTGGATGGATCAAGGAACTTGACTTCCCTACTTGGGCGTAGCGTGGGACTGGCCTACAACCCAGCACCGAGCAACCCGATGCAGACCGGAGACATGAGAAACTTCAAGCACTACATATTCACTCAGACATCCTTGGGCGTCGGCGAGTCTGTACACGGTCTCGGAGAGCGTTTCGGAGCCTTCAACAAAGTCGGGCAGTCGATATCACTCTGGAACGCCGATGGCGGCACATCCAGTGACCAGGCCTACAAGAATGTCTCGTTCTGGCTCAGCTCGAAGGGCTACGGGATATTCATAGACACCCCGGGGAAGGTTGAGTTGGAAATTGGGAGCGAGAGGTGTACCCGCGTCCAGACAAGCGTCGAAGGCCAAAGACTCAAGTGGTACATCATCTATGGCCCGACGCCGAAGGAGGTCCTCTATCGGTATTCGATCCTGACTGGGAAGCCTAGCAAGGTGCCTAGTTGGAGCTATGGTCTTTGGCTCAGCACGAGCTTCACGACTAATTACGACGAGGCCACCGTCAATTCCTTCCTCGAAGGCATGAGGCAGCGGGATACGCAAGTGGACGTCTTCCACTACGATTGCTTCTGGATGAAAGTGAGAAACTCCGTAACGCTTATATGAGCGTTCTCTAAGATTTCGCAGGCTTTTACCTGGACAGACTTTGTCTTCGACTCCGAGAGATTTCCGGACCCTGCAGCGCAAATCGCTCGTCTGAAATCTTCTGGTCTAGTGAAGAAAGTTTGTGTGTGGATTAACCCCTACATTGCACAGCATGGTGCGGCTTTTAAGGAGGCGGCAGAGAATGGATATCTGGTCAAGCGAAAGAACGGTGACATCTGGCAATGGGATCTTTGGCAGGCCGGTATGGGATTGGTTGATTTTACCAACCCGAAAGCTGTGGACTGGTATGTTGAATGTCTCAATGGACTATTCGATCAAGGAGTCGACTGTATCAAGACCGACTTCGGAGAGCGAGTCCCTACGTTGGACGTGGAGTGGTTTGATAAGACGGTTGACCCTCACAAGATGCATGTAAGTCGGTCCTTGTACCACTGAGCCCCTTTACTCTTTGGGGCAGCTTATACAGGCGCCCTGACCCATGGATTAACGTGTTTCCTAATGTGATCTATAGAACTACTATGCCTTTCTGTATAACAAGGTTGTATACGAAGCACTGCAAAAGCGACACGGAGACGACGAAGCCGTCCTCTTCGCTCGATCCGCATGCGCAGGCACGCAGCGATTCCCACTGGTCTGGGGCGGCGACTGCGAGTCGACGCCCGAAGCGATGGCGGAGTCTGTGCGAGGGGGGCTAGGCCTAGGACTATGCGGCTACGCGTTCTGGTCCAACGACATCGGCGGCTTCGAGGGCTACCCGGCGCCCTGGATTTATAAGCGCTGGGTCGCGTTCGGGCTGCTGTGTTCGCACAGCCGCTTGCACGGCAGCAGCTCGTATCGCGTGCCGTGGACCATCGACGGCGACGACGCGAGCGACGAGGGGTGCTCGCGCACGCTCGCTAAGTGGACGGCGCTCAAGACTCGCCTCATGCCGTACCTTTTCGCCCAGGGCGCCCGGGCCGTCGAGCAAGGCCTCCCGCTGTCCCTCCGCGCGATGTGTCTGGAGTTCCCCGAGGATCCCACCTCGTGGTATCTCGACCGCCAGTTCATGATCGGGGACAGCCTGCTAGCCGCGCCCGTGTTCGATGAATCGGGCGTGGTGGAATTCTACCTACCCAAGGGCACCTGGACCTCGTTCTTCACCAACCAGACCCGCGAGGGGCCCGGCTGGTTTCGCGAGAAGCACGGCTTCGGCACCCTGCCGCTGTATGTACGCGAGAACACCATTCTTGTACTGGGCAAGCCTGAGATTCGAGGGACCGTTTACGACTACGCTGAGGACGTCGAGATCTGTCTTTATCAAGCCAAAGAAGGTGCACAAACGGAGCTTGTTGATAGTGACGGCGATGTATTGGGCACTCTGACACTTGGCGCTGACGGCAAGCTCGAAGGCAAGGAGCTTCTCGGGGGGTCGTGGACCATCAACGACAGTGGTCGTAATGTCGATGAGTCGTACTTGAAGAGTATTGAGTGGCTTTGATTATGTACTAGAAATGATAGTATAGTGTGTTTATATGATCATTCATGCGCATCTCTGAGGTTATTGGCCGCATAAATACTTATTCTGTGAGACTTTGATGCTATTTTTGAAGGGCTTTTCATTCGCTATCTTGATTCGTCGAATACGACATGCGCTAATATGCTACGTAACAACTAAAAAAAGCAAGGGATTACGAAAGAAGGACTGCTGGCAACCGCCGTTAAGGAATATATGATAGAACGCACGGTGTTTGTTGTACGAGCCCCAAGGGTATAGTTGTAATGTTTTCGAAAATGCGAACGCCCATCTGCTGCCACTAGTACTCCGAACTGCCCCTTTAATATCGTAACTCAACACGCGAGAAACGCTTGTTCATCATAATATCTAACCAGTCCTTGTCCTGAGACTGAGGACCATTGTCGTTGAGGCGCTTCCACATGCCTTGTCTACCAAAATCGGGACTCACATGAACCTCTAGATCTTGGGTTGCCTCATTGCTCTTTCGCGAGTAGTGTGGCATTTCAGTCTCGGTTCGAGGGAGTGATGTACGTTGAGCTGTTGACACAGAACTTTTGGATGGAGCCCACATTCCTGTAGATACATCAACGTTTGTCTGGACGGGTTCAACCCAAAGAAGAGACTTGGGCATCTGAGGCTTGTTTGACAAAGGAGACACCGCATTGGTGCCTACCGTCGCACTTCTGCTTCGCTTGCCTGTCTGCCCCTGTGGTCGGCTCGAGTTTCTGTCCTGCTTTGCTATCGATGTGCCAATTGCTGCTGGGTGTACTGTCTCGGCCATCGTAGTCATTGATCCAAAGAAGACGGGATGCCGGACAGCAACATCGAATGCGGTGGATTGTGGCTCTGCACTTTTGGCGATAGCCTCCTTCAGCTCAGCGTTCTTTTGAAAGGGTAGAGTCTGGCCTCTCGAGAATCTGAAGTCGGGATAGGAGGCAGCAATGGCTTCATGAAGCGCGGCGGACCACTCCCGAGGTGATGCCTTTCTACGCGTGACCTTGGGTGAAATGTGGCCAGACTTAATAGCTATTTCTAGTTCCGTATCCCAATCATGCGGGTAGCAAGCTCTCAAAGCGGACATGGTTCCGGGATAGCTCGCTGCTATAGCTTCTCGTAGTTCCGCATCCCAGTCTACGCGATAAGCGACGGTGGGACGGTATTGTTGGCGAAGAGGAACATGTGGCGGCTTCGTCCGAGGGAGCTCATCCAAGTTCTTCAATACTAACTCTTCGGGAAATTCGGGGACTGCTGGGATCTGAACCTTCGCCTTGCTGGACTCTGGATATTGAGGGATTTTGGGGACTTCTGGTACTTCTAGCTCGCTCTTCTTTCTGCCAAACAAACTGCCGAAGAATCCAACTTTACTTTTTACGGAAGACGCCTTTGTAGTGCTAGACTTAACTGATGACGCATCTGTCATGGGGGATGATGGCGCCGAGCTCACTGTTGAGATTGAAGTGACAGAGGGGCTTCGGGGTCGAACAGTGGAAATAGTAATCCAATCTAACTCAACGGAATTGACTTGACTGTTGCTCCAGAGAAGGGTTGACTCCAGTTTCTGAAGGGGCTCCTCGACAGTTCTCGGTTTTCGAACCATTTGGAGCGCAGCTGGCTCTGCCGAAGTCGTGCGGTAGACCTTGCGCTTTGGGTCGAGCTGGAATAGGCCTGGCACCGCACGCACCGAGTTAGTAGGCTTGGCCCATAAAGGCTGCGTTCCAAAAGAAGCATTTTGTGAGGCTTCCCAAAGTTTCGCGCTTGTCAAGCTTGCCAAAGGTTCATTGGTCTTGCGAGGTTCTCGGGTCATAGTGATCGCGGCCGGCTGTTTGGAGGTTCTACGATAATCGAGTCTAAACACGTTGACATCGAACAGACCATCGTAATCTACTTCTGAGAATGCTCTTGCCGAGACTTCCCATAACCAACTTGACTGGACCGGTGAGATGACCTCCGTTGTAGAAAGTGGTTCAGAGGTCGATTTGAGCTGGCTTGGTGTTTCACCAGTCCAGAGACTAGTTGTCGTCAGCTTTGGCAGGGGGTCAAAAGTTGAGCGAGGCTTCTTAAACATAGAGATTGCTGCCGGGGACTCGGGGGTCCTTCGGTAATCAAGTCTGGTGACACTGGCATCAAAGAGACCTTTGTGCATCGGTTCTACCATCGCTCTCGGCTGCTCCCACAAAAGGCCTGACTGAGACTTCACCGCGATATTCGGCTTGACGGATGAAGCTATAAGCTCGGCAGGCTTCCCAGGTCTAAATAGCCGAGATCCGGGTGTGGACGGCGAGGGGACTGGGATAGCCTTAGACCACAGACTCTTCGTCGTCAGAGTTTCCAGTGGCTCCTGAGCTATGCGAGCGGTTCTTGTCATGGAGACAGCAGCAGCTTCCTTTGAAGTCCTACGATAATCAGTTCTCGTGGCGTTAGGGTCAAACAGACCGTTGACTTCGGAAACACGAATGGCTGTGGGTATTTTCCATAAGGTAGCATTCTCTGTTTGCGAGATGGTAACAGAATCTTTGTGTGTAGGCCTCTTCGGAGTCCAGAGCGATACCGCGCTCATTACCTCATTGACCCTTTTGTTTGGTGCCCATAACTGGGTACTTTCAACCGCACTGATTTCTTCAGTACGAGGCTTGGATCGGACTACAATTCCAGACTCCAGGATGTAACTCTTCCAAGAGTCTAGCTGGGGCAAACCACCGTTGTGGTGAGCTTCCATGGGCTTAGACTCAGCGGTCCATAAAAGAGGTTGAGTCATGACAGGCTTGGACGTTGCGAAAGATGATTGCTCCGTTGGGATAGGAACTTCTGGAACCATTTCAAGTTTGTCTGAATCTTCATCCTTATCTTCATCGGAATATGTTGAGTCGGCGTATTCGGCGAATATTGATGAACTGGCATTTGCTGAAAGCCGCCTTGGGTTGAGAAGCAAGCTGTTGTTTGAAGGTACGTTTTCAGTCTTCAGCAGGCTTGCGATTTCCCAGAGCGTGGTTTCATCGAAGTCATCATCGCCTTCACTGTCTGAGAAATCCAAGTCGTCGCCATCTTCCTCCCTTTCATACTCGTCGAAGAAGGACATAGTGGATTCCTCGGCTTGGAGTTGCCTTGATCTGGCCTCCAGTCCGGCATTCATAACTGGGCGCCCTGAAGTCATGGTTCCTGGCATCGCCATGTACACCTGGCTTGGTCGAAATGTCGGGACCGTTGCATGCTCGCTCTTCTCACCCCAGGGAAACTGGAAGATACCTAGCGTGTCCCGCTTGTCCGGCAGAGGTTTAGGGCTTTCCAAAATGTCAGGCAGGAGTGTCACACGCTTGGTCCTTCGAGGCGGACGAACGGTGACTGGGCGATTTACAACACGCTGTGATTGTGCAGATTGCTTCTTCCACAGGCCCCTCCCGGTCACCTCCTTATCAAGCTTGATCGGTTTCTGCCATAATTGCGAGCTCTCAATTGTCAACGACTCTAAAGCTTTTCTGATAGCCGGACGTACAGACAATCCTGGAAGTCCATAAGCGTCATCGGTTTTCACGGGCTTCTTTCCTGTCGCAACCCAAAGGCCAGAGCTGGTAGAGTGTTGAACAGGCGAACTCGGTGTCCATAGCTGATGGACTTGAACGACTGGCTTCGACTCTGAATCCAGACTTTGCATACTTCTTTGAAACTCGCTTTCTAATTCAGACTCGTCGGTGTCGGGAGGACTTGGACTGCCCAGCGCAGCTTTAGAGACAGACAGGAAATTCAAGTTATTCCGCTTCACGATAAGGTCGCGTGCATTCTCCATATACCCCATTTGAGCCTCAGCAAGCCGGGCTTGCCAGAGACTGGCCCGAGTATTCTCGGAACTCAACCCAGAGCTCTGAGATGAAGGGGTGGCTGAATTACTTTCATTCTTCCAGGGCATAGTGACACCACTACGGATTAAAGACTTTCGAGACGCCCTACGGTCGGCAATTGAAGGGCGTTGTCCTATCTCTCCAGGAACCTGGTTAACTGTCGAATTTGGTCGAGAATCTTTTGAAGGCGAAGTACGAATGGTCGACATGGAATCACGATCAAGACGATTCTGCGTTGATTGCCACTTGTCTTCGAGCTGCCCCATCTCGCGCTCCAGGTCCTCAAGGAGCCCCAAGTTTTGTCCCTGGCTTTCTACCGATTGCCGATTTGGCTGGTCAAATTTCTGTAGCTGTGATTGGATCATTTGGTACACAGCTTCAGGCGACTCGAGAGGAGAGGGCTCGGTAGGCTGAACAATTATTGCTCTTTTGTTTTTCTTCCCATTGAGGACCAAGGGTGTCGGGGGAGGCATCTTTCTTGATCGAGTCTTGTCTTTTCTGGTAGAGAATGTGGGTAACTCTTCACCTATGCGACGGTGGAACCCCCCTGCTTTGGAATCCTCTGCGACTGGAATCGCCGGGAGAGATTTTTCGGCTTTCTCAGTCGAAAAGAAACCCTCGTTATCGGTTGAGCGCTCAGAAGGATCTAGCATTACTGGTATGACCTCCTCACCAACACTCGAAGGAACACGTTCTCTTATATCTTGCTTCGAGCTGCGTGCGTTCTTCTGAATGTAGGTTGATTGGATATTCAATCGTAATTTCTGGACATTAATAGCTGCAACGGGTGAATGCACAGAGCCCCAGTTGCTAGCCACGTCTTCATCCCGCGTTCTTGTTTCACTTATCTTGGAGGACATGCTCACACGACTACCGGCCGGAATTATCGGTGATGATTTACGGTTCGTGTTCTGATTGGATGGACGTTGTGGTCCTGTATTATCAACTGGTAGTCCCGGTAGCCAGGAATCCCCCAGCTCATCAGCCGCATTACGGGAGTTAGCTGTTGGCGCAATTTTGTTCTGCGGTAGGTCTTCAATGCCAAGGATGCTCGTAGTCCGCACGGTACTCCTGTCAGTTACTCTAGACGCCCTCGCGTTGTCCTTGACTTCTGAGTCGGAGTCCTGTTCGGCAACAGTTTGACGTTTATCTTTCACATATGTTGAAGGCACAGGGGGAATCTCAGGTACTGAGGAACGCCGCTTGCTTACGCTCGTGCTCGTCGAGGGAGCGCTTGACGGTGCGGAATAGAACAAGTTCATCTTCTCATCAAATGTCATGCTTGATGTGTCATTAGGCAGAGGTCGCAGTACGTTACCGGCACTCTTCGGCGGCGGCGGTAGAGGTGGCAGCTGAGTAGGGCTCCCGGGCTTAGATTGAAGAACAGACCTCCGACTTATAATTGAGCCACCCGACCTCGACCGCTTATGACTGTGTCCGGGTGAGACTTCGGCGGGAAAGACTTGACGATCTTTGTCACCCTTTCTCGGAATCGGGCGTGGACGGTGGACAACCGAATCATCAGAATCCAGCGATGCTATGGGTGTCTTCGATGCTCCTTGTACGATTTCACCCACAGCATTAGGGTCATCATAAACAATGTTGTTAACAAACATCACAGTTTCCTGCCGCTGGCCTTTACCTTCTTTGGCCATGGCCTTCATAGCTTGAGCACGGGGGTTGGATGGAAGTCCGTTCGTCGGGCGTCGTTGGAGCGGCGTTTTCACTGGCTCAGGGGTCTTTATTGGTTCTGGTTTTGGTGACGCTGGCTGTCTTGGGATGGGTATGCGAATTGGCTCGCCAGGTCGAATCGGTTGAAATGCAGCAGGCACAGGTGGAGGAGGGGGCTGACGTGGTGATCTCCTCCTGATTCCTTCGGTCCCGGGAGATAACTGTGATGAAGTAGAAGATGCGTTCGCTTCGACTGATAGTCCGCCGGCCGTCTTGCTAGTCTTGCTCGAGATAGATCTCGCTAATCCAGCCGGCGATGAAGATGCTACCTCCCCCGGCTTAACGCTCTCGTCACCGCCCAGTGTCTCGCTCGAATTTGAAGTATTCGGTGGTTGGGGAGAAGGTCGCTGCGCAATGAAAGTTGACACACGCTGTGCCATTTTTGCGCGCCGTTCCTTGTCGTTGTTGGCAGCGGTAGCGAGGTCGATTGTTGGTATTCGGCTAAGAGGATTTTGCATACCTTCTTCTTCTTTAAGGATCGGCTGCGATATTGCAAGCTTACCCGGCCCTTTAGCTGACGAAATACCCTTAGCACCAGTCCTCTGCCGGCTGTCCTTCTCCTTTCTCTTCTCCTGACTCTCCGAGGATTTTGGCAACGATGCCAACTCAGGTTGGTTTGTCTGAATAGGCGGAAAAAGGCTTCCTTGCACAGGAGCTCCGCCGACGCCAGACACCCCAGTGACGGTCATCGAGATCTTAGGTAAAGGACCATCGTTTCGTGGAGTCACGAACGCAGACATTGACCTCGTATTGATTTCTTTCACATCCTCATAGCGAGTGGGAGGGTAATCGGCCGAGTCCGAGGATGACAAATCTCTATCCCGTCCAGTATCTCCTGAAGTGGGAGAATCTGGTTGCCGCGGTGGTGGGTCTCGAGGAATAACGAGTGTCCCTGAAAATATAACTACCAGTGCTTCACAATGTCAGCAAGCGGGCACTACAGCCAGTAGGAGACATACATACCAATTATAATCGTCAGGCCAAGGGCAGGAAGGGTTGTGCGGAAAACTAGATCGATCGTTTTCATCCCTAGCAATAGGGGTACGCTCAACTGTAGATAGTTAGTATGTTGCTCAGTAAACGCGATTACATCAACTAACCCCCATCCATATCGTCAACCCAATTATAACATAGACAATACTTCTGCTTCTTCCAGGAACGTGTCGACCGCCCACAACATCAATTGTCGAGCCAGCCGATAAAGCTCGTCCGGCCAATAGAGCAAGTATGACAGCGTCTAATGCGATGATGGCAACGGCAATGGGCAACACGTTGGACGCAGGTACACAGGTAGGGTTGAAATCACTCCTGGTCTCTCCAACAAATACCCCACCCAGGATGAACCGTCCTAAAACCAAGAGCTGCGGAATCATACCCCATACTGTCTTCTTTTCGTCCTTACGCACTGCCCAGACGAGGTATTGCTCAACAAATGTCCGCGCCAACTGGTCGAAAGCCGACGAGAAAATTACAGCGACCTGACACGTAGGCGCCGCTGTCGGCCCTATGAGGGTTGCAAGGAACTCAACCAGTGCCCAAGCCGCGGAAGATGCCAGAAATAGTATGAGGACCAGCCTCAGGCCGTCCCGAAAAGTCGCTGAACCGTGGCCTTTGACGTATAAAATCAGGGAAGGTGACGCGGCGCTGAACAGGATACCGCTATATTCGACTATTAGCCAAGTCCATTGGAGTCTACATTTGAGAATTTACTGACAAAAAGAAGACCGCAATAAGGGCCTGGTTAGTTCCTGGATCCGCCATGATGAAGGCGTCGCCAAACCTAGGCGTTGAGCTAAAATAAAATAAAATAAAATAAAAGCCCACTCAATGGGTAGTTTAAAATATTAACTAAGAAGTGAATGAAGTCATATTAACGAAGGTAGGCGGGTGCAGGTATTACGATGCCATGATGGTCGACACTGTCGACGGTCGGTCCCAAGACACGATGGTGCAAGAGGGAAGAAGGGACTGAAGCACAGCGCACGACGAGAATCGGGACTGAGCAGTCACTCGGCAAAGGCCGAGAGAGTTCGATACCCAGACAGCCAAGCATCAGACTCGCTCAATGGTGGGTGAAGGTCTGTGGTCCTCAAACATGGTCTATGCAGGGCTCTGCTCGGCCATGTTCGAGATTCCGCGATTAGCTCCTCATGCCCATGTAACCGAGTTGCTATCGGATAGCGTGATTGGTGAAAATGCAAGGCTGAAAGTATGAAGCCCGTGGTGGATCGTCAACCCTTGTCAAAGGGGTCTGCTCTCGAAACCTGAGACGTTCCACCCCAGCAAAGAAAAGCGGAGGAAAACTACTAAATATTCTTATTCTTGGGATTAAGCCCATGTTCGTTGAGATCACTCTAGACAGTAACAGGCAAGAAGAGATCTAGCCCCAGATAGGATAGGAACCAGAACTGACAAATCGTCATATATTGTACATACGAGCTGCTCAGCCGCATGATTCGTGAAACAGAAAAGAGGATTTAAACTTAACGTATATATATACACACACGCAAGTATAGAAGCTAGCGAACTTGTATGTCTCATACATACATACATACGTAGAAATGAGTGACAGTCTTTTTTCTACTATGTAAGTATGCGTTGACCCATTATGAGCAAGGATTATGGCGTGTCGATGGCCACGAATGACAAAGGCGGCAGCACGCGAGACAGTGAGACAACGGGAGATCTGTTCGTGACGTTCAACGAGCCCTATTCTGGGGTTTCTCCCGATTTACTCGTGACGTGTGTGATGATTTGACCGATCGAGGAAGCTCTTAGTCTCTTTCTGTTGGAGCCGGGGTTGGAGTTCATCTCGCGAGCTATCATGGCAATAATATCGTTTATACAATTGTCAAACCTTCGGCTTACCATTGTGAAGTCCATTTAGGTCGCGTAAGAGATAAGAAAGTGTATCGAGATTTTACTCATAGTCAACAAGTTCTGCAAGTACGTAGTGTGTCAAGGTATGTAAAGAACATGAAGTGCGAGACGCACGGAGCACCAGAATATCAATCTAAACATGCAGACATGACGCGAATAAACTCCTGTCACCTGTCACCTGTTACCTGTCACCAATCTGCCGGGCAGTTTCTGCCAGTGGACTTTGGCACTAACGCCAGTACCTAGTTTAGGTAGTTATCACTAGCATTAGCGTTATGGGGCACAAGATAGTACTGCATCCATAATATAACTACAGCTTAAGAATACATGTAGATTGTCGTCAACCTAACTACATACACGAAGACATCCTAATACCTAGTATTAGCTATGAGGCTAATGGCCGCTGACAATACTCCTCAGCTAACGTCCTTGAACATGAGAAGCTAGTATACATGTAAATTAACTCGAATGCTCAATCAAATGCTCGGAACTTAGAGACGGGAGTATCTTATATAAAATGCTAGACTGCTGCTAAGTGAAACCATTCAGACATAGTAGTCGTTACCTCATGTGCATCGCCAGTATGCAGCCGATATGTCCCAGACATCTTTCATTTAGTCCAGGGCTGATTACCAATTTATCTCACTATGAATGAAAGCTATTAACTTGACTTGAGGAAAATATATATCTTCAAACCCACTGAAAAGCCATCCGTAACTAAGTTACGACATCTGTCCAGAATTCTACCATTGTTGAAAGGAAGCATGAGTATCGACGCGCTACTTCAATCAAACTCGTCAGGGTGATACACCTTCTCGCCGGTGTCTTCATCGATGTGTACGAACTGTTGGACCTTCCTATCCCAAGTCCAGTATTCATCTACTTCTTCATCACTGGCATCCTCATCTTCTTGGAAGTCGGGGAATGGGCAAAGCTCAATCTCGGCCGTGTTAACTCTAGCAGGACACGATGCTGCATCGTGAGAAGATAGATCGTCCTGGGAACCCATAGGGAGCGTACTCAGTGCGTTCGGGAACAATGTCGAAGTTGCCTGGTCGTTTACAGTGAGATTGCAGATGCGGTCTGGAGTAGAACCAATGATGCCATTTGTTTTCGTTAGATGTTCGAGGGTTTGGTATGGCCAACGGCATTGGATCGGCTCTTTGATGCTGTTTGGGACTTGCTCCTTTCTGTTGGCAATCATTGAAGTTTCTCCATATTGGGATGCGCTAGCAGCCTCGTTTTGCTGCTGCTCTCCTAATCGACTAGGAATTGATGGTGTAAAGCTGGTAGAGTGACTAGCGGCGGATGATGCAGAAGTAATTTCCCCTGTAGCCGAGGGATCTACACTTAACTCCGAGGGAGTGTAGTCACTATCTTGACTCCTTTCACTTTCCACCGGCAAGGCTGATTGTCTTCCGACTATCGAGGCACGTTCAGGCATATTACGGACACCTTCAATCAACCGAGGCACTCTATGTGTTGAAGGGCATCCAAAGGTATTCACAAAGAATGGACATCTCTTCTTGTCTTGATTGAGTTCAAAGTTCCCGCTCTCTGGCGAACAGCCAATCTCGGTTACCGGGGTCTCAGATGCGTTCCGAGAGGCCTGCTTCCAGAGCATCTTGAGCCAGCCTGCCTCAAACGAGATTGCCGAACTATTCTGGCTCAGTCTTCCCATCAGGATAGAGTTTATCTCCGGGGTTATCCAATGCCTGGTTATCTTTATCAATCGGCAAGGCCAGTTCGAAGACGACCGGATCGTCACAGGAAGCTTTTTGGTTTCATCACACGCTTGACTCGTCTGTGGACTAATTTCGACGCTTCTGGAGAGAGGGGTTGGAGGGATGAAGGTTGGTTCTTCGAAGATTCCACCCCAGATCGGTAACAGACAACTCTGGCTCCATTGAGCTCTTAGATCCTCTATTTTGGACATGATAATTAAACCGTGTTCGAAGATTGCAGGTGTTTCCATTGTCTTGGTTTTTATTTGAAATTCATTTTTTTGGAATTGACGTATGTAGCGCGACAGTATCGCTTATAGTGAAAAAAAAGAAAAAAGTTCAGATTGAGACTGAAACTCTCTTAGCTCAGACTGCATTTATGAAAGGGTTACACGGTACTTTTCAAGGTCGTCAATACGTGAAGCTTCTTGAGATAACT
The DNA here is from genome assembly GCA_022376535.1 of Xylariaceae sp. FL0662B. Classification (NCBI taxonomy): domain Eukaryota; kingdom Fungi; phylum Ascomycota; class Sordariomycetes; order Xylariales; family Xylariaceae; species Xylariaceae sp. FL0662B. The sequence continues at coordinate 61,747 of JAJJKD010000032.1, read as the reverse complement.
CTACGGCGACTTCTCTTAAATAATGATAACATGATGAGATTCCTTAGATCAGGCTACGAATCTTACCAGGTTAAGTGCTTAATATCACATACATGACGGTGAAACCCTATCGTGCCATGCCTAAACCTGCATGAGCTGAACAACCGCTTTCGCCGAAGGCTGACTCTGTATAAGCATGAACTCCTGGCATTTGCCCGTAGACTACGTTCTGGCGCTTGGGATAGTGGTAGTTAGTCAAGAAAAACGCCTGGCACCGTTAGCTAAATCCTAATGGTGTGTTACAACACAAGAGAATAAGTAAATAGATCAGTTAATTGGGCAGCGTCTTCAAGGATATGGGAAAAATTTTGGGAAGTCCAAGGGTGGTATGCAGCTGTGGCTGTCGGCAGGCTGGTATGTCTCTCGCCCGTCATTGTCGATCGCTCATGCTTACTCCTTTCCTCTCACGATAAATTCCCACAGCCTTCCCAGTCAAGAGAAACGTAAAGGAAGATGGCCTAAGATCAATACGTTGAACCAATCATCGTGCGTGTGGACGGAAGCTAATATACAGTATGGAGAGATAAAGGTCCAAAGATGACAGAAAGTTACTCGATGTTAACTGTTTGATTTGGTATATGCCAACCAGAACCAGTCTGGGTCATTTGACATTTGGCCGCGCACCATAATAGCAGCTGGGGTATTAGAGCTTTCTGATGACAACGGATGATGCTACTACCTAGCCAGCCTCCGGTACTCTTCCGTCCCTGCCAGTATATGCACTACAACTCTCTCCCAAGACATACCTAACACACTTATCCTATGTGATCAGGCCTCTAATAAATACATACAAGAAGTTAATTAGCTGGTTTTTCATACCGATACACAGTCAATATCTCAATACTTTACTAAAGTAAACATCCCTTTTCCTACTCTGTGGCAAGCAGATAGACAAGATTTTCCCATTCTTCAGTCATCAATTTCCATAAATTCCTATGATTCCGCTTATAATTTGTTCTATCGAGGCTGTACCAGTAGCCCAGTCTTGTATTGGCTGGAACTTCTATCCGGCGGGAAAGGCAACAGGCGATGTAGCCATACGTATCTTGACGACCCACTGATGCCATGGGAATTCCAGTATTTTCGGTGTGATATGGAGGTCTTACGGCTTTCTATCTTGATTTTACCAAGTGGAAAATTCTCAGAAGGCCTGCTGCGGCTCTCAGTGGGGATAGACTGAGTCTGTTTTCCTTCCCCCTTCTCCCCCTTCATAGGTACATATCGATTTCTCGGCCGATATATCTACCTCCTATGTTTTCTTCTATTGCAATCTGGCAGCTGTTATTACTGATTTATGTCTATCATCGCTATGGCGCGCTTCCGAGATGCATAGTTTGCCTAACCGCCTAATCGTCATTCTCTGCACTAGATTATGCATTTTCGTGAGCACTCCAAATTAAAAGCGAAGGAAATTAGAGTGATTCGTCTGTCTACACATCATCTAGAGGAACGAAACTCTTTCTTGACATTAACAGTTCGCCAAGCCAAATGCCCTGGCGCGCCCGAGGACGGCACCAAAGCAGACGGCGTCGTCGACTACCATGCTTGACTCAGCTTGGTTTATCGAGAACAAATTTCCGGACCCCTTTACCCCCCATGGCCACCCAAAGAGCTGACCTAACTCATGCTGCAAGCTCATCAACTCGTTCAAATAGCGTCTCTATTCGCGTACCAGACCCGGTGGAAACAGATGTACCTGTGACATTTGAACAATTCTCGAACACCGGCCAAGTTCCTCATTCTCAGATTGGGGTTGGCTTTCGATTACCGGGCAGTGACATCGGCGGACCTCCAGTCGACTATTACCCGTATAATCAGATGACGCAGAACATGAACATCCAGGGAGCCGTAACAAATGGGCCGATGAACTCATTCAATGGATCATTCGATTTAGGAAGCGCCCAACAGCCTTCCCAAGGCTTGATGCCTGTGTTCTCTTTGCAGACACGATGGTTGAACGATGCCATGAACCACCCCATGTCTTTCGGACCCCCGACGTTCAACACTAGTAACGCCAACAGTCTTGGTGTACAATCCAACCTCGCCTCAACTCAAACTGAGGCCGCGTTCCATCCTACTGTTTCACATGGATCGTACTTTGGGAACTTTGGAGCGCAAAGCTCGCCAGAGCTGATGCCGCTTAATCAACAAGTACACCCAGTTGGCCAAAGTCCGACCCCGAGACGAGACCCCCGGGCGTTAACTCATGGCCAAGCTCCTCCACGTGGATTTTATCATCCAATATTTGACGCCATTCACAGACAGAAGATCAGCATAAAGTTGACAATGGAGGATAAGAGCCAACGGATCACAGAGGCGAAAGGTGCACTTGACATCGAAAACACTTTCATCACTCGAGGAGGGGCGAGAAGACTTGGGCTAGAGATACGACCCATAGCAATAAAAAAGCGCAAAGAATATTTGACACCTTTCGGAAGAAAAATGCCTTGTGGCTATGTCAAATTTGAGATTGAGTGGACGTTTGCCGGCGAAATCTATCATACACCTTCTGCAGTCATGGTGCTAGACATCGTGGGCGAGCCAACATTCATTCACCTTGGACGCAACCTCGTTGAACAAGCATGTGGGAGAGCATGTGGCAGAGAATGGAGGAATCGTCACTTGACTCCAAGAAATATTGGCAGAATCAACACCAACGCGCGTGGTAGGATAGAGCTATCAAGGGCTAGACACGCTGCCCATAAGCAAGTTAACTCTACTGGTGAGCGAACATCCGTTGACGTTGTCTTTGATGTTATACTGATTGAGCCTCATAGTTGATCCATACTCTCGGGCTTCTGCCACGTCGCGGCTGACTACAGCCGCAGCCGGCGTGGACCAACATTATCCAAACAACGCTCAGATGCCCCTTACCGACATGAACACCGTCTCAAATCAATTTCTCGTCCCTCCTAACACAGTGTTTGAATCGAGTAACCCATCATTTTCTGCAACACAGACGTTCGCATCCCCAGTGTCATCAGCAGCCTTTTCGGCGCCTTTGCTATCGTCGGCGGCAACGGCGATCACCGCACCAAGCCAGATGGGGGGACCCTCCTGGGCGAACACTCGGACTTCGTCTGACGCAGGTGTTCCTGGACCTTGGATTGCTGAAGACTTCGAGCATGATGGTACCATTACACCTCGCAAATTGGAACTCAGCTAGCGCAGTCCCCGGGATAGCTCTACATCGCTGGAGCCGCTATCCCATGCAAATAACTGCCGGAGAACTGATGAGAATGAATTTTGCGATTTACCTGGGATATATGAGGATAATGAGAAACGCAATAGCGTGGCTCAAACTAGAGCAGACACCTACGTTTTCTGAAGCAACCTAACCTGTTTGGTCAGTCTATTTGTTTAGAAAGGGCTTGGGAGGCTTAAGAGTGCTAACTAACTACTCATAGATAATTTCTCTTAGAAGCCTAAATGAGAAAGTAAATTACCTAGGAACCAACCATGGCAACAGAAGGATGCCACGGGTCACTAGGACACAGAATGTTATGTTGCTGTTCTTGATAACTTGTTTCCGTTCTTGCTTTCATGGGGGACAGCGGCGTTTAAGTTCCATTGATTTCTGATGACTTCCAACTTTAAAAACTTACTGTGATGCATTTGGTTTAGATCCTGGAAACGATAGATGTCACGATGGTCCCACGACACTAGAACAGATTGAATAAAAAGGTGTCCTCTCTGGTGTTGACTTCAACGTATTTTATAAGGATTCACTTTTTATTTCCGGCAGGGTTTCCTCCTTATCATAAGTGCCAACCAACTTGCAATAGCGCATTATTAGTTGCTGTATAAACCCTTGTTTCGCCGTTGATGCCCTCCTGACATTTACGAGTCACATCCCTGACTTCATTCGCCAACTCCTGCTGCACCGCACCATTTTCATCAAGTAGCGAATGATACCCTAGACATATTGTTACCGTGAAGATCTCTTTCTAGAAACTACAGCACTTTCAATGGAAGCTCTATAACGTTTCTGATTGGTGTCGGGACCCCGCGACCATGTAACCTGGTAGACAGCTCCGTGGTACCCACGCACCGGGCATCAATGCCGCGATGTTGTCGAGCCAGCTGCTCTGTTCTTCGTAATTGGATGATGCCGCCCTGTGTAATCAATCTATTATCACCTATTGCATGTCTCATAGCCAATACCTTCGGTAATGTGACAGACATTGCAGGTGAAGCAACCATCGCCGAGCCAGGCTTAGACTTGACCATTACGCGGGTTATACTACGATGCGCTAAAGACTACTTACATACTGCGATGCAAGTAGAATATGGTGAACTTAGTTGCAATGCCTGCAGCCCGGAAATGATATCAATGAACACTCTACAGTCATTCGTGATCTAGAGAAATCTATCAGTAAAGCATAATTTAGGCTTTGCAGACTTAGGTGGGGTGAAACAAGCTCTTCAGTATTCTAGGATTACTCGAGAAGAACGAAGAGTTGTCGAATGAAAGAGCTAACTGCATAGATGCCTGGATAGTATTGCTGTTTGATCGACAAGACATTTGTTAGAACCAATGGATAATTAGAAGTAAACGAAGGACTATTGGCTGGAGAGCTGTGTTTCCAGTTTACCGCCGGAATTAAGCTTCAATAGAATGCCATAACTACCTAAAGAATATGTAATGTAAAGCAGTCGACGCTAATTATGTCGATAGTTGAGCTGACCCATCATGAAGTCTCACATGCTTCAGGTTAACTATGGATTAAATTTTTTTTTTAAAAAAATGCAACACTGCATTTATTAGGCATTGCTCATAGAGAAAACTAGGGCTTAGGACCGTTGCATCGGTGAGCTTAAGACGCTGGCTGTGATTGAGATCAATACTGAAACTTCAGCTTTATTGATGTGCTTTGGACATCTAACCCAATTGCCATACAGTATTCACATGCCGGAAAATACTTTTTCTACCCTTGTTCCAGCTAATGTTGAGACTACGATAGGTGCCCAAGCTCTGTCTTGTCTCTTCACCGGAACGCGTTTCGCGTGGGAAACTATAAGAGAAGTAAGGAAAGAAACGAGTCTTGAAAGTCTGGATCTAATGTGTCTCTAAATATCTATACCTAGAGATAACCCACGGCATTGATTCTGCGTTTTCCCTGACACCACGTCCAGAGAAATAACCTCAAAACACGTACTGTAGCTATAATCTAACAGTTCGGGTTTGGTGAATGCTCATCAGCTACGGTTAGGCCTCCTGGCTCAGAGAGCTATTGGCCGCCCGAGTTCGTCTTCACCAGTCGCTTCTGGACTTCTTCAGCCGAGAGTCCAGCCGCAGATACCGAAGTAGCGGGTAGCTGTGCCAACTCTGAAGCGCAGCGAAGTCCTATTCATTGAACTTAGAATTTTGTGACCAGATCTGTCTTTAGTACGATCTAGACATTATTGGCTCTGTAGTAGCTCGGATGAGTTACGGCGGTTCAAAAAGCATAGAGTGAGAACGGCAAGGTGCCTTGTTAATCCCTCGGTATTGATCATTAGATATTGGCATACGTACGTGAGCACTATCCGTATTCATAAGTTGGCGTGGCAACCCGCTAATAGGAAGGGGTGCTACGCTAGAGGAGTAGACAACAGTCTGGAGATGTCACGAGAGGTTGACGATCGAATACTCCCTCAAGACATAAGTCTCTGTGCAAAGACCACGGGCTTGTGTTCCCACAGCGGTTGTGGAAGTGACAGCAACCTTGATGGGTATTTCATGTCGGACCCACATGCCACAAAATAGGGGTTGCTTTGAGACCTTCTTCCTGAGCGCCGTCTCCAATGGTTGCGTCCTATATACGTTGCCATGACAAATGTTAGATAGAGTCTCGAAAAAAAGGGGGGTGGGCGAGCGGGGGGAGGGATACCAGTAAGCTCCCGAGATGCAAAGGTTTCTCAACACAACACCTTCCACATTACACTCTTTTCTTAGTGTAAGTATTGTTCGCCCAGGCGTTGTGTCTCTGCGAGCTATGCCGAGAACGTGTTCCACTTCTCGTGTCATTCGAAGTCAATCGTTCTATTAGACTTAGTGAAAAAGGGGCTGTTCGGTTGATATCTTCTACATGTTGCCTCAGTGCGCTGGCGTTGTTTCATCTCCATTCAGGCCCTCGCAGTCTGAGAACAGTAAGGGCGTTTTAGTGAAAAAGGAGATAGGTCTACACAGAGATAGACATCTACTCTAGTGGGGATTTGATCGTTGCCTGAGGAAATTACTGGGGAGAAATACTTGGGGGCTCCCAGAAGAATTTTGATCGTGGTGGCCTTTCCAGCTCCTGTTCGACAATCAGCCCAAAGTCGTAATATACCGATCATATTCGGTCTCCTATACCGTTCATTGCAGCTATATAAGTAAACTACGGCATTCAACATCATTACATAGACATAACGTATTCTGGCCTCGGTAGTTTAAACAACATACCTGTTTTCTTCTATAAAGGAGACAAGTTGAGGGTACCTGTTGGGGATTTCACTTGTGGGATTTCCGCTCATGATTGCCGCAACCTTCCATGGGCTTGGAGTATAGACTGACCCGATGAACCGCGACTTAATCCAATCCGTGTTGTCTTTGGATCTTTGAATAATTCGGTCATATGGTCTTTTCCCGTGCGAAAGGGCTCGAAAATCTGCTGGCAGAACCGTTGGACTCCTGCCGGCTTTGACTTCCCGCGAGGCTTCCCATCTACAGCCAATGACACTTAGCAAAGATTTCTATAGTATCTAAGGTATAGGCTATAATTTATGGTAGATCAGTGCTTGCCTTGAATATTATCTAGAGAGCGATGTGGCCCTAAGACAGGCTCATCGTTGCCTATCAAATTGATTCTCGAGGGACAATCAAGACAGCGTAAAATACTCATAGCTAGTCGCTCTAGGTTTGTGTAATATTGTCCATTTCGTCCGGCGTCCGTCAAACAAGGCGAGATTATTGCATTAAATTACACGCAAGTAGAAGTTCTTTCTGATGTAGTGCCGCACGTCTGGCGGGCCTCGAAGAGTGGGAGAGATTGTTAAGGGCGAACGGCATCTATTTCTCTGAAGAATGAGAACCTTTGAAAAAAACCGAAGGTTGGGAGTTTGGTCATCGTTCTGCCAGCCTCCAACCTAGGACTTGACCAACTTCCCCTGCAGACTATCTCACGGGGTGTTGCATATGTGCTCCCCCAGACCAGATAGGCTTTTGGCGCCAGATTGCATGCCAGGTCTGCCTCGACACCAAGAACAAGTCGACCCAATGAGATACACTGTATATGATATGCCTACATATATGCGGCTGGAGAATGGGATGCAGACATATGAAAAACAAGGAAGTTAGCTGGCTGCAAGATAGGGCCCGGGTTGTGATTATGGTGCATGGCTGGGAGCAACCGCTCACAATCGGCTTCACTCTGTCATTCCGCAAACGGTACCTGACGCCTTCCGCGGAGTCTTCCGCCCTTTACTTATCTTGGGCAATTGCTCTCACGCGTAGATGTTCGTGGTCTTTTGAGGTACGTAGAATAGACAAAGACTGGAGGGTTAGGAGAGGCCAGATTACTCTAACCTAACATGACATAGTTGGTGCCCCTGAATGTCAGCTGATGTCAGCTCAACCTGGACGGATTCTCTCCCTAATAATAAGGCTCCAAAGCAGCAAGATCTCTAGACCCTACGATTACGGCCCTCGGGGACTACCTTCTTGTATGTAGCTAGGAAGACTCCTTAAAAGCACATCCTCTAGGCCTACGTATACTCTGAACCTGTAGAACAATTTTGGCTGATCCGTTCTGAAATTTTTCGAGGGGTTGTGTCGTCGGCAACATACATATTGTTGGTAACCTTTGCGGCGCGTCGCCGAGACGCCTGTTTACTTGTTGATTTCTCCGATTTCTCTGCAGCTTAGTATCACATTTTTCTGCTTTGGGTGGATGATCGAGCGAATTTACCAAAACCTAACTTCTCACAGCGTTGATTTACTCCGAGACTTACTCCTTTTGGTGCTGCACGAATTGTTGCACAATGCGCACTTCGTCATTGAGGACATCATCGAGATCAGCCCGCCTGCAGCAAGTGGGCATCCAAAGTTTCAAAATGGGGCTTGCCCAAATCCGATCTATGACTTTGCTTCTGTATACGTTTTCGTCTCGCCGCCCATGTTCCCTTGGCTAGGTATATCGTCAGTGTAGAATTCCCCTGCGCGCTTGCCGTCAAAGTCTGCATGTCCTTCCTAGGTATTCAGCATGGCCGGTCAGCTAGCTTAGTGCTCACATGGTTATGAAGCATGAACTGAAACATCGTCTTCTGGATCCCATGCAGAGATATGATATCTAGAGGTTGTACAGTATGGTAGACTCAAGCCTTGTTGGGCTAGGTAGCGGAATACGTTAATGCCTTGAGCAAGATCGACTTTCCAAGGGCTCGATCTTGAAAGGGACGAAGTTTGCGAGATACATGAGCTACCTGGTGTATCCGCCAACAGAAGGAACAGATTGTTAAGGATGGTTGGAGAACGAGCTTTCTTCTGTTCACGGGAATCCGCAACTCAACTAAAGGATATATAGAGCCGGTCGGTGATAGCGGTAGCCGCTGATTCTTGGGTATGAATAACCCAGGACGATATGAATCTAATAATTACTAGACGCAAAGCCGTAATGGCGTGGCCTGGTTGGAGCTGATGTTTGTAATATAAATACAAGCCAACCTGTCACCTAAGTTATCCAAGTCGCGAGGGATCTTCACTCACCGCTCCCTCCCCTACGTAAGACCACCTAGATTAGCGAGTATTACGAAATTCATAAATAACCGGCTGACAACAGTCGGGGTTCCGAAGCGGTGAATACGTTGGGGACATGTGCGAGGGTGCTCCGGACTATGTCGTCGGCAACAGGACGGCCCTTACTGAAGATTGGGTCCGCTCTACACGGGGTGATACTTTGTTTTCTATCGTCGAATCTACATAGGGCCACGGCTTTCGTAGGGTGTGATAGCACTATAGGATCTACACTGAAAGAGACGACAGAACCAGACGAGCCAGATGCGGTGAGTGTTCTGGACTTGGGCTGCTCATTTTCGATTACCAAACAGCTCAGGTTTATCATCACGTTGAATAGTCAGTAATGATATCGTAATATGAGGTTGCTGGCCACAGGGATTCGAAAAATGCGCAATTGATCACGATAGTTGCTCGGGTTCGAAAAGACTCAAAGACATGAATCTATATCATGCGGAAACAACTGGGTTTGTTTAGCTTTCACATGCTGATAATGCGGTATTAAATTTTATAAATATATATATGTACGTATATGAAAAAAAAAGCTTAATGCGTGTCTTAAACAGAGAAGCAGGCCTCTGATATGCAAAATGGGCACGCTTGTTCCTCTTACATATTAAGATCTTGGACCCTAAGATCAGCATGCCTGGTCGCCTGCGGAGTATCGTGAAGCGGATATGGGTGGGGGATAAGAAAAAACGCGCGGGAACCCCACCATCGGAATGTGTCAAGCAGATAACTAAGCCCACGTTTTCTAGGTTTTACTTAAGTTCCCAGACAACGTTTCTGACACTTCATAGTTATAAGTAGTTAGTCCTTCCCAAGCCAGCAGTTTCCCCAGCGGAAGTCCAATCTACGAAAGTAAGCATGTATACTGCGATAGTTAGCGAGTCGTCTGACGGAAGATCGAGCGGCCTTTACGGGGCAGACATCCGAAGGTTCCTGCGTAGATGTAGGAACGGCCGAATAATTGTTAAAGTGGCCAAGCTGCGAGCTGGTTTGGCCTACGTAGGATTGCCATCATGGATTTATGTGGAGGATTATGTGTGCGTCTGTGTGTGTGTCTGTGTGTGTGTGTTTCGTGTATGCAACGTCGTGGTATCCATACCGGGACATACACCGCTTGATGATGCCATCTACACGATGACCTTGCTAGTGTGTATTCTACGGTGAGCTGTTATTGTATACTATAAACTTCTGTTACAAACAGATATCCGGAAGAGCTCACCGAGAGAAGAGCTCACCGAGAGCTCTGCCGACAACCCACAATAGCTTTTACGATATTCTAACCCGGTTGGAGTGCGGGCCCGTAGTTAGTATGTAGGTGCTGTGTATGTATGTATGTACGCGCAGTTTACCCGGTATCGTGGTGTGGCCTTGGTATGGATGTTTTTAGAACCACTCTGTCAGCCGGATTCATAATTGTAGCTTCCACGCATTAGTGAGGCTTTTAGCCCTGCAGTAGCAGCAGATCCTTCTGCCTTGGCTCGCCTGCTCAATGCTTAGCGATATTGTACGTAGTACATATGTACTTCACAATACCTATATCATTGATACATATGTATGCGCAGGGTGACGTGATATATATATATATATATATATATATATATATGTAGTAGAATGGCCGAGAGACGCGCGTGGCGATTCCCGCACCATATAATGGATAAGTAAGGTATTAATCTGTAAGGTCCAACTGTTTGGTAGGTGATAACGGAGCCGCAAATCGGACCCTTTCTTTGGATCTCAGTGCCTTATTATTCGCTTCAGATGGCAGTTGTTGATAAGATTGCATGACAGTAAGTTGATAAGAAGATCAATTCGAGTACCTATTACCGAGGTTCTTTGGAACGGTGGACTACGTTTTGTACATTACTGTATGTATTGCGCGATACACGTATGATATGAACGCGATACATAGGGTGTCTATACCTAGCAACGGCTGAAGTTTTTTTCTTCTAGTTTTTCTTCTCTAATGCTAGAGTTGCCGCTACCGACTGCCTGGGTGCGCATATATCTAAATTCCGTCATATGTTTTTCTTTATTGTTGTCTTATACGGTATATACATGTATATGGTAGTCTATGTGCCGTTACATATACTACGTAGTAGAGGGTTCGGGATCCATGAGTCTGTGATAAACTTTGGAACCTAATCTCCACCTTGGATAACCTTAATATTAGTATTCATAGCCGGCAGTTTTCACTTGTACCAGAGTAGCAAATATAGCTTTCGAGAAGGTACCTATTATTCACTTCAACATCTGGTGCGAATGCATAGGTATGTAACCAGCATGCATATGTAAGTACATACCGAAGCAGCCACATGCTTCTTAGTATTCAGGGATAGAATGTAGGTCTTCCGAGCCCCGCGAGCTGCACGGCGTCAAATTAATGAATTGCCACTAGCGCATGCTGCACCACTCAGCTTAGTTCTGTTCACTCGTGGGTTGGTTCATTGGATCAGCGGTCTGAACATGACATTGTAAAGTTGAGCGGAGTGATATCTGTTACATGTAAGTATACATGTCCACTTAGTATGAGTACATAGCCGTGGGTAGCTAGACGTGGGTAGCTTCGTGTTGACTATTTTCTTGTTCCACTTGGAAAAACTAGCCTTATTTGCGGCTCTAGATTGTAAACTAACTGATTCAGACGTCTATGTGTCGAAGACTCTTTTACTTCGTACGCAGCATATAGTATATATGCATAATAAGGATAGTAAACATAAGAAATATATTCTTGACTAAATATTTTATGAGCGTCTGGATATCGTAAAAGAAAAGTCTCGTGGCTGTTATAGTAGCATGGTGTAGAACCTGATGAACAGCTGAACAAACCCCCACGCCACGGCATTCCGAAAGAGAAATTCGAGGCGAACTATGTATTTACTGTTATAATGGTTCAATCCCTTGAAAAAGGAGGTACAGGGCGACAAAACATCGTAATTGGTGGAACCGCTACTGATGACACAACTATAGCTTGTTGACGAACTCATGTTATTATGTATGACTACTCGTATGTTGGTAGAGCCATACGTATATGTAGCACTGCTGAGATGAGACTTATTCATCGGATATTTTATCGAACTTTACTTCCCTCTTGTTGAAGATAGTTATTGCTGTACTAAAGAGCCTTATGAGTCCGTTGAGCGCTTGAACTCTAATATAAGACGTTGAATCTGAGGCGCTGAAGTGAAATGATGGCAAAATACATGTGTTGGGTTTGAAATAGTCGGTAGACGTGGCATGATGGATGATGAAGGGACCAATATATACTTTATTTAGTGGATGGGTCCGGTACATACATATGTAGTGTATGTAGCAATCCCGCCGCGTGCTAAGGGGAGGTCCCATTAGTTCCAAATTTGGTGCCAGGGGGTTGAATGTGTGGAAACCTTGTGGGACATGCTGTGACCCCCCACTACTAACTTTTTCATAGTGCGTAATACGTAGGTACCTTAGCCTTCTAGCGGGACTTGGCAACTTTTCAGGGTCCAAAGCTACCCTTGATCGGCCACCTGAGAAAGATTTTCAGCGGTAATCTTCTGCTGCACACTTACGGATAACAGAGCACCTCCTGACCTACTACCTCTTAACTTGTTGTCTGTCTGCCTTTCCTGACTTGCACTGCCCGGACAGCCTGACAGCCTGACAGCCTGCTCTCAACTCTTGTTACTCTTATTACTCCGTAAGTAGATGCAGTCTAGCGATACCAAGCACAAGGTGGTGTAATATTATGTGGTCCCGGGGGTACCTGTCAAGCACATGATGGGTGTGAATATCCCGATAGTCGGTCGTCTTTTGGCAAAAGATGGCGGGATGGCGGCGAGGGACAGCTTATAGTTTCGGTGTCAGCCAAATGGACAATGGATCCATGGCCGCCGAGCCAAACCTAGTGAAAAGAGCAAACAGTGTCCGAAATCCACATTTGTTGATTTATAGTAGACGAGAGACGGTAAGGGTGAAGGGGGTGTGAGTCGGGGGAGAGAGTAGAAAAGGGTTTCAAGTGAAGCTTCCTCTCGAGCCACCTTTTCGACTCCTTCTTCTTTTTCTTATATATTCTCCTTGCTCTTACTCCTAGTTCCCATCATTCTTACTCCCAATTCCCATCATTCTTACAGACTATCCCATCTTAGTAGTTATCCCTCAGTTTTCCTTAGAAGTCTTAACCTAGGCGAACGGATAAGACGAACGAAGGTCGAGCGCAGACGGCAAAAAATCCAACAGTTGACGATACCCATCTTATGTCAAATATAAGTCTTGTGACCCTTGAGGGATTAAGAAATCTCACCGACAGACACTATACACCCCCCCGGATCTCGGTTCCTACCCTTTAAATATATCTCCCATCCATCTCTGCTTTGAGTCACAGGTCAATCATTCTACAATCACATCGCAACTTATCCTTGTTAAAGCCAGCCCAATCCTCTCAATAATCGACCGATCTAATCTACGCATACCTATTCTTTCACTCCAAACACCAGCGGTTGCATTTATCACAATGTCCGGACGATCAGCATTGCGTGCCACCAGGGTCTTTGCTCCCCTGTTTCCTAAAACCACCCGCCCTTCCGCATTCATCCCTAGAGCTCTCCCCGCTGCCCACCGATCCTTTAATCAATCTGCCATCCGATCCAAGAGTGACGTTGTACGCGAGACCGAAGTCCCCGTATCCGTCTACTCGCCAGACTCCAAGGGTGCCGGCACCTCAACAAGTGACCACTTCAGTATCCCCGTGAACCGCGAGGATGCGAAACCCAAGCCATTCCCACCTGCCGAGGACGGCGAAGTCGTGCCTCTGACCAAGACTGTATACCGCAGCATGCCCCCCACAATGCAGAAGATGAGCATAATGGACAAGGTTGTCATTGTCACTGGGTAAGTCGCATTCATCTTACGCCTCGCACTTCTGAATCGTCATCGCTAACAAGTCGCCCATAGAGGCGCCCGGGGTCTCGGAAACTATATGGCCCGTGCCTGTGCTGAGGCTGGGGCTAAGGCCCTGGTGATCTTCGACGCCAACCAGGAGCTGGGTGACGAGTCCGCCGCTGAGCTTCATGACAGGACCGGACTTCCCGTGTCGTTCTTCAAGGTAGATGTTCGTGACGGTGCCGCCATCAATGCCGCCGTTGACGCCGTCGTCGAGACCTACGGCGCACCCGACGTGCTTATCAACAGCGCCGGTATCGCCGACTCCAACATCAAGGCCGAGACGTACGACCCGGCCATGTTCCGTCGCCTGATCGACATCAACCTGACGGGCTCGTTCCTCATGAGCCAGGCCGTAGGCCGTGCCATGATGGCCGCCGGCAAGCCCGGATCCATCGTGCTCGTCGCCAGCATGAGCGGCAGCATCGTCAACTACCCGCAGGAGCAGTCGTGCTACAACGCGTCCAAGGCCGGCGTGATCCAGTTCGGCAAGTCGCTCGCCGCGGAGTGGGCCAAGTACAACATCCGCGTGAACAGCATCTCTCCGGGCTACATGGACACGGCCCTGAACCGCGTGCCGGCGCTCGAGGCGCAGAAGAAGATCTGGCGCTCGCTGACGCCGCAGGCCCGCCTCGGCAACGTCGACGACCTCAATGGCCTCTGCGTCTTCCTCGCCAGCGATGCCAGCGGCTTCATGACCGGCGCCAACGTCGCTATCGACGGTGGCTACACCTGCTACTAGAGCAGATGTTGTCCCATGTCACACCGAACACGACAGGTGTGAACTCGGCGTGCGGCTCTTGTGTTTAGCCGGAACGTGAGTACGACGTGGCAGCGCGAACTTCCATTGGGGTTGACCATGCAAATGGTATACCGTATTCTAAAACCCGGGAGGGGGGGGGGTGCGGGGAACATATAAGCTCAAGTCCGGTTGCCTTCTGTTTTTTAAGGGCTCAGGCGTGATGCAAATTCACTCACTGCGTGGTATTCTTTGCGCCATGTGAGCAAATGGAATTATTTCCACGACTTCTCCTTCACCCGTCTGGCTGCGGAGCTCTGCGGAAGGCACCACCACACATGCTTATACTTGTTGGGGACTCTCTATTTATATACCGACGCAACTGGGTCGTTACGATCGGGAGAAGTCGGAAGCATTTTGAAAATCCGCTTTTTTTTTTTTTTCATTGGGCCTTTTTTTCTTTTTCTGGATTGAGCGATCGCACTTTGTTCTCTTTTTGGCAGTAGACCACCTAATCGGGGGGGGGGGGGGGGGCATCTAGGGGTTGGCGGTTCAGTTCATCAGAGAGTTGAGAGAGGCGGATGATACCATCATAGACGAAGAAACTTCTTTTTTTTTTAACAAAGCGCTGGGACTTGGAAAAATACCATCTAGACCGGGACCCCGAAACTTCCACCACACACGAAACATAGGCTTAAGGGGTTGGGTATAGATAAAAGAAAAAAAGTTAGCTAAGCTTCCCGTACATACTCGGAACGGCTCCGATGGAACTGAAATAATAAGTACGCGTCTTTGATGATGATTGATTACATACATCTTGTTTATATTGCGTCTACTGTCACGTCACCATCCCCTTGCGATACCGTCGCTCTCGTGAACTGCGAAACTACTGGCCTGGCTATCTAAAGCTGCCAGGTTATAAACCATGCTGCGTTACCTTGTCCAACCCTGAATCGTCACTATTAGTTTCTACCGAACTGCATTCAACCTATACGTTTCCATTGCTTATTTGCACTCAACACAATAGGTCCAAATAACATCCAAGTACTCCAATGATTGGATTCAAGTATCCGCTTCTGTTATACAAGAACGAAATGAGTACCTTAGGTAGGTAGTTAGGTAGGTAGGTATCCATCTCTATCTACTTATAGACCCCAACCCACAAACGACACCTAGTATACCGAATAGCTAGAACGGGATCGATAGGACAAGACAACCTACCTCAGCTCGGGGTAAACATAACCATACACCCATCTTTACACACTTACATACGCAACGTTGTACATATATCTATACCTCCCTAGGTACTTATCTAGCTACATACATACAAAGGCCAGCCAGCCTCGACTTCGCCGCTATACACCTACCTACCTATCTAGCCTACTTACTTACCTAATCATCTCCATCCGATACTATCAAAAGGGGGTCGAATACCTAACCGCAACGGGACCCATCCATCCATCCTCCTGGGATTCACTACCTACCCGGGTAGATCTCCCCCCCCCTCTCTCTCTCTCTCACACACACACATACACAAGCACGTGAGCGACAGTCCACGCAAACTACGTGTACGGTACCTAGCCCGCTTGGCCCTGAGGACGGGACCGATCCCGTTGGCTGGCTTATGTACTATCGTATGTAGTAGGCAGCTCGAGCCTTGCTTACTTGGTAGGTTCTCCGGAATTGGGTGGGCCCAGAAATCCCTCGGATATAGATAGCCTAACCTAGGTTAGAAGCGCGGACATCCTTGACGGCGGCTTGGTCCGCTTAGGGGTAGGTAGGTAGGTAATATGTAGAGCGGAGCTCGAGGGAGCCGTGTATCCGCCCCATCGGCTGGCGGACTGGACTCTACAGGGCCGACTTAGTTACTTAATATGTGTCTTCAGGGATTGATTGCCTCGTTCTGAATGGTGTCGTACGTTTCATCTTGCTTCGGTGGGGGTTGGTAACCTTTTTTTTTTTTTTTTTTTTTTTTTTTTTTTTTTTGGTTTATCCTGGCGCTCTCCGAAGAAATATTGCTAGACTACCATCTGGGCTTTCAAAGACATCTGCTTGTCATCCGCTTGTCTACTTCATATCTAATACTCAAAGGTAATCATCCAAGGGCGGTATCGTCGCTATGTACAAAGTAGAGCGGCCGCTAAGGATACGCCCTTGATAATTGGCACCTTGGCCTCCCTTTCTACCACTTTAGGACCTCGTGACCCATTACAAACGTGGTCACATCACGGCATACCGACATAGTTTGGTTGAGGCTTTCGAACGGCTCTCCTAAGCTACAAAAACATAGCAATTATCCAAATCTCCATGAGCCCAAAACTACAGTGATATTTTCGATATTGGAACGTCGAATTGCGAAGTGTTTCATTGACCTTTGCGAGCTTTCTCTTCCTGCCGAGCTTCCCTAGCTGCTCGTACAAGTGGGGATAAAGATGATAGGTCAACACAAAGCTTCATGAAATCGTGCTATGACAGGTTAGTTTCGCACGCATTAACTTAAAGGGTGTTGAGAACATACCCGAAGGAGGTCGTGCGCACTTGCCCTCTTCTCTGGATCTACCTTGAGCGCAAAATAGAGAAAGTCCCGGAAGACTGGCGACAGAGTATGCTCATCTTTAATTTGCGGGGTGCCGTTGGTAGCAATAAGCCACAACGCACGGAGCGGTGATTCAGTGAGATATGGAGGCTCTCCTTCTATCATTTCGATGGCCATGATGCCTAGAGACCAGATGTCGACTTTTCTTCCGTACTCTTTCCTCGTTACGACCTCTGGTGCCATCCAGTATGGCGTGCCAACCATGGTTGTACGCTTATTATGTGCCTCGTTAATTTGGGCACAGAAACCGAAATCAGCTGTGGATAAACAGTTAGCTCGCGAATCACTGCGCCAGCGCTGAGTAACATACTGAGTTTGATGTCGCCTTCTAACGATAGGAGGATATTGTCCGATTTGATATCTCGGTGAATGACCCCCTTAGAGTGCAGATGCTGAAGACCTTTCAATGTCTCTCGGCAAACCGAAGCTATCTGCCCTTCTGTCATAATGTTAAACGTAACAACGTCTGTCAGGCTACCGCCTTCCATGAACTCCATAATGACCCAAAGGTCACCGCCGCATAGATAGCTGTCTATAAAATTGACAATATTCGGGTGCGAGCTTTCCTTCATGACCAATATCTCGTTGATGATCAGGTCTTTCTTCGGTTGCTGCTCGAGGTTCATCTGCTTGATAGCTACTAGTCGATTCGACCCTCTTTCATGACCCGTGAAAACACCGCCAGATGCGCCTTGTCCGATCTTATTAAATCCACGATAAAGTTCACGAGGGTCACCTTCTGAGCAGATACGTTTCAAAGCCGCGGCAACATCGAAGTTGTTACTCTGCCGCGTCCGGTTGCGGGGCCGTGCCTGTGCTGCTGCCGGCGGCGGGCCCGCACGTCCGGAATGGCCTGCGGCGCCACCACCGTTGGCCTCTGGAGGACGGCTAGCCTGAGGTTGTGAACTCTGGGGAGGCGGCTGGGTGGGAGGCTGTTTAGTGCTGGCAGATCTGCTGAGTTGGCCTTTCATGGCAGCTTGGGCCTGGGCCATTGCTTGTTCCTGCTGCTGCTGCATTAGTTGCTGCTGGTATGCCGCTTGCACAGCAGGCGACGGTTGGCCGACGGGCGTATGAGGGTGAGCTCCGTTGGCGCGCGAGTTCGATCGTGATCGATGCTCTTCGGGGAGCATTGGAATATTATCCTTCGGTGGTTGAGCGTGGGCACCGGAGGAAAATTCTTCGCCGGGCTGCGATATGCCGATGCCTGAATCCTTAGCTGGATACGGCGAATGCGGCGCGCCTCGGGTGTGTAGCGAGACGGGAGGTTTCGGTGCAGGCCGGCTGGGCTGCAAGTTGGGATGTTCCCGTGCGGAGTGCATCGCAGAGCTCTTTCCAGGCAGGGGTACTGGCGGAGGAGCGCGGGGATTCTCGAAGGTGCCTTCATTATTCACGATTGGAAATCTCGGACTTGCTGGTGGGCTGATCATAGGTGACATACCGGCATAGTTTGGCGCATACATGCCGGGAGAGGCTGGCATCCCACCTGAGGGGCTGCGCAGCTCTGGGGCTCTCACATCATGAAACTTCTCAAAGACCTGATCCTCATGCGGCTTCTCTGTGGTTTCCTTGTAGAATGTGACGATATCGGCGATCATCTGTGGGTTTTCCCTCCGAGCATTCTCTGGAATACCACTCTCGTTGATAAGGCGTTGCCATTCTTTCGGCAAACCCTGGCATCATATCAGCACCGGACAGCATGGGAATCTGACTTTACCGTAACGTCGGAATGTGAAGACGAACCGTAAATTGGCCTGTGGAACTATCGTAACCAACATGGGTGACGTGGACAGGGTTTTCTGGCGCCGAGATGATAGGTTTTTTCGGCGATCCTACTAATGTGCTCATTAGACCAGAAAGGCCCGACTTCTTCCTCAGGACGCCAGGTGTTTTGGAATCTTTGGCTTCATCAGAGAATCTTTTCCGTGCGGACATTTGACTTTCGTTGATACGCGTGGCCAGAGGCTTTTCCGACATCATGGTATCAGCGGCGGAAAAGCTAGCCGACTGGCGTAGGGGAGGGCTCATTACACGCGGGTCGGGACTCGTATGCGAGAGCGGTGGCGGTGGGGGACGACTACGAGAGGGTTGATAGGAGGGCGACCTTGTGGCCTCGAGGTGGTTGAGAATGGTATTACCGTCAAAGGGCGCGCCGACAAATTCTTCGGATGTCCTGAAGGAGAGGGGTTGAAGACGGGATTCAGACAAACGCTGGCGTTGTTCTTCCTCCGGGGTCGAGTACCCAATTCCAATGCCTATGCCAATTCCCGTCCCGACGTTAACGGTCGCGGCAGAGGTAGCGATGGCGGTGGGGGCGGTCCTGGGCGGCGAGGTAAGCTGGTGTGAGGGCGAAAAAGTCGACGGGAGAAATTCGCCAGCAGGTAGGACAGGCGAAGGGTGACTGTAATTGCTGGCAGGTGGATGATGGGGTGAAGAGGAGTCGGACGCGTTGTTAATGCGACCAGTACCAGGTATAGTGGGAGATCTTTGGAGTGGAGCGCTTGGAGCTCGTCTTAGACTCGTGGAGCTCCGTTTGCTCTGGAGAGATTGGGCGTCAAAGCGACCATTGGAGGCAATAGAATAGCTTTGTGTATGATGGTGAGATGGAGGTTTCTTAGTAAGCTTGTTGCGACGTTGCGAATTGCTGTGAGTATGAGAAGTAGTGCTGCTGTTGTTGTTTTTGCTGTTGCTGTTGCTGTTGCTGTTGCTGCTGCTGTGGCTGTCCATGTCTAGTCTACCATAAGGTAGAAGGGGAGGGGAGGGGTGGCCTTTGAAGGGGGGGCGCAGGAAAGTTTGGGTGGGCAGTAATTATTTAGTGTTAGTGACAAGTTAACGGTTACTCTATACGTACAAAGTAAAATGGTTGGAGATGAAACCTGGGCTGGAGAATCTAAAAAGGAATGGATGTGTAGGGCTTGTTATTCTGCTTTCTTCTGATGACAGCAGGTTTTAATGGGTAATTGAGGGGCTGTGGTGTCGCAAGAGTTGATAGATTAGGTAGTAGTAGTAAAAAAGTAGGTATGTGTGTGTGGTGTGTGTGTGTGTGTACGTGTGTGCGTAGTAGTAGTATGTAGTAGTAGGTAGAATGGAAGATATGGAAGCATGTAGCAAGAATAACTACTTGACGAAAAAGTAGGTTAGCAGGTTGGGTATGTCTATTTGTTCACTTCCAGTCTATTTGTCTACTAGCTACTACCTATCCACCAGAAAAAGCGCAAGCAAACGAAACGCACCATGTCATTTCTCCCTCTTGCTCTTTCTGTGTTGTTCGTTCTATGTTGGTGCTGCTACCTACCACTGCTACGGCGTGGTTTCCTCCTTCATCAATCGCAATACGATCGGGTGCAGGTGGACCAGGTGGTAAGGAGGTAGGTTGTCAATTTGTGGGACAGTGCGATAGAGATGGTGGACCGAGTTACCTATTGCGGCTCCCTTATAGGTCTCGCATTGACCAGTGAGCCTGCCGGGTACTTCCCTGTGATGAAAAAAGGTACCACTGTCACCCGTGAGTTTTAGTTGCACCCTTCACACTGTTTGGTACTTAGGACCACATGCTGGCAGCTGCCAGTCATATTTAAGTACGTAAACTTGTCGGATTAGTATCGGATATTGAAGCCACTCACCTCTTTTCCGGTGTGAATTCTGAAAAGAAATCCTTCCCCGTATAGTACTAATTGACGGTTTAAATCTCTAACACGGGCTTGACAGGGTCTGTACAGTAATACACGTACTGTCCCAATATCTACCTACCTACTCCGTAGCATATCTACCTTATATGTTGTATCTGTATGAAGTCTGTTACGCCAGAAAATAGAGTTTACCAACGGATAGATAGACCTGATTTAGTACAAGCAGGTACAAATTTTATTCAGTTTAGCTGAGGCTACTAAAGAACTTGTTGATACGTTGGACTTGAATAATGGTTGCTTCTAACTCTGAAAGACTCCTCTGAGTTTGCTTTGTCCTAGGTACGTTATAACGTAGTACTCGAGCCCGGGCTTGGGCTGGGGATCAGATCCAACGTTCTATTATCACGATTGCTCTTGATGACGACTTTGTCCTAGGATTCGCACGGGGATACTTGATTGAGTACATACTTGATGCTTGAGATACAGTAGGCGATTCATTTGCAACTTTGCTTGTGGGGAATCTAGTTGATGCCCAGAACATTCCTATTCCTAATTCAGGTCTCGTCACGATCAGTTTACGTGTATCTTGGAGGGTGCCAAGCGTATCCTGACTGGTAATACATAGTGTTAGGTAGTTATTGGCACAGAGAAGACTACACGTAAGAATGCTGTAACTGGCGATGCGCGTTTGCTCTTCCGACTATTCAGGTATCCAATGAACACTTGAGCGCCTACTTGTGTAAACGTAGATTGGTAAATGTAGATATCATCAGATCGCAACAGGAAATGAGCTTGTACCTGGGGTGACTTATCATCGGAATTTTAAGATGTTTTCCTCCTTCTTTTTATTCTCAAATATTATCTACTGTGTACATACATCGATATCGAAGATTGAAATAGTTAACAACGCCTGCAGCAGAACGTCTCAACAACTACATACTCATTAAAGTACGCATACCTGCAGATAAGCGACCGTTCGATGATTACAAAATAGGCTGTTTTAACGAACACCTGTGGCGGATAGATCCACAAGCCTCATGCCTCATATATCAGGGGGGCTCGCAAGTAATAAATCTCAGCCAAGTCTTTTCCGTCTTTCGAACAGCTCCAAATACCAAGTTGTGGAAGTTTGGAATCGGCTGGACGAGGTCTGTCGGAATTGGCGCTCAGCTTCACCTTCTGCATCAACCAACGGAGTAGTCGTCACCCATCCGGTCGAGTCGTCGACCATGCCCATTTATTCCAGAGTGGCGACACGCCGTATACATACGGCCTGCCTGCTAGCTCGTATTCCGATCGCATGTTTATCATTCCTTCAGTTCTAACCCTTCTTGGGCTACGCTTGATCCATCTGGGCCATGCCTTCGGATTAGGTAATGCCTATGATCACGAGTCTGTTACTTACATGGGAACGGCGGCTAAAGACGTTCTGATAGTTTTATTTCGATGAGAACATGCCACTTCACTTCAACCAATTAATGATTTTGCTCGAAGTGTTTCGCGGGATTTCCCACAAGCTGCACAAACCTCTCTCATGCGTATTTTGCGATGACCTGGATAAGGTCTGAATAAATGTTCGAAGCCGTCCAGAGTGTTGATGTTTCCTCTGCTGAGAATTGCGTGGACTCGGGCGACAACCAAGTGTTTGCCCCAATGATGCCGGGTTACTTACTAGTGATCGCTGCATTAGGTACCGATTGATGGAAAAAAAGACCAAACCGTTCTCTGGCGTGCAACTTATATATTGTAAGTTAACAGATGAAGTTTCGTCTATTGAAATGCACCTTACCCTCATTCAACGTCCTATAGAACCTACTTCATTTTACTCATGCAGGGACTTAGTTTGGCTACCTAGTCAACATCTAACCTAAGTTGATGTCGAAGCAGACTGCGACATATCGGCGGTAGACTATGTTGTGTGGTCAAGTGGTTGCCCATAAACACCAAGATCAAGATGACGAGACACACAGCCGGCAAACCGCATTGCCGTACCGTCCGTAGCGGGTGTTGATAGGCTCAAGGCTAGCCACATACACCTACGTAGATAATGTGCATGACAGCTCAATATATACCAGACATTATCGACTCGAGAAAGGCAGGTTGCATATTGGGAGGGAGGCTGTGCCTTTGCTCCGGACCCCGAGTCTTCGATAGACACGCGCTGTTGCACGTATCCCAGCCCTACCTCGGTTGCAAATACGCGTCACCTGGGCGGGAATTATCTCTGCCAGTCTCGAGAGAGGTTGCGGCTTGTCATCCAATGCAAATGCGAATGTGAATGTAAGTGTAAGTGCAAGCGCCTACCTGCTTAGGTATACCTAGGCTACCCAAGCCATCACTATTTCGATAGAAACCCTACAGATAAAAGCAGCAGAATCCTGATAAGTTCTCTTATTCCCCATGCCTTGCATCGAGTTGGGCTCGCTCTGATCCGGTTTGGGCATATTCTATTCGTGGTGTTCGTGCTGTATCCGGAGTAGGAGGTAGGAGGGTAACCGGCCTGCATTTTGAGGGGTTTGTCTTTTCGAGTAGCATACATGACGCAGGATAATCTGATCTTTGCGAAACTTTACAGAGATTTCACGACGAGATAACCGTAGAGACGGCCTACATGTAGGTAACCTACAGTACTTGATAGCGAAGCACGGGCCTCAAGGTCTGAGGTTTTTGAGCTCAGACCATTGTGAAGATTTTGGTTAATAAGTTAGGACCATCCACCCACTCACTCTCGATATTTATCTCCCGGGTCTGTGACTTTTGCGTGCTATCGATGGCGTGTGGCTTGAGCCTTGAGGTACCTGGTCCATGCTGCCAGGATATGTGGCTACTATGGATGTACGCGGGTACGTATGTCCTCAGTTTCCGTTCGTGTTATTGGTATTCAACTTAGTACATACCTTAGGGCGCTCATAGCCTGCTGCTTATCTAAGACTATATGGTTCGAATTCCGCGATGTAGCCAATGATTGGAGACCTTCCTAAGGCTGACGAACTCAGGCAGTCAGGTAAGTTTACAGAAGGTACTAGGTAGGTCAGGGTGAGGTGGACAGGTGGGGCTCTAAAGCGGGGATTCACTCTGTTTTTTTACATAGTGCAGTTGCATTGGAGAACCCTTTGCGTCGGATCAATCAAATTCGGCTTGATTTTGGCCAAGACTGGAACCTTTCGGCACGGTCCAAGAGCGCAAGAGAGAAACTTCCACCTCACCCTTTTACAATACCTCTTTACCATATCGTCGACCTCCGACATTTGCGGCGGTCATTCACATTACATACCTACTTAACCTACCAACTTCGCCATTCCGCCCTTCTGTTTGTCTCGCTATATTACTTACCTCCTACTCCCCTGGCGTATTTTTCCTATATAGTTGTCTTCCTATCCAAGAAACAGATCCTTAATATTCCTGTTCTACCTCTGCACCATGTTCTAGCTTCTCTAGATTCCATCTTCGTCCTGTCTGCCTGTCTATATTGTCTCTACGCTTCTGGTTCCTCTCCTTGACGTGCGGCTCTCCCAATTGGTGCCGTTGTCATCTCTTTCCCTGAGAAATCTACTTAATTGTCGGGGTTAGGGGTTTGCTGGTGTTCCTGAATTATATTGATCTCGTGAGTCTAAGCCTAGGTCCTGTCATATTGGAATCTCCTTGCGCCAATCGCTTTTATGCACTATGCTTAGCTAAGCTTTCGATTCTAACCTTGGAATTAGCTTCAGGGTCTGTCAATTAAGTAAAGGCATCAATTACTGCTTGCCACGTCGTCACGGTCCCCCCCGACTCCCTTACCGGCTAGTATTATACGAAATGGCATCTGAAGTCACTAATCTGGAGGGCTCTGCCGCCGCACGGCTCCTTCAGAAGCACGCCGAAAACCCTCTACATGCTACCGTTGAGGATGCCCCCGAGGAAGATCCTGCCTCAGAGACGTCCACGTGGGGCCAGACCATGTCCACCAAAGCAGCCGGGAAGCAGCCCGCACGGGACTCGGGACCTCTCAACACCCAGGACCACGAAGCTTTCCCCGAGCTAGGCGTCCCTAAGACAACAACTGCTTCCAAGAGCGTCTCCCCTCCTATATGGGCCGGTGCCAAAGGTGGTGCCAATGGGAAGGTTAACGGAACCTCGTGGTCAACCAATGGCTCACCTCGCACTTCTACCCCGGCATCTGGCGTTTCCACCCCGACTGCCGTCCCTCCGCCTATGTCGATACCTGGACGTAACGTGGAAACGGTCTTATTGGAGGCGCGGTATATCTTGCCGCGCAACCAACTCAAGCGCCCCGTCCCAGATATTGTGAAGGATATTAACCGAAAGTCCCGCGCAGTAATTACAATGGTTCCGGCTCCCGGTGGTCACCTGAAGTTCGAAGCGACTGGTCCTCAGGACAAGGCACAACAGGCGCTTCGTGACCTAGTTCAGCAAGTTGGAGTTAAGGTAAGCTGTGTCGAGCTCTGCCAATTTTCGAACCTTGACTGACCTCGTTAGACTTCTGTCACGGTACCGATCCCGCAGTCTGCTAGAAGCTACATTATTGGCAAACAAGGGGCCACCATTAAATCGATCCAAGAACGGTCGGGCGCTAGAATACAGTTGCCAAAGGTCGATGAGAGTGCGGGCCCCTCGGAACACGACGAGGATGCCATCATTGATGTCCTCGTCGAGGGTAATGCTCTTTCGGCCGCCATAGCTCGTGACGCAATCAACAAGATCGCTGGAGAACGATCAGCAAATGTTAATACCAAGCTGAAGTCCATTCCGGCCGAGTTCTATCCCTTCATTGCTGGCCCTAACAACAGCCTAGCTGCATCACTAGAAGCCGAACATGGGGTACAAGTTCGAGTGCCGTCCCACCAGCCATGGTCCAATGCAGTCCCTCAGGTGCCAGCGGCAGGACAAAAGCCAACATTTGTACCTGCTACTGGTGATAATTACATCCAGTTAGCTGGTGACCGTGCAGCAGTACAATCTGCGCGAGCTGCGATAGAACGTCAGGTTCAGGAGCTTCAAAATCAGTTGCTCTTGGACCATGTAGAAATACGTCAAGGAGCCCATCAGTTCATCATAGGGGAACGAGGCATTCCTACCGAAGATTTCTTCGCCGAGACCAACTGCGTTGTGATCTTACCTAGTGAACCAGGCAATGATACTGTCACTGTTGTTGGTCGCGCCGACGATGTGAACGTCGGGTTGGACAAGGCTATGGATCTGGCGACACAAGTGCACACCTCTGTATTTGATGTGGCGAAGCATCACACTCACGCTGCTGGAGGCGCCCCGACATACTCACGGGATATATCGCGTTATCTACGTCAAAGAAAGGAGATCGAGCGACTGGAAAACCTCTACAAAATTCACGTCAACACGCCCTTCTCCGAAGGAATCGTCAGCCCATGGGAGCTGTATGCCAGAGAAGGAAAGAATGCTCTGAAAGCTCAAAAAGAAATGAGTTCCATCATTAACAGTCACCCGCCTTCCCGATTGGCAACAGTTCCTGTGGACCCATTCTTTCACTCTTATCTTCGAAGCGACATCCGACCCAAGCTTCGAGATGACTTCGGTGTCTATCTAGTTGTCCCGGACGCAGCTGAAGCTGATCTCCCAGTCCTCCTAGTGTATGAGGGTGGACCTACTGGAGAAGCGTACCAAGTCCCCCAGAAGGTCCCTTCACCATCTGACATTCAATCATTTCAACAAGGGTTATCCGAAGCTCGGAAACACATACTTGATCTCATTAATAAGCAAGAGCAGATCAGTACTGTGTCTCTAGAGGCACCTCTCAAGTAAGTTTCCTTACGACGCAATACCAAACTTTAATGACCTACTAATAATGATTGCAGATTTCAGGACAAGCTTCGTAAGTTTATTAAAAAAGAACAGGATGCAACAACCCGTGCTGCCGGTCATATCCCTGTCCGAGTTAGTGTTAAAGGCACTACTGTGACTATGCGTGGACCTACTTCGAGTGTCGAATCTTTGTCTAGGAAAGCCATTGCTTTTGTGGAGCAGGAGAAGGAGGACGAAAAGGAACGCGGGTTTACGATGAACTTCGACTTCCCTCAGAAGTATGCCAACCATCTCATTGGAAAGGGTGGCAGTCACATCAACGAGCTGCGTGAGAAGTTTGACGTGGACATCCAGGTTCAGAATGGGCAAGTCGAGTTGAAAGGCCCTAAGGCAAAGGCAGAACGAGCCAAGGCCCACATCATGTCCCTTGGACGTCAATGGGCGGATGAGACCACTCACACATTGAAGATCGAGCCCAAGTACCACAGAGAGCTGATCGGTCCGCAAGGCAACCAGATCATCCGTCTCCAAAACCGATATGGCGTCCATATCAACTTCCCCAAGTCTGCAAAACCCAGTAAGGATGATGAATCCGTTGCTGATGTGGCGAGTGAAGCTGGAAAGCCGCGACGCCAACAAGGTCCTGATGAGGTCACGATTCGAGGTCCAAAGAAAGGAGCGGATGAAGCCCGCGATGAGATTTTCTCTCTTTATCAGTACCTCAAAGATAACTCGTTTGTTTCAACCGTGGCCGTTCAACAGAAGCAGCTTCCGTCTCTTATTGGCTCTGGCGGTATCGGTCTGGATGACCTCCGCCAAACTACAGGGGCAAAGATAGATGTTCCTCATGAACGTAGTGATGCCCAAGATACAACGGTAGAAGTTCAAATCAAAGGCACAAAGGCCCAAGTTGCGGCAGCTAAAAAGATTATCGAAGAAAAGCGGGCCGTGTTTGACGAAACCGTTACGAAGACGGTGGAGGTGGATAGGAAGTGGCACAAGACATTGATTGGTCCTGGAGGTAGGTCCAGAGATTCCGATGCATTGCTCGTTTAATGCACTAACACTGCGCTAGGCTCAACTCTTCGCGACATCGTGGTTCAAGCTGGAGGTCCAGAAGATAGACGACTACAAGCTCGCACTATACAATTCCCTAAGCAAGATGCGGATGGAAATACCATTAGAATCGAGGGCCGTGAAGATATCGTTGACAAAATTATTGCCAGCATCGAGGCCTTAGTATCACAGCGAGAGAGCCAAGTAACAGAGACTATTGAAGTACCCATTGAGAAGCACAGGGCGTTGATCGGACGCGGTGGCGAAGCAAAGCGTCAACTCGAGTCGCAGTTCAACGTTTCTATTGACATTCCTCGACAAGGCAGTGGCCAGACAGGCGTGAAGCTAGTTGGCCAGCCCACTGACGTCGAGAAGGCAAAGGAACACATAACCTCCTTGATCAAGGAGCAGCAAGGCGAGACGATTCAAATCCCGCGCAAGTATCATCATGCTATTTCGGAGAATGGCCAATTCTTCCGTAGGCTTCGCAATGACCACAAAGTCACAGTGGACCATGCGGGTCAGGCTCCTCCGCCAAAACCTAAACCGACATCTCCACGAGCCAATAACGGTTCCCTTCCTTTGATAACGGATGACGCGGAGTCAGCTGCAGATGCTCATTCCTGGACCATTGTTGACAATTCTTCCTTGGAGGAGGGGAATATTCCCTGGGTTCTCAAGGGCAATCCGGAAAGCATTGCGAAGGCCAAGAAAGTCATCACGGCTGCGCTTGAACAAGCCCAAAAGAACAACAGTACCGGATACCTCATCCTACCAGACCCGTCCACGTATCGACATGTCATCGGCGCCGGCGGTTCCAAGGTCAACTCTATTCGCAAGCAGAGCGGATGCAAAATCAATGTGCCGCGTGACCAAGCAAGAGACGAGGCTATTGAGATCTTGGGCTCCAAAGAAGGCTGTGAAAAGGCCAAGGAGCTCATCCTGCAGGCTGTGCGCGAAGGACAGGCTGGTAGGCGAGATTAGGAGTCTCGACGAGGTGAAAAGGATATTTTTGCACCAGGGGATGATGGTTGGTAATCTGGCGTGACTGCAGAAAGGAACCCAAAAAAGGGGGGATACAAGAGAAATAGATCACTTCATGATCGAGAGCCTTGTTCATTTTTAGTCATTTA
Source organism: Xylariaceae sp. FL0662B (assembly GCA_022376535.1). Lineage (NCBI taxonomy): Eukaryota > Fungi > Ascomycota > Sordariomycetes > Xylariales > Xylariaceae > Xylariaceae sp. FL0662B. The sequence goes on along the minus strand of JAJJKD010000032.1, from coordinate 33,099 downwards.
TTCATAAAATCAAGACACCAAAAAGAGTTTTTAAAGATATAAATCAAATCCAATGTTCTATCAATTGAGTGCACTACTTGTAGGGAAATGTCATGCAATCTATAATGCGTCCATATTGAGGCTTTCTCATTATATCCCTAGCGCGATATTACTACGTGAACCGAAGTGAATTGAATAACCACTGCTCTCTACGTAGTATGTAAATCTACCTAACTAGTTGACACATATAGTCACCTACCAAATACTCTAGAGGGGGCTAGCGGGCAAGGCACATACATAGCTACAATTCCAGAAGTGGCAGTAGTACATAATACCTAGAGGACAAAAAGCCACATACACTCTACATACATACACCTATTTGAAGTTTTCCCCATCCTTGACCGACTGAACGACCGACCTCAAACAACGCCTTTGGGGGTATTTCTTTATTCCTACAAGATGACTGCACCATGAACGACTGTACCGTTGTCGATCTACCTAACCGCGTCGATTTGACTCGCGGCTGTATTGTGACGACGCATTATTAGCATTACAGCACCCAGTCATCGTCATGCTGGGTTGAGATTCGACTTCTACCTAAATAGTACCCTCTTTTTTCTTCTTTCCGCTCCTGTATGCTACTATGCTAGGGACCGAAAAGGGGAGGGGGGGTGGCGAAAAGCGGGAGATGTTACATGCAAGTGTGTAATCTAGAAGCCCAACCAACTGCCCCTACTGAAAGGGGACATATTCTATCTATTTAGTCATCCTGAACCAGTTGTAGAAGCGACGTGATATAGCTAGCCTGGAAAGAACGGGTTAGTTAAGCTGCCGATAGCAACCATACGTAGTTGACTTGAGGAAAAAAGACCTCCGGAGGGATGAACTTACCATAGCCTTGTTCTCGGTCATGACCTCGAACAGGCGGACCATGACCGGGCGGAACAGCTTCTCGTTCCAACCGCCACCTTCGCCCCCCCTCTCGTGCTCCTTCTGCAGCAGCTCCTCCGACTCGGTCTTGACCACATTGCGCGCGATGTTGCGGAGCACCAGCACGGCGCTCAGCGGGATGCCGCCTGCTTGTTCGATCTTGGGATTGCGCTCGTCTCTGGTGGAGAAAGTCTGTTCCCAGGCGAGGGTCATGGTCTTGGCTGGAGTTACGTACGATTTGCGCTGGCGCTTTGCTGCTGAGTCTGGCCCGTCTACGAATGAACGCTTCTGTGTCGACGGAATGTGGGTCTTGATGTGGCGGGTAAGTCCCGAGAGCTTCATCTGCGTCGGCCTTGGGTATTTGCTACAATCCATCCAGTCGCAAGAAGTCAGTATCTCTTTGTCCTCGATTGTGCCGTCCTCGTTGATCGTGACACCCAGGTGGGCAGTCAAAATATGATGCCACATTCTCTCGCCACTAAGGAAGAACTGGTTGCATTTCTTCATGAACGGGGCCTTAGTCGTCGCCCATTGGCACCATGAGTATTCCTCCTTCGTCTCGTAGTCCATAGGCGACGTGCGGGCTCGAATGCCTTCTATTATGAACCGTTGAGCCTCGCCAGGACCTCTTATTATCTGGGCACGGGCGTGTACGAACACGTGGCTGACGTTCCTAATGAAATCAGCGGCCTTGAGCGTATTCCTCATGTCTCCGGCTAGTGATCCGAACGAGCTCTGGTAAGCTTGCCATATGGCAATTTGTGTGATGTGGGACTCTGCATCTTCTTCAAACAGACTCTGAAGCCAATGAAAGCACCTTTGCGGCTCGTCCGTGTTAATTAGCTTCTCGTGAAGATCTTGGGGTAGGCTTGCGACTTCTTCAGAAGCTGCCGCTTTTCGCTCTGGTTCCAGTATCCTGTCCTCCTTGACTCTCTTGGCCCCGTGAGCTAGAAGTCTTACAAGATGAGGTACAACATGCTCCATGTCGACAGCCTTTAGTAAGGACTCGACATTAGCAACGACAGCTGTGTATTGGTAGAGGAAGTCTAAGCATGCATCCATGAGTTCTTCATCGTTGAGAAGAAGCCAATCCATGACGTTCTGCAAAACCACAGGAGGAACCTTCTGTAGCTTGTTTGTTGCATCTAAGTTCACTGATATCCGGCTGATGGCGCGCAGAGAAGTCAGAATTGTGCCGCGGTCCGTTGAACTCAACTGGGATAATAGTGTGCGATATAGCGGGTCACTAGAATCAAGCATGAGCCAGGGTGTGAGTTGCTCAGCAATATCTAGTGCGAAATTCTTTATCTCAACGAGCATCTCGAGGTTCGGTAGGTGCAGAATGATGCAAAGCAAATCTTTCAAGGGGTACACGTCTGCCATGTATATGGCATTTTCCACTAGTATAACCATGTTCCGGATGGTTAGAATAGCTTCGGTGATTCGCACTAGGCGGTCACTGAATTTCGCAGGTTGCATATAGTCAAGGACCGCCTTCGGGGTAAGTTTCTCGATGCGCTCGAGTATGTCATCTGTCCCATTGAGCCCATCAAGGATAGCGATGTCGGAAATATCCTGGTCGGCAAAGTAGGAAATCTGCCAATCAATATGGTAGAACAAGCTACCTATCTCCAACGCTTTCTCAATTAGGCCTTCAGCCAAACCAAGAAACGATTCAAATTTGTATTTGTCGCCCCGCTCATATGATATTTTGACCAGGTGGTTGAGCGCAAAAGCTTGCTCGGCCGGGATACCGGAACGTAGAGCTTGCAGGCAGCGCATATAGATATTCGGGCCTTCAAAACCAACTAGAAGAGTTAGCGAGGAATTGATTATCATAAATATAAAAATTACTTACCACCCGGGATAGCTGGTCGATGAGGTCCTGGCACCTCAGGACTACCAGCGGCAGCTTGTACCCGTAGCTGACGCTGACGTTTGGCAAATTCGACCGGGTTGTTACCTGGTGTGTTCACGGGACGTAGCGGCACTGATATCGGGGGGCGTGGTTCAAAAGGCTCCCCTAACCGAGACGCGGTCTCGGGATTTGTCGGCATATACGAGCTAGAGGCACCCCGAAGGGCAGCTTGCTGAGCCTGGATTAGGTGAAGAGGATTGTTCGAGTTGTGATGTTGAGAGAGATGCTGATTATGCTGGGTATGAGGAGGATGGGAGTTGTGGGTTGGGTTGGCGGAGGGTGTGGTATGTTGAGAGGAGGCGTGCCTGGTCTGGCGGCTTGGACCGGTCTCAGGCTGGAATGGAACTCGTTGCGGAGGTGCTTCACGGAGACGACCAGATGCCCTACTTCCCGAAACCGGTGTACTCTCACCCGGCCGCTCATCGCGAGTGGGAGTTTCTTCACCGGGGCGTTTGGCAGCTATCTTGAAGTTGTCGGCAGTCCGGGTGAGAACAGGGCCGTGCTTGCTAGCACACGACTGCTGTTCTAGAATCTCTTTTGGCGGAGGCTCCTTGCCATATTGGTCTTGGATCCAATATGCAGAAAGGTATCTGTAGAAGTCCTGTTTCAACTGAAAAGACAACTGTCCAGTACCCTTGCTATCGATAGAGTGCATGCCCAGCTCGGCAGCCAGGGCGCCCCAGGCCTTCTGCACCTTATTCAGCTCGTCATAGCCTCCCTTTGCGATGACTGCCTTATATAGCTTCAGCAGGTCGACATTGACATGTCCATGCATTGTGGGAAGTCGGGGCTCAGGCTCAAATGACGTGCCACGCTTCTCGTGGAAGGCCGTGAGCTTCTGGATGAAGTCGAGATATTCCGGCGTCCGTTCGATCTCGTGGATGTATGAATCCTTTCCCGGGCCGCGATTCGGAGCCATCTCGAGGTGAACTATATGTATTATCGGTTATGGTATGGCGCAATTGTTGGTGAGGATGATTCGATAGGCGTATAGGCTTGACCATCAGCGGCAGCGACAGGACAGGACCTGGCCTACTTGCGCGATAGGTTTGCGCGAGTGGGTCTGGCAACTGTTGAGAAGAACAATTTGCCAATAAAGACGGTCGCGTACCTTCAGTAGACAGCTTGAAAGGAGTTGAGGAGGGGGCGACAAAAAAGGGATGTTGAATTTTTGGGAGATGGTTGAGGCAGGCAAATGAATGGTGTTGGTAACTAGCGACAGGCATTACTGGAATCGCGAGTCGAGTCGTGTCTGGGCCAACATTGAACTAACCTATGGATACCAAGAGAGTCCGTGCACCGCACTAAGCAAACCTTGCACATTTTTGCATTACAGTCACTAACTATGACAATATTTTGCCTAGTAGCATATCGATAATGCTTGCTCATTCCTGTACCTAGGTACATATACTACATACTCCGATATAGGCATTGTTGTATGACTTCATGTTAACAATCAGGTGAAGGAACCAATGTTCCTTCCTACTGGAGACGAGCAGGCACGAGGTAGTGGTGAGTACCACCTTACGAGGTACCTATAGTAAGTACAGTTACTGTGGCTAATACAGTGAGTTAGGTTCGATTCCTAACAGCGCTATTGGTATTCGCTCTATTAGCTCATCTGGTAGTACATAGGTAGGCACATATGTATTGCCATGATCAATACTCGGAGCAAGCAGGCGGGTCCCAGTCCATATTCCTATCAACACTGCTAGAGTTCGCAAGACACTCCTTACCTACCACCTAACATCATCTACCTCATGTTCTCTTACCTACGTACACACATACATACATATATATACCTAAGTCTCTATATCTACCCATAAGTCAGGGTTCAGACCTAGGTATTCTTCTCTGCCTCTACTCATCCTTCTTCAAAATGCAACCGGAATCTTACAGCAGGGACTCGGTGCCGCCCGTTTCCCGAAGCCAGTCTCAACCTCGATCTCATCCGCCAATCCATATGGGTGGTCCAATTAACTTCCGTAACATCGATCCGTGGCTACGCTATGAATCTAGAAGTCCCTCGCTTGGAACGACTAGGAGAGGCTCGCTGGTATCGTCGTCCCTTCAGTCGCAAGTTGAGTTGTCCAGGCCGCACATCAAATACCCTCCGGTGGCAGCACGAGGTTTTCTTCCTCAGCGAGGGACAACAAATTACCCTTCACACCAGACCGGTCTAGGTAGGCCTATGAGGAGGCTTTATCATCATAATTCAAATCCAAGTAATCCACCGACCACCTCTATTCCCGCACTCTACTGTTCTCCAGATCGTCCTTATTCAGCTCCTGCTTACCCAAATCCACTCTCCAATGAAGACTATGATCCTAGTATTGTACTCCAACCAAGGCCAGCTACTTCGCAAGAAGAAAAGACTGCCCACGTAGAGATGCCACCTCCACGCCCACCTGTCTTTCCGGAACGCAGAGCTACCCTACAGGATAACAGGGTCTCTCGGACTACGCCCAGTAGTACACAAAATAAAGCCGAACCCACTAAACCAGTTTCAGTGACTAGACGTGCTGTCGCCAGACGGGGTTTGGCCAAGACACTGACGTCTTTGAACAACCCCGGAGGGGGGAACGATCAGTCCGAAGATAATTCGGGTACAGCCACTGACAACTCAAAGCCCACTATTCCGATGCGAAGTCAGAAGCGAGCAAATGAATACATGACGGCAGAGCCGAAACCACAGAAACGGCCCTTTTTCAATGTGATATGGGATAGTGGTAAGGATAATAAATATTTCCCCTGTCCTGAAACCCCATCCACAACAGTCGAGCCGAGTCGGCAAGAACCTGAAGCCAACCACGATAGTAATGGGAGAAGCAATAACGCCGACAAACAAGGTGAGAAGAATAACATAGGGCAAGACGATAGTGAGACCGTGGCAGGGGACCCGGAGTGTGCAAGCGAGCTTGAAAAAACCACTTCAAAGACCAATAAATCGCCTCTAGTTCTGGTAGCTAATATTTCTAAACAACGTGATGATACTGAAACAAATGACCAGTCGATGGATGCCCGACTCCAACAATGGGACATCGACAGCCAGCACCATCAGGAGGATATTTCGGATCTAAGTCAGAAACAAGGCGACGTCCCTATCAAACCTAGATTCCATACAACCGAAACAGCACCCAGTGGAACAAGGGAAAATATCGGGGAGGATCATGTTGAAGATACTATGCTACTGGCATCGATCTGTTCAAGCAGGGACGCCGAGGCCTTGGCAGAGACCCAAAATTTCAATTTTAGCAGTCGGGATCATAAGGAAGACACCCAGAATCCAACGATGCGAAATCCAAATGCAAGCGCGGAAGTGCAGAACAATAATCCACGACAGTCCATTGATGTCGGATCACGGACGACCCTTGAAGAAACGAATACCGAGCATCGTCGTCAGTCTACCTCAGATGTCAAGACCCTGTCCAGCTTGTTCAAGGAGGCAGAAATGATGCTCGACGAGGGAGTGACACATGGCTCATCACTAGAAGAGATATATGCTATCTTAACGAACGTAAAAGCACTGATCCATACGAATCTCTGACCGGATAACAACGATGTCCTGGAAATGTGGAGCTTGATAGACATTGATCTTAGAGCAGCTAGTTATGTGTACAGAAACGAGAGACTTCACGGTGGACTCGGTGGTAAGATCAAAGGTTCTGTTGTCAATATTGACTGTGGTATAATCTGTCTGATTTAATTAGCTTTCTGAAAAATCCATGCTACTTGCATAGCTAAGATTAGAGTAGAACTTGATGAAACTGTATGCAGACTCATCTGCCTATCTACATATTTGCAACACATGAAAGAATATCTTGTAGGAAGACTAGGTAATACTTATTATCTGAGGCCAAAATGACTGGTTCTATTGCTTTGCGTATATACATAAAACTCGATACGGTGTGGTTTTGTGATAATATGTCTGCTTATCATATATATACATGCTTTGGATATTATTGAGTTGTGTTTCTCGACAGCAGGATAGATGAGTTTAGCAGAGTGACTGACTTATTTACTAATTGGCTAACTGTCTGGCTGCTCAAGATCAATTTCAACTCCATATGTAGTACCGTGGTGTCTGACCCCCTGACATATCATCGAGAAGAACCGTGATTAGGACGCAGTACCGTAATCCATCCCGCCGCCGCCGCCAGCGCCAGCATCACCTAGCACACATGTACTTCGGAAGTATATATATACATACGATGCATGAATATTCGAATCTAGCATCTAGCGAAGACATCGTAGTCTAGCATGCATTATCAAAGCTTGCCCATGATCTCATTGCTTACCTACCTACTCAAATACAATAGACGCCACAAGATGCATATATGTGAGTATCCCATGACCAAACCAACAAAGGCAGTCGACCTACCTACCTACCCACTCCTCAGAAGCCAGTAAGTAGACTCCTATCCATCTACTTACTTACCCACCGAACCAAGTCCGTCCAGCAACTAACTAACCAACCAACTGAACTCATCCACTAATTCCCCTCTCCAACCCGCCATCTTCCACCCCGATCGTCTACCCACGCACATATTCAGTTCAAATAAACTCGTCTTCGGTCTCGTCCCCGTCGGGCGGGAGTGCCAGCTTGCCCGCCTCGTCCACGACCGTCAGGGCCAGGAGGTCGTTGACGAGCTCCTCGCTGCGGCTCTTGTTCTCCCCGAGTCTAGCCCGCAGGTTGCCCGCGATGGCGCTGGCGGCGCTGGCGTCGGCGACGACGCCGACCTCGCCGGCGGGCGCGCTCGAGCTGCGCACCTGAACGCGGACCTCGCCGGGGACGCCGTCGATGCGGACGCTCTGGGTGGTGGTGGTGGTGGTGGTGGTGGTAGCGTTGGCGGATGGGCGGGCTTGCTGGCCCTGCTGATGTTGCTGCTGCTGGTTGGCGCTGACGAGGTTCTGCAGGAAGGCCGAGGCGTCCGGGCAGCCGTCCATGAGCCACTTGAGGCACAGCTGGGTGCGCTCGCGGCAGAAGCGGTTGTTGTCGTCGTACAGGCAGCAGTTGAGCAGGGCCACGATGCCGTTGTGCTGCAGGATCTGCAGCTGTACCGTCGGGTTGCCCGGCGACGACTGCCCCGGCGGCGGCTGCAGCAGCGCCGCCAGGATCGAGAGCACCTGGCCCTTTATGCCGGACCAGGGGAACTCGTGCGGCGGGTCGGAGATTGGCGGCGGCGGAGGTGGCGGCGGCAGCGGGTTGTTGGAAGACGATGATGATGCTTGAGGAGTCGACGTCGCGGTAGAGGTGGTGGCGGGACCGTCGTTCCGTCGTGTGCCGGCAAGTGGAGCTTTCTCCACGCCGACGTCGAGGCCTTCGAGTAGCTTAAGGAGCTCATATACGGCCTCGTAGTCGATGATGTGCTGGCGGAGGGGGTGGATGTCGGCGATGGTGTAGAGAAAATCAAGATACTGTACTAAGCCATCCTTTGCCCGCTCTAGGTCCCAATTATCCACCGGAAAGTCCGCAGGGTCCAGTCGGCCCTTGCGAACCTCGCCTTGGATTTGCATCAGGGCAACACATTCTGGAACGATGCGGCTCCGGAAGATGCCATATAGGTAGTTTAGCATCTTGCCGAGGCGGACATCCTCATTCGAGAGGATTTTCTCCACATCTTCTGACTTAGGGTCAGGAAACGGGTTGTAGTCTTTCGACGGGAAGAAGGTTGTGCGGAAGAGGTAGGTAATAAGGCGTAGTAGAACAGTTTGCGCGGGTGATATGATATCCTTGGGGCTTCGAAGAGCGGTCCAGGCATACGGGATGAGGGAACTTTCGTGGATTGCTTGCACAATCTGGCTACTGATTTGGAATATCAAAGATTGCTCGTCCTTTTCCCATACAGCAATAAAAACCAGCATTTCTCTTAAAAGGTTCTTGCCGCAGTCTGTAGCTAGGAATATGCGACATCTAGTTTGTTGTAAGTTCTCTCCAAACCGTGTTTGGCCTGAACCCGCCGAATCTAGAATGCATGACTTGACGATCATGTGTAGTGCCTCAATCTGCTTGGGATCGAGGATGTTTGGTACCTCAGTGAGAAGTCCGGTCATTGGACCCTCCCCATATGAATCATCGTCATCAGGTTCTTCTTCATATTCGTCATACTCTGGCGCAAAATTTGGAGTTGCCTGCGGTGCTTGGGCCTGCCATTCGGAGTGCTGTGCATCATCTACGTGATGCTCAATTGTGTCATTTGACTCGTCTTGGGGCTCTGCGGTAGCATAGCGCTGCATGAGATTGGCTTCACACTCCTTAATGCGCTGCGGAACGAAGTCAATGGGGTACATTATCAAATTCCAGTCGCTCGAGTTTGGTATACGTGCAGCATCCCACCAGTAATCGAGTTCGTGCGAGACGCGGCCGTATGCTCGATCTTGTTCGAACTTGTCAGTTTCTTCGGCGTTCCAAGTTGACACGACCTCGGCGGCTTCATCATACGTATCGGGCTTCCAAGCCCACGTCTCAGGTGGGGTGTAATTCCAAGCAAGGTTCTCCTCGTGAGGTAGCCATTCATCCTTCTTCTGGCCGGCTTGGGCGTCAAAATACTCCTTGCATATATCGACCGCAGCTTTACACATTCGCGAATTTCTTTTGAGCCAATTAGATATTTCGTCTCGTAGCTGGACACTCCTGGGCGCTGGGTAATCCAAAACTTGTTCATGCCGGTCTTCCGAGCCTGGGTTGCTGTCGACATCTGGCGACTCGATTAACACCTTAAACCAGAATAACATTTTATTACGATCATTCTTAGCAATCCAGTTATGTGCTTGCTGTAGGGACGTCACGAGAACCTTTTTGTCTGCCACTCGTTAGAAATCTCAAGCATACCATCGACAGATAAACTTACAGAGTTCGGTGATCTCGTTCAGCTTCGCTCTGGAAGCCTCATCTTCTGGCATTTCGCCGTCGATTCCCTTGCTTGTCACGTTAACACAGAGACATATCGACTCGTACACCTCGTGGTCGAAGTTGATAGCCGCAGATAAGTCCTGAGGCACCTCGGGATCGGTGATGACGAGGAGGTTCCGGGCAATGTGCATGAGTTTGTTTAACATCTGCAGTGCCTCCTTCAATGGTGTATAGTTCTTGATGATCAGAGCAGTGACCTCCGGGGTGGTGATATCAAGAAACTTGGTTTGGACAAAAGGCTCTGACCGTACGCCAAGCGATTTCTCATTAAGATCACATATCGCGGCTGACACGGCTCGCCGTAGCCAAATCCAGACGCGTATATTTCTTGATAGGACCTCCCTACGACTCGGACGTTATTACACTTGCCCATTTCCCCTGCATATCCAAGCGGCAGAAGAGTGCTCACCTCACATCCTTAAAAGTGTGTGTCTTCTCAAGGGTCTTCGATATTATGCCCATCACCTTACTGATGGACTGGGGTCCCATGACGGGCGACTGCATGTAGTGGCCCTCTAAGCAGATCAAGGCTGCTGAGAAGATGCGCTCCTCGATGGAGTCATGTTTCCACAGATGAGCTGCATCAAGGTCGACCTGATCACTGGCTTTGAAGGTAGTTGATGCCATGGCCGCGACACTGGAGCTCCTAAATTGCACGTAACAAGACGGCCGCAGCGTATATCAAGTTACACCTTGCCCCACCATAGGTTGCCGGGTTCCAGCTGAGGTCGTTCAAAAGATCTGTCTGACAGCGAAACTCCAAGATCGCACAGATTATAGTGAAATGATCAAATGGGCTGTGTTGTTGAATGAGTATGATTTTACGCAGCGAAAAGACTACTCATATGGGCGTAAGTAAATATATTTCTTTAGGATTTAGGTCGCGTTTGGTATCTGAACATCGAAAAATTCCGTGATGCACTGGTGGCGGTTGGTAGGTCGGGTGGGGCTCGATCATTACATACCTATGCGGGTGGGGGGTCTTTAGAAATCGTCAGGTAATGGTAGTAATAGTATGTAATTACCTAAGAATCCTTACCTACTGTAGATAGTTTTTTTTAGCGGTGATTATTTAATTATTGGTAATAAGGGTTTAATAATATTTAAGTATAAAAATTATAACCTATTAAAAAAGTTACGACTTCCTTATTATTATAAAGGGAAAAATGATTACTAAATTATTGCTAGATATATTTTTATTATTAAATTAATATTATAATTAGCGACGTTATAAAATCGAATTTATAATCGGCATATAATATTTTCAATATATTAAATTATTAAACTATTAATACTAGGTTTATAAAGAGGACTTAATTATTTTTATAAAAGAATTGCTATTTAAATAATGGCTTTATTTAAATAATATATAAAATACTTCTTAAATTACCCCACCTTTAATGTAAAATATATTATATCTATTACCGGTATATATTTTTATATATAATTTATATGTGTTTTTAATATATTTATATATTATAACGCTTTTTATAACATTTTTTTACCTATATTTTTAATTGCGTGTAATTTTAATTATAGCTGTTTAATTTTTACCTCATTTTTAGCCTCTTTTTATGAAATAAGCATAAAAACGCTGTTTTTTTTAATCGTTTTTAAATTAAATATTTGCTTAATTATTTATACTTTTTATAAGGTTAATAACTTTCCGTATAGCTACCTTTTACGGTATTATTATAAATATATTATCCTTTTCTTTATTTAATACCTCGTTAATATTAGGAAAATGGTACTAATTAGCGGCTATTAATCCCTATTACCTCTTTAATAGCCGATTAACGGCATTTTAAATTAATCCCGTTTTACGGCTATTACCGCAAAGTCTGCCACAGCTACGCTATAAACTACGCTATAAAAAAGCTAAGAAAAAATAATGGACCTCCTCCTAAATAGCTATAAAAGAGCCTCCTTTAGGGCTTCCTTTAAAAAGATTTAAAATCGGTATTATAAATTAATAAAGGTAGTTAAAAAAGTGGTAAAAAACGTGGATAGAAAAGTAGTTAAAAAGTTAAAAAAACGTGGATAAAGAGGTGGTTAAAAAGGTAGTTAAAAAGGTAAATAGATAAATGGCAGAATACCTAATTAGGCAGGCGGTAAGGGTTTTAAGAAGTATTTCGTACACTATTCAAATGGGGCCACTATTCAAATAGCAATTCTCTTCTACAGACCCCCTCCACCCGTATAGGTAGTGTAGAACTGTGGGGGATTATCGGCTTAAAACATGAATTCTTTTATACGAATACGTACAGATTAGATATTCATCTATCGCTATCTTTCCCCCCTTTTATCATGACCACTCTCATTAACTCCCGTCTACTTCGACGCACCGAACCATTGCCTAAGAGCAATACGTAAAACTTGCTCATCGGGGACGCGAGGGTATACCAAGGACCATATTAGCCTATCAGCATGTATATCCGATGCGAAGAGCACGATCAATCAAACCGTCATTTTCCACGCAACGAGACAATGCTCAGATCATTGATTTGATCCTCATTTAACTCTCGTCATTCTTATTCCGGTGGGGATTGTTGCGGTAATGACCTTGCAATCATGTACATACTGCGGTGACCCGCAAACAACCAGCATCGGAATTTCGACGCTTCTGAGCATAAAATTCTAGTATTCCAGACGCAGAAATCATGGGGACTCGGGAGTCCTATTAATGTCTTATTAGTCAACATGAATCACTCTCCGAGCAGCGTTCTTCCAGTAATATCTCTCGCATTGTACGTCTCCATCCATACTCAGACATTGCATATGGTGACGCGTATAGCATGTACTAGACTCGTATAATCTCGCTTTAAACGTGTGTGTAGGTTCAAGGCCGGACAACTGGCATCCGCTCTACCCCCTATCTATCCCGAGGGAGACGGAAGAACAGCTGTCACTTGTTCTTCAGGGTTTCTATGATTTCGTTTGACCTCCGGTCGTTGTTCTTCATAATATCTATTAGGTCGCCCACCCTCCGCTCGTGGCGGCTTTGAGCGTTCATCAGGTCATCTCTCGCCTGTTCATATTTAGTTCTCAGATCGTCGAGCTCCTGTTTATGCCTAGCTTGCAGACCCCCCACGACTTCCTGAAATTCGGCCTCCATCCGCGCTATGGTATCTTTGAGTGCTGCAACTTCACCGTCAAGAGCTCCGCTGCTCTCTGTCCGCTTTCTCTTGCGAACAGGTAAGACGGCTGGGATAGACGAAAGTGAATCTGTGTCCGAGCTTTCGGATTCCTCATCATGCGAAGACATGGGCGCAAAGAGATCTTTGGTGAGATTTTGGGTTTGGACGCCCTTTGGAGCGAGACCGGTTCTGGGAGCGCGTGGCATACTACAGGGAAGATCTCTCTGTATACAGCATTGGCACTTCTCCGGCCATATTCGATTATCCGGAAGGCACTATAGTTGTGTTATGTGAGCGAGCGAGACATATATATCCGTATGAAATATATATATATACATATAAGTATACATATATATGAGGAAAGAGACGGCAAGGCGTTGAGGGGATAGACTCACGGTTCTGTTGTTGCTACGACACCAATCACATTTCCGGACCCGGACGTTGCGTGGCGCCTTTGGAGCTTTTTTTCTAGATACCGCAGCTTTAGGCCGCCAAAGGACCGTATCGACAATGCGACATTCGTAGTTCTGTTTGAAACACTTGTCACACTTGCCAGAGGGGTTTAAGAAGCTACACTGTTAAATTTGATTAATTATTTCTTTTCCCCTTGGTTCATTGTGATAATTAGAATGCCATACCCTTTGACGTTGCCTTTTGCAGATCTCGCATCGTGGTGCGACGGCTGTATCGCGAGACCTTGATTGGTGCGTCGGCTGGACTATATCGGATGCGACGAGAGCTATCTCAGATTCGGATTCGGATGACTGCGCAGCTTCGGGTTCAGCTTGGGACTCGTCTTTCTCCTTGTCACCATCGACAGGAGGAGACTCTGTTTTTACAGATACGCTGGAACTTAATGGGCGAGGCATCTTTGTTTATCGAGCCCATTCGCTATGCGCCTCGAAATGAAATTGAATAACGAGTAATCAAAGGCAATCGTTAAGAGAATTGGGATTTATTAAGTGATACCCCACATGTAAAATACCTTAAATTAAAGTTTAGCAATTGTGAGCAAAACGCGGGTCGAATTGGCCGTGTATTAGCTAAACAACAACCTAAGATATAGGAGGCTCGTGGTGACTATAAGCAAGCCACACACAAAGAATACTGAATCTGGGTGCTCCAGCAGTATTTACAGCATTCCTTGCAGTACTGCTTGCAGCTGTACGGATGTCACGTGCACCCCAAGATAAAATGGCCATTTATCAACATAGATGACATTAGCTTTAGCATTGCTGAACTTATTAGCTGAATCAACCTCATTTCATACAATCAATTCCCATCTTAAGCACCTTGCGGCACTGTTTAATAGCCTTATAAGGCACGTGAAATTTCACATGACCTTTAATATAGTATAATCATTAACTGCTGATAAAAAGAAAATTATTATTTTAGTAATGCTTAAACTTAATAATAATACTAAAATCTTTTGACGAGATGACAGTACTTAAAGCAGGCACTTTCAACAACTACGGCATAAGAATCGCGGTGTCCACTGACTTGCCCGATCATGACGCTATCTCGCAAGAGACATACATGACGAGCCTATCTAGGTACCAAGAAAGAGAGCCTTAACCAAGTGCCCGCTCCGAATCCTCAACGACGAGACGAGCGATCCTCCTCCGAGGGATCCGTGCCCTTGCGGCACAGGCGGCTGTTCTGCGAGGGCAGGTTGCTGAGGACCCAGTCGGACATCTCCCAGTCCTCAGAGCCGACGGCGTTCTGGGCGTAGAAGAGGTCCCAGGGGTCGAGCTGCTTCTTGAGGCCGTAGAGGCGCTCGTACTTGTCGCCCCAGAACGAGTGCTGGAAGTCGGGTTCGATGTAGTCGGCCTCGGACAGGTACGCGCCGGCGCCGGGCGACACCGAGCGCCACAGGGGGCCCCACTGGTTCGTCAGCGTGCTGCTCCAGATCGTGATGAGCTCCGTGTACATCTCCTGCGTCCACGTGACGCTGTCGATGGCGTGCAGCACCGTCTTGCGCCACGCCGGGTTCACCGCGTTGTCGGGGTACCCGGCTCTCGGTGCCGCTGCCACGTTGTATGCTGTCACGATGCCCCCGGCGTCGACGACGTAGCGGATCGCGTCGAAGGTTGCCGAGAGCTTGTCCGCATCCTCCCAGTTTTCCCGAGGGAATAGCCGACTGCCCGATCGACCCAAGTTAGAGCCCCACGGCTCAAGTGGGAACGACTTGTCCCAGGCGCCATAGAAATCGTCGAATTCTTGGTAGACAGGCTGCACATCGAGCCCGATGTCGCCTAGGGCCGTGAAGAACGGCTCCGTAAGCGCTTGCAACTCCGCCGTAGTCATATTAGGCGCGAACCATGGCGCCATATTGAAGATGTAGTTACCACTGTTCGCGTTGATTTGGAAGTAGGCGTAGTTACCAGCATCGGTGTACTTGATGAAGTCCTCAAAGTAGGCACGTAAGGCTTGCCAGAATTGGTCCACCGTCACTTGCCCTCCGCTGGACAGGTTAAACGTCATCGTCGTAACGGATATCTTGGGGTAAGCCTTGATAACCATGGAGGTTACGACTCCGTATGTTGAGCCACCTCCGCCTCGAAGAGCCCAGAAGAGGTCCGGGTCCGAGGTTTCACTAGCTGTGACGAAGCGGCCGTCTGCTGTGACCACTTCCATTGACAGGACCTGTCGCCGACATTAGTATACAGAGGATTAAACGGTAATCAAAAATCACTCGCCTGATCTGCCGCCATTCCATATATGCTCGATAAAGGAGAGTAACCGCCACCAAGGACATAACCTCCGGTAAAACCGACCGTCTATGGATGCTACAGTCAGTCATTCATTGTCCAACAAAACTGGCAGGATTTAAGGAGGGAGAACATTACCTTTCCCGACGGACCAACAAGGGTAAGGTTGTGGCTGCGCGCAGCTTCATATGCCTCGAATGTTTGAACGCCAGCTCCCATCTTGAAGGCTGGCCCTCTATAAGACCCTTCCTCGTAATCATCGTAAAACTTGATGTCCTTCAAGTTATGAGTCCATATAGATAAGGCACCTGCTCCAAGCGACTTAGCACCAAAATCATGACCGGTGTTCTTAACAACCAGTCGTAAATTGAGGGTTCGTGCTATGTTGATAGCTAACTGGATCTGAGCCACATTGGTTGCGTTGACCGAGATTGTCGGATATGCTCCGATGGTACAGCTTTCCGCGTACGGGTTGACCGTATGAGGCACACAAGTAGTTCCTTCAAAGAGAATAGTATTGACAGACGTGGGGTCATTTGTGCTTATGAACTTTAGTTAACCTGTTCATGGATCCATAAGACGTGTTTCGTCCGGCGTACTCACTGGATGTAAGAGTCATTAGACCAATGCGCCGTAATTTCATCACACTTTGCCTGATCTTCATTTCCATAATCGCTATAACAGGGAGATGCCAATGGCTTGGTATTAATGAGGCTCCCACCTAGAAGGAGATCAAACACTCTGCTGGTGATGTTACCGGGGAATACGACGAACTCGCCCGGAAAGGTTTTACACGGCCCGATGATGGAGCCGTTGGGAGGGGCGGTCGAAGGGTCGGCAAACCCAAACAATATAATATTGGTCATGCCCAGGTCGGTTAGATTTGCTAGCACATCATCGGTAAGTTGACGGGTTTCCCCGGGAAATAGATCAGCTGTCGCATTTGAAGTCGAGGCATCAATGACGGCGAAGGCGGGAGCAACAGTAGATTCATTGGCGGCTTTGGGGAGCAACTGTCAGGTTAGCTTGTCGAGGAAGAGCACACGTTGGCTCATGGGTAAGGGGTTCACAATCTGACTAACGGATAACCACGTTATTTACGACGATGGTCTGGGCGCAAGAGAGTCGCGCGAGTGTCAACCACAAGCTCAAGCTGAGCAAGGCGTCGACAAGCATGATGGAAACGATGCGTTGAAGCAAGATCACTCACGCCAAGGGACACATGAGAGTCGAGCCTAGTACAGATGCTTCGAGATCGGAGAAGGCGAGGAGTAGTCGATCAGGGTTGAGACGGACTCGCATTGGCAGCTCAAGAGGAGAGGGTATGTCATAACCCCCCCTCCTGATGACTTCTTCCGGCTACCAAGCCACATGCCCACGATGATAGAGAGAAAGCTTGACTTCAAGCGGCGAGATTGTTACTTTACCGGTAGTTTCCGTAAATGGAATAGATGCACATGAAGGCGGGCTGATATCGTGATATTATTAGTGGACATGATTAGCCGGCGTAGTGCTCCCTCTCTAGGCCGGCATTTCAGTTTATCAGTTGGAGAAAACGAGGTTCTGCCGCGAGAGATGCCCGCAGTGACATAGAATCATATGATGAATCGTTCCTTCGATAGCTATCTGGTTCCGAATCGCAAGATAGACAGACTTAATAAATTACCCCAAGTGCCACGCAAGGCGTATCTAGAAGAGGCCTGGGGATGATAGGAATGATAGGTATTATTTATGTTTCGCTAAGTGCACTGTGCACTTCAAAGTGATGTGTGCCGGCAGCATTCGTACAATTTTATATTGGCGTCTTTAAGAATCTGACCTCTCGAAGTCGAGGCCTGTGTTCAAGTAAATGCAGGTTACGAGTGTGTTGTGTTATACGGAGTAGTAGTCTAGAAGTATCATTACTAGACCTCTACCTAAGGTTAGTAAGGGCCACAAGGTCGGCAGCCACAGATTTGGGGCGTTACCAGCCACACCCAATTCCGACGCTCCGGATGGCGCCAGCCTGCAGGGACCAACACATCAAAAACGTGCTGAAACGCCCCATAAAAACAAAAACCCGAGGGGCACGATGAGGGGCAGTAGGGAACTTTCTTATCTCCCAGTCTGAGGGTGATAAGGGGGGATGACGGCGACAAAAGAAAATTGAAACTTCTTCATATTCTCAATTCTTTGAAAGCCATCAGAAGATTCAGTTCGGCTCGATTTATTGCCAGTCAGTAACAATGGCCGATCTCCCCGAAACCTTCGACCGTAAGCTTCTCCCGACCCCCGCCATGAACTACCACTCCTTCGTTCGTGAATAGCTTCAAGATCCCTAATTGAACTAACCAAAATTTCCCAGGCCCCGTCCACATCGCCGTCATCGGCGGCACGGGACTGTACAAGATCGAAGGGTACACGGAGATCGCGACGGTGAACCCGCTGACGCCCTGGGGCTACCCGTCCGCCCCGATCCTGATCCTCGAGCACGGCGGCGTGCCCGTGGCCTTCCTGGCCCGCCACGGCGCCCACCACCAGTACGCGCCGCACGAGATCCCCGCGCGCGCCAACATCGCCGCCCTGCGCCACCTCGGCGTCCGCTGCGTCGTCGCCTTCTCCGCCGTCGGCTCCCTGCAGGAGCACATCAAGCCCATGGACTTCGTCGTCCCCGACCAGGTCATCGACCGCACCCGCGGCGTCCGCCCCTTCACCTTCTTCGAGGGTGGCCTCGTCGGCCACATCCCCTTCGGCGACCCCTACGACGGTGCCCTCGCCGAGGTCGTCCGCCAGTGCGCCGAGAGTATGCAGGGGGACGGCGTCGTGCTGCACGGGAAGGGGACCGGTATATGTATGGGTAGGTGATTATGAAACCAAACAACCCACCGGGACTCCTGTGCCTTTATCCGCCTGAATAGAGAGGGTGGTGTGCTCTGCTGACTGCTCCGGGTGATATTATCCAGAGGGCCCGCAGTTCTCGACGCGCGCCGAATCGAACCTGTACCGCTCGTGGGGCGGCTCCGTAATTAGTATGTCGCTGCTGCCGGAGGCGAAGCTGGCGCGGGAGGCCGAGATGGCGTACCAGGTGATCTGCATGGCGACCGATTACGACTGCTGGCACTCGACCGAAGACGTCGACGTGTCTATGGTCATGCACTACATGCAGAGCAACGGCAAGAACGCGCGCCGGCTCGTCGGTGCCGTGCTCGACGAGCTGTGTAAGCACGAGAACGGCGACCTCGTCACCGCCAAGCACTGGGAGGGCGCCAGCAAGGGCGCCGTCATGTTCTGCACCAAACCCGAGGGCCGGAGTCCCGAGGCGCTCAAGAAGGTCCAGTATCTGTTCCCGGGCTTCTTGGAGGAGTGAGGGCGGCCCGAGTGGAATGGAGAGGGGTTCACGAATTATGAGAAAATCACCTGGGAGATCGAACCCGAGAGGAGACTAGGCATGGTAGACGGAGTCGGCAGCGACGAAATTTACGATTTATGCAACCGGAAGCTCTCCTTTACGGATCAGATCGGGCGACTACAAGAGCAAAGCTACGTTAAGTGTAAGCGTATCAAATCTCGCCTTGCAGGCGAAGGTAGTTAGGATGGGATACGAAAGAACGAATTTAGAACAGAAAGATTAGAATACACATACAACGCTGTTTAACGATTCCAGAGTTTCATGCATAACCAAATACCGAACGATCTGTCGCTTGATGAAAGACATGCCCACTGTCCATGATTCTTACAACTTAGACCAAGATCTTGAGATCCCTCCTTTCCGTCATCCCCAACCTAGATAGAAACAGCCGCTAAGCCAAAACAGCGCCTCCCCACGAGAAGAACATCCCAGCCTCCGCAAAAAGAACTACCTAGGTTAACAACGCCTAAACCTCCAGAAAAAAAAGAAACAAAACAGAACCTCGCACATCAACGGCCACGACGACATCAGCAACCGCCGCAGCCACTCCCACTGTGCAAGCAGCACAAGATGCGCCAGGTCGGTCGGGTCCCAAACACCAACAACCACGACATACTCATCATCCGTCCCTTCATCGCTCACCTCCTCCGTCTCCCGAGGTGGTGGTGGTGGTGGCCTGCACATTGCCGTCGCCAGTGCATAGAGACACAAGCTCCCGACCCGTGTCACGCGCGCCCGATCCCGCAGACTGCGGCGACGCAGATGGCTGTAGATGGCTAGCATGCACGAGCCCATGCGCTTCAGCATGGGATACCGGGAGAACTGCCGTAGACCGATTGCGTGGGCGGCTAGGACGAGGGCTGCTAGGAGGCGGCAGAAGAGCACCAGGAGCGCGAGGGTTTTCAGGCGGGGTTTAGTACGCGGTGCTGCTTGAGGGCGGGTCGGGGTTCGCATCTTGTGTGTTGCTGGTGGGTGGCTGGGTGGATGGGTAGGTAGGTACAGGGTGTCTGAGAGTCTTCGGACGGGTGGAGGTTTGTATGTAGGCTGGTTGGTAACTTATGTTTGGGCGCTGGAGTTGCTTGGGAAGCTTATGTACCCGGTGGATAGGTTGGTGATAAATCAGGGGGGAAATGGAGGTGGGATACATGTACATAGTCTTGGATCGCGATACTAGTTATTATAGGTATTCATTGAATTGATGGGGTAGTTGGTTCGAGGGAGCCCCGAGGTCGACCGTCGTGAATACCTCCGTTTACGCGGAAATCTCGAGATAATTAGTAGGCTCAAACCAAACACGCGACTATCTGCATATATTGGGCAAGATACCACCTATCTAGCGATGGCTACTTATTCATTTATATCTACTTAAGTAGGCAGGTACATGAGAACTGCCCGTTGGTTTAACTTGCCTCTTTTACCTGCGAGAAACGAGTCTCCCTTTACTACTTGAGTAGTCGTTCTACTATATCAGGTGCTATATTATAGAAGGAAGCACTGATGCATACATAGTTGGTTATGACATAGTCAGCTGGGTCAGGACTCCGTAGGGAAAATACAAGGTTCTATAAAAGTTGCCTGTTGTGCTGTACTGCTTGACTTTGCCCAAGTATACACTACCTATAGTTGCCAAAATCAGAAGACTGGATAATCTACTTTGACGTATGCATAGTATACAGATAACTAACGCACTTGTGTTATACCCACTGGAGTCGAGAAGCAGGCCATAGTCGCCGAGGCCATATACATAGTCCAACAATATTAAGGAGAGCCTACGGCCGTAACTTAGTCGAGTGAACATGTTAAATTTCTCAAATATTCATTTCATTGACCTGGTTAAACTGCCGTGGTCTAACTAACAGTGACACTCAATAGAATGCAATGCCTGCCATGCTATCAAAACAACTCGTTGCGCATCATCATCATATCACATCAGTGTGTACAGTGCCATGGCCGCCTTCTCTGCGGCCGCAACGTGCCACGGCCGGATGTCCGTCTCCTTGTCCACCATTCCGCGAGCCCGGGCGAGCGTCCCAAGCCCTCGGTAATACGTGAGTATCTCTCTGAGCAGCAGCTCGTATGCTCTGAGGTTTCCCGTGTGCAGAAGATTGACTTCCATCACTACGGGCGTGTCTTCGATCCGCATCCCACCGCGTTTCACCAGGTACCCGCTGGTGAGAGCTGGGCTAAGCTCCGATAGGGAGGTCGAGTTATTTAGCCTGTGCGACAATACAGCACCCCACGTCTGGTCTGTGAGGTCCGTTAGTGTCGCATCCCCGTCGGGTTCGGTGGCGTTGTCGCCTCCCGGCGTTGCGGCGCTTGTCGCCGCATTCTCCCGCATCGGTGTGGGCGGATTGCCGCTCTGCTCCGGCGAAACTATGGATGCTTGCGGCGTCGAGCCCGGTGTTGTGTAGAATATAGACGTAGCACTGCTGGGCACCTTAGCTTCTGGGGGAAGCAACTGCATGGATGGCTCAGTGTCTACTGCGACGAGCGTCAGGCTGACTGACGCTTTCGACTCCGCCTGCGCAAGGCTCGACCAGATTTCTATCTCGTGTTGTTCCATCACGCCACACTTGGCGATGATGAGTCGCCAGTGGACTTTCCAATTGATTATGAGCTCACAAGTGCTTTCCCAGATCTCACGCGCGACATCTGCCATATTTGTTGAGAGGGATTTCCCCTTTCTCCCGAGGCAATATGACGCGGTCATCTGTTGGCTACCTCTATTGTCTGTCCATGCTGCAGCGATCCATCTCCCGTCTATGCTCTGTGCATATGCAATGTGAAGACACGTATTTTCGTGTAACAGAGAGGCGGATGGGTTCATGGATAACTTGAAATCGATCATCCGCGGCGGTAGTTGTTCCAATACTATAGCCGGCGCTGGCATGTCGCCTCCAAACCGAGTGCACCTATCGTATGTCTCTAGTGCTAGCCTGGCAAATTCGATTGGCGACGGCATTGCTAGTGAGCTGGGAGATGCCACAAAATCTTGCGGCACCAATTGTAAAGCCAGGTCACTGACAATAGGAAGCTTCTTGCTTGATAGCACTCTCTTATAATTCTCGAAGATCTCGTTGAAGACGGCACAGCACTCAACTATTGATCCGGCTACTTCTGGGGAGTAGACGAAGAAGATCACGAAGTTTGTTTCCTCAATGACTGTGGACGATAGCACCTTGCAGACCTTGTTTGCGCAGCTCGCTAAAGATGGCCCTAAAAAGGATGACGACTTGCCGAGTAATGCCGAATCCTTTTCGACTTCGAAAGGAAACATACCGTTTTCCACAGATGATGTTGTCGGCAACCGATTGAATGAGCCTAGTTTTAACGATTCGTAGATGCTACGCATCCTATCCGTAAATACTAGCATGCCATCCGCGAGACCTTCGTAGTCTGGGAGGATACAGATAGCATTGATGTCTTTATTTCCTGGAGACGGGCTTAGCCCTAGACTCTCCCAAAAAGCGACGGCTGATGGTAGCACGGATAATTTTGATTCATATCGTCGTAGCTCAAAGTGTGGCGACGAAATTGGAAACAGACTACTCGGCTTCATCTGATCAGCGGCTGGAGGCCTCGGCTGCATCCTCGAAGGCTGCCCTAGGAGTGGCACGTCTTGAATTTCAACGAATGTGCGAAATGGGCAACCGATGGCGGATGTAAGGCATGGAGGAAGGGTAGTCTGAAGTTCTTGGATTGATTTGCGGGTGAGACGCGAGAGCTGACGACGCCGGTCGACCGTGGATTGTGGCGAGGATTGTCCTTTTTGGCTGACGGGAAGAGTGCAGGTAGATAACTGATCTGTTAGAATCTGGGCGGCCATGATGAGTTGGTCGTCGGGCAAAGAATACTGGATCCACGGTGGTTCAGCATCGGCGAAATATCTCGAAAGAGGCAGTTCAACCTCAAACCTATAGGCTCGGGGTAAGTCGAACGGTAGATGCGGCGAGTCTATATCGATCGATTCAAGTTCTCTGAATGACGTGGCAAGCGATTCTATATCATCATCGATACGCCGTCGTCTCAAGCTAAGAGACTTTACAGGAGATAAGGGCTCATCGCTATCATAACTCGAGTCGTCTTGATCTGAAGTGAGGCTCATCTCGTCGGCGTCTGAGTGAGTCTCCGCGACGTTCGAGGGACTGGCGCGATCGGAGACGGGATCTTGGGGACCGTTATTGCCAAGAAGATGCCCGATATTTGTTGGGAGTTCTTTCAAGTCTTTGCGGCCCTTTCCATGATGACGAAGGTAGTTAGTAGTCGGTGGTACATTGAGGTCGGAGGATTGAGCCCCTTTTGATTGATCGACTGAATAATTGAATCGCCCGCTGCCTTCGTATTTGCTATTCACCATTGATAAACTTGGCCCAAATTCGACTTTATCAAAAATGCTACCTTGATGAGACGCAGATATAAGCGAGTTTTTCTGAACGGCCTTATGGTTATCAAGAGATGCTCTGATCCTTTTGTATACAGTATCTGGATTGAATGGGCTTGATGGTCTCTTAACACCAGCAGTCTGAGTTCTGTTAGCATCTCGGGTCTGGCGCCGTGCATCCGCTGCTAGTGAGCTCCGGGCATGTCTCAACTCGGGTTTTGTGAATATTGGCGAAGGGGGGACGCCAGCCAAAGGCACGTCAGTAGGATCCGGCTTGATATAAGGCTGTTGCAACTCCGGGAGACCAACTGAAAGGCCATGATTTGTATCTGTGCTGGGAATATCAGGGAGATCAAGGGAACCTAGACCAACATCGCCAGGTTGCTCGTCAAAGAAATTGAAGTCGGCCTCGGTAATGTCGGCATCAACAAACATATCGGGACCCAATTCACCGAAGAGATTTTCAGAATCAAAGGAGGTACCAACACGTTCGCGCTTAGCTTCTAGGTTTTCCCAATTGTCACCAGAGGCTACGGATGGTAAATTGGGGGCCGTTCCGATGTCTACCATCGTTGTAGTAGTCGCATTGTTTCCAGGACTGGAACCCGTGCCATCCATTGACGGAGTCGCGCCTACAAGATTCTGGACCACGTCTGGTCCGGGTGGTGTCGGATACACGCCTCCTGCTGATGGGGCCCCTGTATTACTAGATCGGTGCAAGGCTAAAGGGGACAACCCTCTGGGATGCTGTGCCTGACCATCCGCGAGAGATGTTTCATGAGCTCTAGCAGCATCCCTTTCCCGTTTATTATTTGCCAAGGCCGCCTCTCGCTCGCCAGTATCTAGGAACCATTGTCTTGCCGCTTTCAAAGCATCAAAGTTCTGGTCTGGCTGCGATGGTGTCTGGTCTTCTGCTTCGCCCCTGCTTGCCAACTTTGAAAACATCTTACAGAAGCAAAGGTTTGCAGGCCATGACATGCTTGAAGGAGCGCCAGTCGTCGGAGTCCGCTTTCCATCAATAGCCTGTTCCGTAGGTCTTCGACGTATCCGTTGCAGGCTAATCCATTTCTGATATCCACTCAAAGCAGACGGGATGTTCCGAGCTTCCAGAAGCTTGGAACAAATATTTCGCCATGGGCCATCGCCCTTATCAGCCCGTAATCGTACTACTTGCGTATCTGGAGACTGACCAAGACTGCCCTCGGTAGCCGTAGTCTCGGTGATTGTAATAGGCTGACAAGTCGCGAACACGCCCAATGGCGCTGCCAGTACGGTGACCCCAAGGGGTGGTAGTTGGTGCCCAAGAGCATCAGCCAGATTGACGATACCCCCTGCTGGAGAGAGGCCCAAAGTCACGACCAGACTACCAGTCGTCGTGAGATAGATACGTAACGACGCGAGAACAGCTGGTAAAGCGTCACAGTTACAGTGAACGGCATGTGGGAGGAGGAATGTCCGAGAACTTAACGGGATTGCGTTAGTCTTGGCGCAGAAGCTCGCAGATATGGCAGAGAGAGCAGCGCAGATAAAATATTCATAGGCGTCTTTGATTGTCATCGAGGAGCTGAGCCTGGATTCGGCGGGCGCGGTCGTCCTGAACTCTTGTTCATTTGTGGGAAAAGGTAAAGACTGGAGCGATGGAAGAGATGCTGACTGAGGGCCCCTGTAGGTAGGGTCGAGAACGACTGAACCGCTTGATGAGGAGCTACTTGGTGTGTTGGCCGCATTTGGGCGATTCTTCACAAGCCCTGCCGGCTCGAAACCACCCTCTTCAGCTCTCGATAAAGTACAACCAGCACTTGTGACGGTCTCGGGGAACGGTGATACTGCTGATATATTCCCTTGAAACTCGTCCTTTCGCGACAGTCGGAAGCACCACAAGCCCCGTCGGACGGTATCGATGTAGGCTAAAAACCCATCCTTCCGAAGTACGTTTTCGAGTTCGGGCGCACTAGCGCCGAAGGATGGCGAGGTCGAGGAAATAGGTTCGTAGAAGGCAAAAGTGACGGCTGATATATTATTCTAGACGGTAAATTGGTCAGCCAGGCTTGTGGGAATGGTTGAGTACAAGGAAGGACACTGACAATTACTAAGGCATTAGTCTCATATTCACCAGTGTCCATATCGTAATTCGTATCAAACGATTCGACACCGCGGTACTTCCGAAGAATAACGGGTGTCACGGCTGTCGCCAACGGAATGACTCAGGGTTGTTCAGGGCAGGTAAGATATTGTAGAAAGTACGATATCGAGGCCGATACGGACTTTGTGAGTTGGATTCGATCTTCGAAGTCTCCGGCACGTGCTCAACTCCATTTCCGCAGCAAGCAGGCCGAACAAGAAAGCAACCTTAATGCAATTGCGATGAGGTGCGACGTGTGAAGCAAGCGGCGAAAAATGCTACAGAGCCATGAACCGCGATTGGAAAGGGAAGGGATGCCGTTTGCGTTTGCTGGGGTTTGCCGGTGTTTGCCAGGGGAAAGAAATAATTACAGTATTACAGAGCGTTATGTCGTATTCGGTAATCCAAGAAAAGCATCAGAGTCTTCCGAGTCTTGGAAATAATGTCCAGATTGCAGACTGCGAACAGATGATATAAAGTGGTAAGTTTCTTGGCCGGAAGAAGGGCGGGAAGCTTCTAAGCTTAGAAGTCGGTCTTCTGCAAGACGTGATGCGAATGGATCTTCCTGGTAGGCAGCCAGCAGTGGCTTGGCGTTGGACGCTCTGGCTTTCTTATTGGCTAACCTTATTTGGATAGTATCGGTTGTCGGCGGTTTCTTAGGTTAAGTAAGGTCGTTGTGGGCTGCTTCTACACTAGTACATACCCTGCCAGGTTGTGTCAGCAAAAAGCTGCACAGGCCACATAAGCCTTAAATATTATAATTTCACCTAGTTTTTAAATATTATAATTATACCGCCACCTTAATAGTTATAAAATTGAAAATTTTAAAGTATAATCTTTAATAGTTATTTTATTTATAGAAAAATTTTCGTAATTTAATTATATTATTTTAAATTATAATTATTTAATAAACTTTTTATAAAGGTTTTTTCTTTATATTATTAATGCATATGCATGTGGGTGTGTGTATAACTGTACTTAATTAAGTAAGGAAAAAAGGAACTCTTTCCTAATCTAACTAATTAAGTACTAAATACATGGTGGCTGCCTAGCTATATATTGTTATAATAAGTATATATATATAATTTATACGTATTACCTTAGGTAATACGCATTAATTATCCCTAGTTATAAAATAATATATAAAAAAGTGAAAAAAAATTATAAAAAGATTTTAATTTATTTTATATAAAGAGCTTTAATTTAAATAATAAATAAAATAAATTTTAATTTAAAATATTAAAAGTTTAATAAGTTATTTATATTAATATTAACTTATATAATTAAAAAAATATTATATTTTAATATTATTATTTTAAAAATTAATAATTAAATAATTATAAAAGTTATTTATATAAAATTTTTTTATTTAATATTAATTTTAAATAATAATATTATAGTTTAAATTTTAAAGATATTAAATTAATTTTAAAATAAAAAAAGTTATTAAATTTATTTCTTTAATTTTTTTCTTTATTTTTTAATATAAGCCTTTAAATAAATTAATAATAACTCGCCGGATTTTTAATATTTTAAATTAAAATTCATTTTATATATTGTTTAAATTAAAGCTCTTTACATAAAATAAATTAAATTTTTTTTATAATTTTTTTTAACTTTTTTATATATTATTTTATAACTAGGAATAATATAAAAAAAAACCTTTATAAAAAGTTTATTAAATAATTATAATTTAAAATAATATATTTAAATTACGAAAATTTTTCTATAAATAAAATAACTATTAAAAATTATACCCTAAAAATTTTAATTTCATAACTATTAAGGTGGCTATATAATTATAATTCAAAAAACTAGGTGAAATTATGGCATTTAAGGCCTATATGGCCTGTGCACGTTTTTGCTGACAGAACCTGCCTACATGCATATACTACTAGCTAACCACAGCCAAGCTTTGGCTCCCCCTTAATTACTTAAGTACCTAAGTTATGTAGGTAGCGGTTGCGGGAGAAATATGTATACGAATTCTCGGCTTTAACCACGAGGTAATAACAGGCGGCCGTATACAAATAAACAAGGAAAATTGACAGATGTCTTTGAAAACAATATGATCATAACCAGTAGCAGCTAGGTTCAAGTCCTATAAATACAAATATATAGCAAGCTGAGTAGGGCAGATGAGAACTAGAGTTTACTAGACCTGTAAAGGGGGTTGCTATAGAGTGGCCTGAGGCTGGAACTGGGCTGCTTGATACCGACTATAGCGAGTCAATACGCACTGAGCTGTATCATTGACGATCATCAAACTATTAAGAAATGCTTAATTGAAACTGAGAATCTGGCCTTTGTCGTCTATGGATGTAGCTATTGCGGCATGGTTTTGCCAGCTTATATCTTACCCAAGTCCTTGTAGACTATGTGAGTTTGACTCTGTGCCGGTTTCTGTCCTGGTACTCGTAGCTATTGCCCTACAGCCTTCTCCATCTGGAACTATTTTCCCAACTGCCTTTCCTGTTTTACCCGGAAATAATTCCATTGCGTTAAGTATTACACTGTTTATCTATGGACATCCGTCCTGGATCTGTTCAGAGCTAGCTGATCGATTTGAAATTAGGGGCAGAGACTAGAGTGATATAAGTAGGTAGTGGATTTTCCCCCCTTAAGTACCCAGTATTTACTCTGCTAGAAGCTGACCTGGACCACACACACTGTAGGCATGTTCTCAGACCAGGAGAAGATATTGTGGGTTGTGCTTGACTTGTAGCATAATAGCAATAGGTTAAGGGATAGAATCTAAAAGAAACTTGCAGATCACTGTAACCGAGACCATAGCTTTCGGTTTGGGTTAATATCAAGTTTTGTTAATAGATATGAAGTGAGAGGCTGTCTTGGTGAAAGATGCTATCCGAGTTGGCGAACTACAAGGAAAGCATATATTCCAATAACAGCGGCATCTTCGCCACTATCCATATCTGAATCCAAACGCATCAAGGCAGACGAAGCACAGCTTCATTGCGGCTGTGAGCAATGTCATCTCGTTATTAGGGACAGTGGGCCCCGCATGAACTATAAGTGCCTTCTTTCCTATACGATGGCTTAAGTCCCCTGGGGCACGCTTTAGGGGAAACACCGTGTCGTGCTGCCTCTATGCATGTTTCGATTCCATGCACTGGGGTAGATAAGGTCAGCAATTATTATTCAAAATAGACCAGGGGGTTCATTTTGATTCAAGAAAATAGTAGTGTCATCGGAGTCTTATAAATGGAAAGATAGGCAACTTACGTATTGCACCACCAAAATAGTGGCCGGTTCTTTGGCACCATGGTCGCTTCCAGATTTCCTTACACATATTGGATATTTTACTTGCTAACTCGAGTAATGGGGTAGTCCGAGTTATGTCGGTATTGGTAGATGGATTGTTCGTTGTTCTGTTCCGGGGGATTCTTAGCAGCTTTGCCGGTGCTAATGGTAGGACTCTTCGTTGTTGTTGATACAGAAGATGAGATTTTGAAAACGGAGCTGGACTACCCAGGCTTTATATATAATGATTCTGGCATGGAAGAAATGATGTTGGGAACACAAAGGGTTGAAGAATCACTCAATGTGAGTCAGTCTCGTGTCATCACCATCCAACACGTTGTCCGACTTGACGCACAAACAAAGGCAGCCTAAGTACAATAGTACCTTCACGATATTATGGTCGTTAGAAAACGGGAGAACATCATTGGAATCTGTGCTACCAATCCCGATCAGATACTGAATACAGTCATAACAGGATGATCGATTCATGAGGCTTGAGCACTGGACATATCGAATGATTCACGAAGGAAATTACATCAGTAGTCTTTTTCACCTATTAATAGATGGGTTATAATTTAAGGGTCTTATGTTATTTCCCAGGTATCGTATATATAAGCTAGTTGACTTTCTTTAATATATATAAAATGGTGGGCATAACTGAGTTCTGCGCCACCCCCCCAAAACCAACCAACCCCTGACTTGAATATACCACTCTAGCAGTTTAACTAACGAGAACAATCACCATTCGGTTATATAGTAGCGTTATTTTGATAGATTATCTGGGATGACTAGAATGCTAGGCTAATCGGATTATACATGAATTAATACACTTGTTTAGTGGCAATGAGACTCATCATTATGATAGGACACGACGAATGTACTTCTGTATGCAGTGTTAGAAGGTGACTAATGGGTCAATAACAGTCCCCTCTAACCGATGATATGATAAAGCTAGGGAATGGAGGAGAAGGCTGTCCTATGTACTTTCTTATACATGAGGACGAGTTCTGTTGTTTCTACCACCAGGGTTAATCCCTCAAGTACATCAGTGCTAGGGTGCTTTAGTTGTGTGAAGTTTGAACGCACATAACAAACAGACAAAGGACATATTCGTTTGTATCCTGAAACTACTCATCTAGACTAACAATTCATGACATTTGAATTGGCTTGAGATATCATACTCAGCTGCCCGTACTCAGAGTTCTAGTAACTAGTTCACGTTCAATGCTGGGAGATTCTGATGGGAACATGGATTACCTTTCATCTTAAGTGACAACCTAGAAAGAAACTCATAGAAGGACTCGTGACAGGGAAGTGATACTGCAATAATTGCAGATATATACATATGATGACTCCTACATATGGATACAAATGCATATCGTACGATGCTAGATTGGATATCCAAAGTACCTAGTGTATAGGCAAGTGTAGTAGTTGGTAACTAAGTTCAGACTGAAGGACATCAACAGAAGAGTACTTGATACACCAGTACACCTGGACCTCCAATGATTACCTGCTCTTCCTGCCTAGGCGAGCATTTACTTTGCAACCAGCCCTAACCAGAATCACCTACTGAACACTGTTCCACAATAAGGGGAAAGTTTGATGATATATGAATGAACAAATTACAACCAGTTTGCTGCTATAGAAGGAAAATGATCATATGGCAATTATGTTATAATTATTAGACAGTTGATGAATATATATCAACCGATTGGTATGACAACTTCTGGAACAACCATAACCTACGTCTGCTAGAACTAGAGAAGAAATGATATAACTAACCACGTGCATTATAGAATGTAACATAATGCTTCTGATATGTTAATTTTGTCGAAATCTATATACTAGACACGCAAACAACATTTAATCATGCCCAGACACTTTACCCGTAGGGTATTATGTTAATCTTCAACGCTCGATCTCAGTAGTTGAGTTAGGCATGGAACCAGGATTGCAACTTTCCGGGTTGATAAATATGCATTTAACCCCATCGGTCAGTACCTCATATGGTAGATACATCTGTACGTAAGCTCAAGTACGGATGTACCTACCTAGGTAGGTATCAACATACTTACACTAAGTACCTAGGTACGCGAACAAAAGGCTCAGGGCCCATCCACGGGGCTCAAAATGAACCTAACGGGCCGGTGTTTCTCCGCTTTACATATGTACCCAGGTACTTATCTGCATATCAGGTATGGGGTACCTAAGATACATGTATGGACTCGGATTCGGGAATCTTGGTTTAGAGGGTCTGTTTGCCCCGCTTCTAATTGAATCTTAACACAGTGGCGGGGAAGTCCTTACGAACCGACAAACCAACCGTTACAGCGAATAACCACCCGTTTTATTACATTCAATTTCTCCATAAGCACTAGCTTTTATTGCTCCTTGCGCTTTACTTGGAATCATCACTTGAACGGCATTTTACCTCTAGCTTTTGCCCATCATGGACGATCAATTCAACGGTCGCACTGATGACGACTTATTTGCCGATGATTACGAGCCCGTCGACACCGACGTGACCCACGAAGAAACTACGGAAGTAATCAACGACTCAGCGCCTGCAGCCGAAAGTACGCCACCAACAAGTTCTGCACAAGAGACCGAGACTCCCCAGTTGGCGCCCACGACAGCGGCGCCCAGATCCCTAGGCCAATCCCGGCATGCGAAACCGACGCACCAACCACGGCCGCGCAAACACTCTCCCAAGCCCAAGCCCGCCGCCGCTGCTGCCGCCGCTTCCGAGCCCGAGGACGCGAATCCGCCCGCCGCAGTATCACCGGCGAAGCCCGGCTCCAACACCGCGCTGGCGGACCGTCTGGCGTCGGGCGCAAACCCGCGGACCAAGCTGACGGACACGGAACTGGCGGACAAGATGGAGAAGATGCGGATCCTGGCGGCGGAGAAGACGCGCAAGTTCGAACAGGCGGAGCGGGACAGCCGGTCGCACGCGCTAGCTTACGAACGCGGGATGGAGGAGGCGCGGCGGCGGCGGGCCGAGGAGGCCGAGCACAGACGGCGCGGCGAGGAGGAGCGTCGCCGCATGGACGCCGAGCGCGCTGCGAATCGCGAACGCAAGCTCAGGGCCATGGGCGCTAAGGAGAGCAGCTGGGACGAGGGCAAGAGCCTCGAGGATGAGCGGGAGCGGCGGGCGGGGTTCAGGGGCGCGAACGGCGGGGTGCGCGGCGCGAGGAGTGGGATGGCGGGGAGCCGGTTTGCGGAGAGGGATGAGGGGCCGATTAGGGAGTTCGGCCCGGACGACTTTAGAGGGAGCGGACGTGGTCGGGGCAGAGGGGGTTCCAGAGGTGGGCGAGGCGGCCGGGGAGCATTTAGGAATGGCGAAAGGGTCGACAGGCCGGCAGCGCATAATGGCGCGTCCCCTCAAAAGGAAGCCCAGGCCCAGGCCCCACCAACGATCGACGACTTTCCCGCTTTACCGTCTGCAAAGAAGTTGAACACGACGGACAATACTGGCGAAGCCGCGAAGGCGTTCGCCGTGTCTCCTGATGCTACAACCCCAATTGGGAAGTGGGATGATGAGATGGCCGCACTTGATGCTAAGGCCACGTGATAATGGATTTATTTACAAGAAGTATACTGACCGGGAAATTGCCACGAAGAGCTGAATTCAAAAAAAACGCACTTAGACGATAGGAAGGGCATGAAGGATTGGATGATGAGTTTTGCCTGCAAAGGCCCATGGACACAAGCGATACCACATAGTTTTACAAAAAAGAAACATTGCATTTGAACGACTTATTAATACGTGTCCGTCCGCAGTGATATCATATCAATTCCAACTTAACGCCGGTAACTCCACCCAATGCGACATACATACAATTCATCACCAGCCGCGGAAACCACGGCCGCTCCGACCTCCGTAGCCTCCACGTCTCGGGCCTCTGGGCCCTCCCTTCCATCCATTATCACCGTAGTCATCACGCATGCCCATGCCACCATCGTCCTGTAACGACGGACGCGGACGTCCCCTGAGATCCTTGGGCAATGCATCGTAAGTCTTACGCATCTGAGCATAGCCAAGGTGCATCTTCCCGTAAAAGTGATCGGCCAACCTGCGGTCGTTATCGAGACGCGAGAGGTAGGCGCCGCAGACGTCGCAGACCTGCAGCTTCTGGTGGCCGGAGGGCCCGCTGGTGTCGCTGAGGGCCTTGAGCTCGCGCTCGCGCTCCGCCTTGGCCTGGGCGGCCTGGCGCACGCGGAAGAACTCCTCGTACGCGCGGCTGACCTCGCCGAGCTCGCCCAGCACCTGCACCTCCTGCAGGCCCGTGTTGATGGTGCTGCCGAGGTCCGAGATGGCCTTGAGCAGCACGTTGGTCTGCCGGATCTCGTCGG